>BSBK01006847.1:2500-428157 GCA_027943335.1 Chamaecyparis obtusa
TTAAGTCTTTTAAATAATCAATGATATTTAATTAATTTATATTAATTAAATATCCATATATTTAATATTTTCATATTCATAAGATATAATTATTTTAATCTTATAATTAATCCTACTTAAATCTTTAATATATTAATAACATAAAATTCACATCAAGACACTTGACAAATAACACATGAAGGAAAATTTGACCAGACCCATAAAGTAATAACCAAGCTCAAAGAAAGGGTTCACAAATGACGTCACCTTCACGAATTCAAGAGGTAGAAAATAAGATACTTGTTCATTATTTGAGGACACTAATTAGCTTAGGTTGGGATTTAGACCTAAATGTTATCTCCCCTCTCTTACCATTGAGATAATGTGATAGGGCATGCTCATCTTGACAATTCAAGGAAGTTGATGCCTAGTACTTCAAATCTTGCATAAAAAAACAAACATGTACAAACAAGTGTGTGCATGTGTGTGTGTGTGGTGTGTGTGTGTGTGTGTGTGTATAACAGACAATGGTGGGGATCAGTCGATTATGTGGATCTTGCAAGCAAGTAACTACAACTCTATCCGTCAACCATATCAAGCACGTCAAATAGAAAAGTAAAACATACACACCAACCATACACATACAAGTATGGGGTTAGTAAAAATCATAACATAAATAACATCATCATATGCGAATAATCATCATCATCTAACTAACATGATATAAATCAAACAAATTAAAGTATTGTAGCAAAGAATCATAAATGTAGGTGAATATATAATATCCATAAAAAGTGGTCTAAAATGGTTCGCATCATAAACATAAATGGCAGTAAAGGGTGGGCACTACAGGATATTGAGGTATACCTCGTCTCTGAGCCCATGGTTGCCTTTGAGAAATGAAGAAGAATTGATCATCATCCTCTTTAGCTTGATGGAATCCAATAGGCATCTGTTTGGCATCCAAGTTAGCTACTTGTTTGCACTTGCAATCCCTCTTCTTGGCTTTGCAGTGGGGACAATATTCAACAATCATGGCCTTAGCTTCCTCATACTTCTTCATAGCTTGCCTTGTGTCCAGCTAAGTTTCCATATTGTTAATGATGTCTTGCTTGAAGTCAGACAACATGTGATTGATCTTTGTTCATGAAACACCAGACCCATTATACTTTCCTGAATTAGCTCGGTATCCTCTGCCTTTCTTTATAGCATCTCTTGACTAGTTAATACATATGATTTTAATATCATCCCAAGTGGATTGGGTGATATCTTTTCCTTCCATTAATTCCAATGCTTCCTGACATCCATCACTTATTCCTCTAAGAAATAGGAACTTTTGTGACCCAGCATTGAGTGTATGCTATGTATTCTTTTTCAGACTAAATATGAACCTTGATGCATAGTCTTCCAGACTTTCATCCTCTTTTTATGTCAATTTGAAGATATAATCTCCTATGAAATCATTCCCTCTACAATATTCCTTATACTTGAGCAAAAATACATTCTTTATTTCTCCCTAATCATGGAAAACATATGCCACTATCCCCATAAACCATCTTAAGGTTGATTCCTTAAGCATTGCAAAAAATAATTTCAGTCTATGGGCATCAGTGGTATAATCAAAACTTTTGTAGAGGATATCAAACTCAAAGAGAAATGTGTCAGGGTTCTCTGTGACTAGGCCATAAAATTTGGGAAGAGATGAGGATGGAATATTCATGAGATTGTTAGTATCTTGTTTATTAGTGATAGGAAAGGGAAATGTGGGAGGAGGTGTGACCATCCTTGGTGGTCCTCATATTTGAACTATTGGCTTATATAATACTAGGGATAGATTATTATCACCTTGTCCCTAATTTGGTTAATGAGGAGGAGGATCAAGATGTAGGTTTTCTAAAATCTCAGCAAAAGTATTTAAGTCAATAGGGTCTTCAAAGTTTTACAAGCCAAAGGGTTCTTCTTCTTTTGAGGATGAAGTTGTTGGTAAATCTTGTACAACATTATCAAATGGGTTTTCTTCTTCTTCTTCTACAAAAAATGGCCCTAATTAGTTATCAACATCATTGAGAAGAAATATTCCTAAAGCATCCCTTAATCTTCTTCTTCTATTCACACGGGTAATTGACAACTAACTTAACTCAATTGGTGAAGATACTAGAATTTTTCCTGAAATGACATGACATGAAAAATGAACTAAAAACTAAAACTAAAGGCTTCAGCATATTCTTATCTTGATACCATCCCCAAAAATGACACAAAAATGTCTGCCTTCAAAATGGGGTTGTTAGCTAGGAAAAATCTCCCATACTTAAGGATTAGATATCCAATAAGCAACTATCTACATATTTTAAAGTACATTTAAATATCAAACCAAGGACGTAGACTTGAAATGATGTAGCAAGATATATTCACTAAGTTTATTTTTGAAGCCTATTAAATTCATACGTAAATTTGTAGGAAATTAAATGTTGGAATTGAATTCCTAAACTAACAACATAAGCAACAAACTACATTAAGTAATAGATTCATATTTTATAAGCAGGATCTACTCTATCAGTCTTCAACTACATGAACAATCTAAGTTCTAAATACCAAATAGAAAGTAGGAACAAGATAAAGGCTTACTCAAATTGATCCCCCTTGGATGAGTGAAGCTAACTACGAACAATTTAGGAGCTCAACATAAACCTTGGTTCTTATTCTTAAGAAAAAAATGGATTACACATTGAAATTAAACTCAACTATATCATAGAAAATAAAGTGTAACAGTACAACAACATAACTGCATGATCTATCTTCCAACTATTTTCTTTATGTCTCTCTCTATCTATCTATGAGAAGCAGATAATAACTTTTTTATACATCTAACTCCTAAGATTACTTCCAACCACTCCTCTTCATTTAATGGTATTTACATTTAAGAAGCACATGATATGTTAACTCAACTAGAGAGAATAATTCTAACATGCACAACCACATGAGCAAATATAGAAAACTAAAGTGCCTAGATCTTATGATAATAAAGACATCATAACTTAGTCACCCAAATAATTAGGCAACTTAGTTAGAACTTCACTCCATCTTTTACTCTTCCTGGCATGGTATCTTTAATCAGTCTTTCTATAACTCTTGCATGCTTGATAAGTTTTTTTGAATCTACTCCTTCATCCTTGACTTAACTCCTATACAAGGAGTTTATTAGCACAAGATACATTTCATTTATTTTACATCCATCCTCTCATTTATATCAATCCTAATTAATTACACACATAATATGGTTGTAGGAAAAAATGAATCACTTGGCTACAAGAACTCATCACACTTCATCCATTCATAAATAATTTCATAAAGGCAACTAAAGTTCTATTAAACCAAGTTCATCATGGAAACCATTAAATTTTATCCATCATGTAGTGTTATCATAGCTAAGAGTTTTTAAACCTAAAAGCATATAAAGGAGTTCTCGGTGACTATCATGAGTCACCATACTTAGTTAATAGATTTTTTAGAGAATAATAAATTTTGAAAACATATCATAAAATCACATGAAAATATGGCCCCAAACTAGGCCCATCACATGCTATGATCCATAAGTCACACCAAAAATCTTCACATCAAGCTATCTCACCAAGTTGGCCAAGAAAACTAAAAATATCAATACACCACAAGAAATTCACTTAATCCAATCACCTAACCCAATGAAATCCACCAAAATGAATAAGACACAATATATAAACATCAACAAGCAACATAAAATACCATGTCAGCCACATAAACATCTCTGACACAAAATTCACAACTATCTTTGTACTACTCATCGAGAACATCAAACAACAACCTATGTCACTCAAGAAAAATATATTTCTAGTATCCAAATCATGAACCATTTAAGATGAGGAAACACATCCATGTCCTTAACTCCCCACTAGGTTAGCAACCAAAAATATTGCATAACCAATCTATACTGATCTAAAAACTGCAACATTATAACTTCCTGAACAACCAAACAACTATTCTCTGATAAATCAATTTAAACTCACTCAAACAATAATGTGAAGCTTTGAAACTTGAACAAGATCAAATACAAACATCCCTCAACATATCAGAAACTACACAACATCTGATACTCAATATAGTAGCCAAATCAATCCAAACACTTCACTAAACAAACCAGGAACACTGTCCAAAATAAGCAAATATGTTGCCATAAATTTCAACACATATATGCAATGTATCTCATAAATATCCAACACTTGGAACACATATTTGAGCATTTATCACAACATAAGTTATGCCTTAATCCTAAGAAATATATTTTTGAGGTTACATTAGGTAAAATCTTAGGCTTTATTGCATCTAGACATGGAATTGAAGTTGAACCCATAAGTTCAAATAAATATTATAGATGTCTCCTTCAAAGAAATTAAAGCAACTATGCAGTCTTCAAGGGAAGCTCCAGTTCACCTGGTGATTCATCATCCAACTTGCAGATAAGTTTCAACCTTTCATGCATCTTTTTAGGAAGGATAAATCATTCAAGAGGGATGTACCTTTCCAAAGAGATTTTGATAAGATAAATTTGTATTTGACTCATCCCCTCATCTTGGTACCACTAGTGCCAAGACGACCACTACTTCTATACATTTTAGTCACATCAATGGCATTAGAGACACTCTTGGCCCAATATTTTGATCAAGGAAAAGAGAAATGATATTCTACATCAGTCAGACCTTAGTTGATATGAGGTCAATTATACACCCATGGAAAAATTATCTTTAGAAGTTGTCTTTTCCTCCCAAAATCTTAGGTTCTACATGTTAAGTCATTCAATGAAGCTCATTTGTAAAATTGATCCTTTGATATATTCTTTCAAAGGCAACTCTTATATGATGTATGGAAAAATGGGTAATGCTTCTTAGCGAGTTTGACATCCATTATGCAGATAAAAAAGTAATTAAGATACAAGTAATAGAAAATCATCTTGAAAAACACCCTTAGTGGATATTTATCCACTAATTACTAAGTTTTTATGAGTATATTTGTACAATCACAATGTAGTCCTCATAGAAACTATATTTTGATGATTTATCATCTTAGAATGGATTAGGAGTCGATATTATTTTTATCACTCCTCAAGGACATTTTTTGCCTATACCATTCAAGTTGAATTTTAAATGTGCCAAAAACATAGTTGAGTATGACAGGATCATCATAGATCTTAAGATGGATAGCCAATAGAATATAAAGGAGCTCCAAGTTTATGGAGACTCCCAAATTATCATTAAATAGGTCGATGATAAACATTATATCAATGATGATAAGTTGTTGCCTTATAAGAGAATGGTAGATGATCTTAAGAAGAATTTTCAATCCACCAAGTTTGATCAAATCTTGACGATACTAAATAAATAAATTGATGTAATGGCGACTATAGGGTCTCTTTTCAACATACAACCTAATAATACATGTTATGGATTTTTGGTCAACTACTTAATCAACCCACTTTTGAAATGTCACACATAAAAATGGTGTGCAACATTATCAGTCCCCAATCTCCCTCATATCAAGATATTTACACATATCTTAAAGATGGTACTCTTCCACCTAATCTTTCACACAACAACCGCTAAAACCTCAAACACCATTTGTTTTATTACACCATTACCACATATAATATATAAAATAGTTGATATTATGATGCCTTCACTAGATGTATAGATTCCACTAAGGCTATTCTTATGATGAAAGAAGTACATATCGGATCTTGTGGTGCTCATATGAGTAGATCTATCCTAACCAAGAAACTATTAAGAGTAGGATATTTTTGGCTTACTATGGATCATGAGTGTTGTGATTTTGTTAAGAGGTGCATTCCATGTCAGTAGCATATAGATCTAATTCAAATGATAATACAAAATATTCAACCTATTACTACTCCATGGCCTTTGTCTACACGAGACCTCAACCTTTTTGACAAGATTCATCTTCCATTCTCTAATAGTCATGAATTCATTATTGTTGACATTGAGTACTTCACCAAGTGGGTTAAAGCCATTCCACTTACCCTCGCCATTAATCATCATTTGTTCAAGATAGTATGTGCGATTATAGAGTATTATTCTAGACCTAGCTAAGATCATCTTCCTATGATCACACCTCTTTTTGTTCATGGCTATTTGAGAATTGATCCATTTTTTATCTGTGGGTAACATGTTTGTTTCTTGCTTGGACCTATTTCAAGATTTGATGTGCAGTCATTTATCTTTGGATTTTGACCATTACAATCATATCATCTGGTTCTTGGATCTCCTGTGAATCATTTCCTATAATCATGCATCTTTTTGTTTCCTTTCTTGGATCTTTGATTCATTTTGGTAGAACCTGTTTGTTTGCACACATTTCCTTCTTGGGGAATGTAATTCTCTCTTGGCCAACCTATAGAACCACTACCTATATGTAATAACTAGATGTATCTTGAGTAGGGTTGTGGTATTTGGTTCAAGGACCTAGCTCTGAGACTTTTCTATCAATTCACATTAAAGACAAAAGAGAAGCTGAACAAAAGGCATGAACATAGGAATAGACATAGAGGTGGTAGATTTTCTAGAGGAAGAGGTAGATCTTATGGAGAAAGTAGTAGATTTAATCAAGATAAAATTAAATTAGAATGGAAAGGAGAAGGTTCATACTGAGGAAGAGGAGAATATGCAAGAGGAAGTTTCCCTAGAGGTAATGATCATAAAAGAGAAGAAAAAATTTGGTTTAAGGGCACTTGTTTCAAGTGTGGTGAAGGACATATGGTATTTGAATGTAAGAAGGTTGGTAGTAGTAACAAGAATGCACTTGTGTAGGAAGATTCACCCGATTCAATAAACAAATCAGAAGGTGGTGAAAACATGATGATTAGGAGAGCTTTATGGAATAAAGGAACTAAAGAGGACCCTCTGAGGAGAGGCTTATTCAAAACCAGATGAAAAATTGTTGGAAAGTGTTGCAAAGTGATCATTGACAGTGGAAGTTTAGAGAATGTGGCATCAGAAGAGATGGTTACAAAGTTGTAGTTACCAAAGATGAAAAACCCTAAGCCATATTAGTTTGCTTGGATTAAGGATGAGCATAAAATTTTGGTAAGTGAACAATGTCTTGTGAAATTTAAGATTAGAAGCTATCATGATGAAGTTATTTGTGATATTATGTCAATGGATTGTTGTCATGTCTTTTGGGTAGACCATGAAGATACAATAGATAAGCTATACATGATGGTAGATTGAATAGGTATACTATTATGGCTAATGGAAATAAAAAGGTTTGTTACCTCTGGTAGAAGAATGTAAGAGTGATGAATGCACTATTTTTATGGTTTTCTTGGTTGAAGGAAAATAATTCATAAAGGGGTTGAAGAAGAATGAAGTGTGCCATGATTTGATTCCTAATAGGTTGGTTGTAAAGATAGAGGATGATTCACCATTGGAAGTTAAAGAATTGTTGACAAAATTTCAATATATCATTTTAGATAATGTACTTAATGGGTTACCTCATGTTAGAAGCATTAGTAATTGCATGGATCTGATATTGAGAGCTATTTTATCTAATAAGACACCTCACCAGTTGACACCTGAGAGAATGAAGAATTGAATAGACAAGTTTAGGATTGTTGCAGAAGGGTTTGATTAGATAAATTTTGATTATGCATGTAATACCAACTTTTTTGGCACCTAAGAAGAGTGGAGAATGGAGGATGTGTACAAATTCAAGAGTTGTAAATAGGATCACACTGAAATACTAGTTTCCATTGCCTAAGATGGATGATATCATGGATTTTTTGAGTGGAGAAAATACTTTACCAAGATCTATTTGAAGAGTGGTTATCATCATATTAGAATAAAAGAAGGAGAAGAATGGAAGACTACTTTCAAGACAAGAGAAGGTTTGTATGAGTGGTTGGTTATGCCTTTTGGTTTGACTAATGCACCTAATACTTTAATGAGGTTGATGAATGAGGTCTTGAAGAAATTCTTGAGTAGGTTTTTAATTTTTTACTTGGATGACATTTTGATATTTAGTAAGAGTAGAGAAGATCATTTTTTTTCCATCTGAGACAAGTATTGCAGTGCCTGAAAGAGGAAAAGTTGTTGATTAACTTGAAGAAATGTTCTTTAATGAAGGAAGAGATAGTGTACTTGGGTTTTGTGATTTTATTTGAAGGTTTGAAGATGGATTATGAGAAATTTAGAGCAATTTTGGAATGGCCTACACCTAAGAATGCTAGTGAAGTCCAATATTTTCATGGATTGGAAAGTTTCTACCAAAAATTCATAAGGAATTTTAGTTTTACTTGTCATGCTATAATAGAGACGATGAGAGGAGAAAATAAATATTTCAAGTGGACACATGGAGCTAACAAGAGTTTTGAGACCTTGAAGTAGAAGGTAGATGAATTACCACTACTTGCTTTAACTGATTTCTCTAAGGTATTTCAAGTTGATTGTGATGCAAATAGAAGTGCAATAAGAGAAGTATTGAGTCAAGAAGGTAAACCTATTTCTTTTTACAGTGAAAATTTGAATAACGCTAAGAGGAAGTATTTAGTATATGATGAAGAATTTTATGCTATTGTTCAAGCTCTCAATAAATGGAGACATTATTTAATGCCTACGGAATTTTTTTTGTACATCAATCATAAATCATTGCAGTATTTGGGTAGTTAGAATAAGTTTAATCAGAGACATATGAAGTGGGTTGAATACTTGTAGAATTTTACTTTTGTGTTGATACATTGAAGTGGATTGTCAAATAGGGTTGCAGATGCATTAAGAAGAAGATGAAGTTTATTGATTGAGATGAGAGTTGAGGTACTTGGTTTTGATGATTTGAAAAGTTTGTATGAAACTAACATTGATTTTGCAGAACCTTGGAAAACATGTAAGGAACAAATCATAGATAATTAGAGTAAGTGGGTTGATTACTTTATTCAAAAAGGTATGTTGTTCAAAGGTATTTAATTATGTATACCAAGAGGATCGATGAGGGAAAATCTAATCAAGGAGAAACATGGTGGAGGACTTGCAAGATATTTTGACATTGATAAAATAGTGAGTTTGATTAAGGAGAAATACTTTTGGCCTCAATTGTATAGGGATGTTTAGAAATTCATCAGAAGTTGCAAAAATTTTCAAGTTGCTAAGGGAGTAAGTCATAATACAGGGTTATACACACCTTTACCTTTTCCTAGTAGACCATGGGAAGACATTACCATGAATTTTGTTCTTGGATTAACAAAGACACAAAGAGGTAATGATTATATATTTGTTGTGGTAGATAGATTTTCAAAGATGTCACATTTTATTCCTTGTAAGAAAACATCAGATGTTGTTCATATAGTTGATCTATTCTTTAGAGAAGTTGTAAGATTACATGGGCTACCTAAGACTATTGTTTATGACCGGGATAGTAAGTTTGTGGGATACTTTTGGAAGACACTTTGGAAGAAGATGGGTACAAATTTGAAGTTTAGTTCTACATTTCATCCACAAATTGATGGAAAAATAGAAGTTGTAAATAGGAGTTTGGGTAATTTATTAAGATGTCTTGTTGGAGATAAAACTGGTAACTGGGATTTGGTTTTGGAAAAAGTAGAGTTTTCATATAACAATTAAGTGAACCAAAGTAAAGGTAGAGCACCTTTTGAAATTGTTACTGAAATGCATCCTAAAGGAATATCAGATTTGAAAGATCTTGTCCTAGAATAGAAGAGAAGTGCTAAAGCAAAGGGATATGTTGAATTCATGAAGACTTTTTATGATGAGGCAAAGTATAATTTGGAACATAGAAATCGGAGATATAAGATACAATTGACTGATAAGGTTGGTGATGAAGCTATGATTCATTTGAAGAAGGGAAGATTTCATGCTGGAACCCACAGTAAGCTGAAGATGAATAAGTTTGGTCCTTGTAAGATACTAAAGAAATTTGATTGTGGCAATGCTTTTGAGGTTGAGTTATTGGTTGAGATGGATATCACCTATATTCAACATTGCAGATTTGTATGATTACCATGAGTCAAATGATGAGACAGACATGAAGCAGGAATATCCTAAGAAGAAAATAGGGTAAATTGAGGTCTTGGATAGCAAGATTAGGGGGAAGCACAAGGGAAAAGGATTACATGGAGTACTTGGTCAAGTGGAAAAATAGATCGGTTGAGGATGATACTTCAATTTCCCAATCTGAGTTGGATCCTTTGGATTCTTCTTAGGTTTTATAATAGCTATGATTCAGAGTGTCATTTTTATTAACCCCAAGTGTCTAATGCAGGAACATCTTGGATTCATGGAAATCTTGCATCAACCAAAAATTGTTCTTTGTTATTTTTTTTCTTCTTTACCAATTGGAGAGATTATGTTGGCCGATTGTCATTTTTTAGAGATAGCTTGTACGATTGTAAAGTCTTATTCTAGACCTATCTAGGATCATCTTCCTATGATCACACCTCTTTTTGTTCGTGAATGTTCAAAATTTGATCCATTTTCTATCTATGAGTAATGTGTGCATTGCTTGCTTGGACCTATTTGGAGATTCGATGTGTGGTCACTGATCTTTGGCTTCCAACCATTACGATCATAGTGTGTGGTTCATGGATCTTCAGTGAATCATTTCCTATGATCATGCATCTTGTTGTTTAATTTCTTGGATCTTTTATTCATTTTGGTTAGACCTATTTGTTTTTACATGTTTCCTTCTTGGGGAATGTAATTCTCTCTTATCTGACCTATAAAGGTATTGCCTCTATGTAATAACTAGATGTATCTTGAGTGGTATAGTAGTAGTTGGTTCATAGAACCTTGATCTAAGACTCTTACATATTGGAATTAGGATTGAGTTTCATTTTATTATATATGGTTGTAACCAGGAAGGGCTAACAGCCCTATATGTATGTTGTTTGATCTCTGAATGAATATATTAGATCGTGCATTATCTCTCTACTTTTGTGTTGTTGCTTTCATGTTTTACTCTTAGCTACAAGGTTGAGACCTTTGGGTATCCTCCCTCCTTGGCACTACGTTAGATGTACACATAGTCTCCCATATTTTATCCCTCTTTGGGTAGTGTCTTTGGTGATTGAGCCTTATATAATTCACATAATCATTTAGGTCATTTGTATTATAATTTTATTCATACACCATTTTCATAATCATTTAGGTCATTTTTATTTGCATTATCATTTTGCTCATTCGCCACGTACATAATCATTTAATTCACTCACATTTGCATAATCATTTAATTCATTTATGTTTGTACTATTATTTGGATCATTTGCACTAATCTTATCATTTTAGTTCATTTTCATAATCACTTAGTTTAGTTGCATTTACATTAGCATTTAGGATCATATTCATTTAGATTCATTATCATGATTCATCATGCATACATACACATCATCATATTAACATAAACATCAAATCCATTAAATCATAAGTGCATTTCTCCACTCCATACATCATAAAGAGCCATATGCATGTATTTGTCACATAGGCATCCATGTTGCATCTTGCATCATCTAGGTTAATAATCTATAATAATTGTTTATACATCCATATACTCATGAAACATACATAATATACACATACACCCCATCCCATATCACAAATATGTCAGATCATATCATGTAAGCATAATCATATCATATGGCCATCCCACATAATATTTTTCATCACAAATGTGTCATTTCATTATGTCGTATGTATTTGGATACATACATCATAGTACACGCATCATAAAACATAAAATTATGCATACACATGATGCACTACAAAATCTTCATCACATATATCATAAAATATCTCCAAAAAATAATATTAGTCCATCAAATGTCTTGTTATGTCCTACAAACCCATCCCAACATTTTTTCTGACAAAATGTTGGGTCCCCCTTTTTATTTCCCTCTCTTTCCTTTTGTTTCTCTTTTTATTTTTCTTTGTTTACCTTTTGGTTCTTCAGAGTCTGAGACTTTGAAGTCGTTCCCATTTTTGCCTTGTTTTTGGTCAAAGTCTTGCACCTCGAGGTTTCAAATGCTCTTGGAGTTGTTTGATTTTTTTTAGTATTAGGATCTCAAAGTTTCAACCTTCAACATGTAAAATGCCACCTTACAACAACTCAGGATAGTGTGCATTTAATGTACTGAGCTTGACGTGTTGTAAAAGGTCTTTTGGAGCTCACTTTAAACTCACCAAGTGATAAAAAAATAAGTTGTGAGTTTTGAGTGTGGTGAGGCTTTAGAAAAATTAAATTTTTATATTTTCTGAGGCTATTGTCATATTCTTGGGCACTTTCAAGTAGATTTTTGTGTTTTCTTTTTGTGATTTTTAAGCAGGTGTGTGTGTATTTTGTGGTACCTATTATATTGCAAACACAACACTTCTATAAATCATTAGATAAATTGTTAGTACATATAAATCAATCAAAATATAACAATTGAAACCAAATTATAGTTTCCTAGTCATAAAGAGTATGATCTAATTGTTAGTGCTTTCAAAATTGTGCATAAGATCAATGACATTACAACTATGAAATGGAAGATTCAATCAAATAATGCATCTACATGAATGCAATTAAGAGAAATTTGATAAGCTAGATGAATAAATGATGTAATAAATAGAAGAATTGATCTAAATACAAAATATCAACATATAGTTATGATAATGAGTTAGATGTGAGAACTCAATTTAACAACATTTTCTTATGCAAATGATCTAGATATTAAATGCCTTGAATGAGATTGGTTATATAGATCTCTTCTTGGAGGGAAAGATTGAAATTGATGGTTGAGATTCATCCATGATGGATGGTTGATATTGACTCTCACTTGATCAATGTGAGTGATCCTTGTGATTAGCTCCCATTGGTTGGAATTAAATCATTTGTCCTTTTGTGATTGATTTGGATAATAAGACAATTAATTATTTCACATTAATTAATATCCTTAGCCATGTGTATTTTTTAGTTTGATTTAATTAAATGACTAGGACAATTAATTAAGGAATGATTCTTTATCATTGATGTTTGATGATTGATGAATTATGTAATCAAATTGATCTAATTTAATTACACAATTATGCTTGAGATTTGATGTGGTTTGATCACTAATTCTTGATCATTGATGTTTTATGATTGATTAATTATGTAATCAAATTGATCTAATTTAATTACATAATTATGCTTGAGATTTGATGTGGTTTGATCACTTAGTTTGGGATTTAGGGTAATTGGTTTAGCTAGACCATTTTGAGGTGATTACATTTCCCCCTCTTTCAATCGATATGCGAGAAATACTTTGATTCATATAATATCTGATGTTTGATATCGATCTGATTTTGATTGAGTGAATATTTTGATATGATGTGATGCAACTATTCAAGATTAAAAACTGATTTCGAACTTGATTGAATTAAATACAATGGGATATGTTAAGATACTGATTTTGAACTTGATTGGACAAGAACCGATCATATCGACTCTGAACTTGATTGAACGAAGGTTGCTAGAAGATTTGAACAGATTAGGAGCATTCAACTTGATATGGAACTTGATGAAGTTGAGATGCCCCTAGCAATATGATTATGTTCGATTCAATGATTAGATTTATTTTTTATCTTGATAGATGATTTTACTTGATTCGATTTGATGAAAAAAAATTGATACATCAGATTTAGTTGACAAGATTTTTGATGATCTAGATTAATAGATTAAAGGATGTTGATTATGATATATAATGCTCCCTCGGGAGTGAGATCAAAATTTGATAGAAAAGATTGAATGATGTTGGATGATAGTTTAGATTAGATTAGAAGAATTTTGATTTTATTTAGAAGATTGGATTTATGTAGCATTAAGGAGGAAGATTAATTTAGAATAAATTTTGATTGAGCTCCCAATAATGATATTGTAAAGATAATGATCAATAATGAAAGAAAGGATCCTAGATGTGATATTCAACCATGTTGAAGATAGATTTCCCTCCTTGAGGTGATTTGATCAAGTTAGATGGATGCACGAATGCAGTGATGCACATGAATGCCCCTAGAATGATATGCAATCTTCCATGAGTGTCAGTATTTTGATCTTTTTATTACGCTTTTTCTCATCATAGAGATTTTGTTAGCAGTAAGTACAAACACTAGTAGCTTTCAAAGATGATGATGAACCACAGTACTTACTTATGTTAGTGTTAGTTACAAGAAAGAAAAAAAACAAGAGTTCCTTATGTTCTTGTGCAATGATTGTATTGTCCGTAATGACCTGTACATTCATATCCTTGGACCAAATTTTTTATGTACCCGCAATGACCCTTTATCATCCATATCCTTGGGCAGATTTGTCTGATTTGCACAATACTAAGAAATTACTCGATGAAAACAAATGAGGAAAGAGTTCCTACAAACATCACTCAAAGAAAAATATCATGCCCCTTTCCTTATTCCTCTAGTCCATAGACATCATTGAGTTACTTGAGAGACATGATTAACACAATTCGTGATAAGTTTTTCTATGATAGGTGGTGTTGAGAAATACATTTGATTAATTGTGTTTGTTTTTCCTTTTTCTTTATGATCATTGTTTGTTTAATGAGTGTTGAGAAACACTATTGCTTGAGTGTACAGAGTGTTAAGAAATACCATTGTGCATTGGGTGATTTTTATTTTGTCTTTGCATTTATGATTTGTGTTTCCTTGAAGAGTATTTAGAAACACTTATGTTTGAGTGTGTGGGTATTTAGAAACATCATTCTGTATTGAGTGGTATTGAGAAACACCATTATGTTTTTAGTGATGTGAAGAAACACTATCTTTGTGATAATGAGGTGGTAGAATACCTGATAGTTACAAGGTAATGAGGTTGACTCCACTCAATAAAATAGTTGGTGTTGACTAGGAACTGGCTCCATGTGATGACTAGGAACTTTCCCCCAATTAGATACAATTGTCCTAAGGATGAGATGTGGAATGACTCCAAGCTATGATGATAGGATAAAAAACTGACTAAGATATGTATAAAGATGCAAATAATATACAAAATATCTACAAGTCATGGGGATATATGTAGATGCAAATGGCGAGCAATTGATAAACAATTTTTGGATTTTTTATTTTTCTTATTTGTTTGGATTTTTAAAGATTTATTTATTTATTTTGGATTTTTAAGATATTTAATTTTTTTTGGATTTTTAAAAATTTTAAAATGTTTTTGGATTATTTCAATAATATTTGCCACATTTTAGATTTTTAGAGATTTTACCATTTCTCAAGTGAGACCACATTGAACTGCCTCCAATGTCTAGCAAGGTGTAAGACATTTGCAAATGTATGAGCAAGATGATGGAGCAAAAGAGAATAGGTCATGATGGGGGAAGCGCATGAATGCAACCCTCAAGGACAGTCTCCTTAAGATTGCCCAAGCTAGGGAAAAAGGATATAGCAATGTGAAGCGTGTTTTGGAATAGCAATAATGATGCAGTGCCAAATAGAATATAGGATAATGACCTAATGTCATGAAAGAAGGTGGTCCATAAGAGTGGATATGTCAAGAAGTTTTTGAGAAACTATTTGGTATTTCATGTTCAACATTTTGATCAAGACCAAGTGGTCAATTTGGATAAGATATGGGTAGGATAGCATGATTAGGATAAGGAGTGAATGGAGGCTATGATGGAATAATGTGATTACAACAAGGATGCTTAGGATAATGAGGATTTCCTGGGGATAAGCAAGATCATGATAGAGTATAATGAATGTAACATGATAACAAATCTCAGGAAGAATGATGCTCATGGATTGCTCAACATTGTCAAGATCAAAGGTAAAAGAGATAAATGGATGCATGTAAGTTGATTGGATAATGGAGGTTATGGTAGATAAGATGGCATGGATGTAACCTTCCTCCAAGGATAGAGTACCAAAGGAAGAAATTATGCATGATGCCTATTTTCCAGGTTTTCACCATGGTACTTTCCCAAGGCACCACAAGAAGTGGTTTTCACCATAGGATGGATTTATTTCTCTTTATTTTTTCTACAAAGGCACTTTTCTACTAGGTTTTCACCAAGGCATTTTTTTCTCTTTTAAAAAAATATATATTTTTTTATTTTATTTTTGGAAGAGACTCAAGCATCTTTCTCTTTGGATAATGATCATTTTAAGGATATTTTATGATGGGCCAAGGCCACTAAAAGGTATGCTCAAATATGTTGATAGGGTAATGGTAGGGAATGATATGAAAGATAAGGTATATGGTAGCCAAGGATTTATGTGGATTGAATAAGAGAGATGAAAGTATAGGGGGTGGAAGGATAGTAGGTAAGTCTTGGATATTGGATAGAGATAGGTGGATAGGATGACAATATCAACATTAACACACACTTTGAAGGGTGGTGGAATGATGGAGGAAAAGTAGATGGAATTGTTTGAGGCTTTGATGTAGGAGAAGATGGAAGGTTTTTGGAAGGAGATGGAGGAAAAGCCTTTGGAAGCTTGGATGTCAACTCTAATTTTTCTTTTGTATCCAAGTCCTTTAAAAGAGACTTGGGAATCCGCATAACTTTTGATTTTTCTTTGCTTTGGGATGCTTTGGGATATACTTATTCAATGATGGATTTAGGAACCCATATTTTCTTTGATTTATTTCTTTTCTTATTGGACCTTTGTGGTATTTTCAATTACTCTTTTTTCTTTGTATTCACATGTCGATTAAACTAGACATAGTGATCTTCATATATAAGTGGATTCTTAGATTTATGATTTCTTTGTTTCACATCCAAATTGCTTCCAAAAGAATTAGGAATAATGGATGAATCAGACTGATATGGTGGGTTCATATGGATAGGTTGATATGGAGGATTCAAGGAAGCATGTATTTGTTGATCTTGATACATGATAGGGTAAGCGAATGATAAGCTAGGAGTGATAGGCATGGTGGATGGAGGGATATAAGGACCCAATATAGATGGAAGATGTGAAGGTTTCAGCTTTGGGATATAGGGACCAAGGATGGATTTGGAGGATGGAGAAGTTTGATGCTTATATATGAATGGAGGGAGATAAGATGTGGAAGGAATATCAACATCTATAGAATGAGATGCATAGCCAAATCTCTTCTCTTTAGTATTCATCTTTATATCAATAGGTGCATTAGTAGCTTTTATAGGAAACACTTTGATAGGAGTAGCTAAAGCTTGGTATTATTTATTCTTATTCCAAGGATTAGGAAGAATGGGAGATTTTGGAGGTGGATATGGAGAAGTATGACAAGGAGATGAGGGGATACTCCGATCTTGACAAGCATCTTTGGATAACATAGTAAAAGTGTTTTAATCTTGATCTTTCTTAGGAGGTAGATAGGATATGGGAGATGGAATGTTATGTGTCTCTTGAGGTGAAGGGATATGTTCTTGGAAGAAGTGAAAGAGGGTGACTGACTCATCATAGAATTATTGGGATATTGAACTCAGGTCAATCATTCGATGAGGAAGGATGGTACCTTGATCTTGATCATCACTAATATTTGTTTCTTTACACTTTGAATTATCCTCTTGACATGGAGCCACTTCTAAGGACGAGGGAGGATTTTTCATTTGTATGAGGGATTATTGAAGGGTTGATAGAGTATCATTTTGAATATGAATTGAAGCACACAAAAGCTTGGGATCTTTGATTGTTGAGTCATTGAAAAGAATTGCAACAACTTGTAGATTAGCTTGGATTTCTTTTAGAGGTAGCCCTTGAGGGTATACATAGTTAGCATATTAAACATTAGGTTATTTTTTTGATGGAGGGACCTTAGATAGCTTTGCTAGTTTAAAAGATGAATGCATGATGGAAGAAGTGGAGCCTGTATGAGAACCAATACTAGACACGGGTGAACATGATTTAGGTGTTCCTTGAGAATAGTATCTTGTTCTTTATTAGATGATTTATTAGGATTTTCAATTTCAATTATATCATCATCAATGTGATCTTGGATCTTGTGTTTCAATTCCATGCAATTTGAAGTTTTATGCTTGTTATGTCTATGATATGCACAATAGTTGCTCAAGAATGGTACTCCACATGAGGTGGTTTGAGACAATATGATGAGATCATTATCAATAAGTTTTTCTAATGTTGATTCATAAGATTGTCCCAAAGGAGTAAAGATTCCCCCTAAGGGATGATTAGGGTCTTCTTGATGTTCTTGCAGATAGATAAGACTCTCAAGTGAATATGATATATCTATTTTTTCATTTTCTTGATCAAAGATAGGATTATCATGAGATTGTGGTATAGCCTCTTGATCAAAGATTGGATTTTCATTCATTAGTGTCTCCATATTTGAAGGAGATGAAGAAATGTGGATATCATTCTCAAAGAGAAAAGGATAGATTGATCATAAAGAATACTCATTTTATGGGGTCTCCTTTTCTTTCTTCATTTCTCTCATTTTTTTATTGTAAAGCTTGGCATTACTCAATGAGGATGAAGATAGATTCATCATCCATGTTGTGATTGTTCTGATTTTATTGATTAGATAATGAATGAGAAAATTTAACTCGATGTTTAAATGTGTGATTAGATTGATAATACCAGGGAGATGGAATAGTAGAAAAAATAAAATCCAAAATTTTCATACTTTTTTGGGTATTTTTCTAGGTTTTAGTAATTTGGATTTTAGGAAGGTCTCCTGCTCATTTTTTAGAGTTGATACTGTCGTTAGTCTAAAAAAGTGGGTCTATTTTTTAGATTGAAATTATATATCTTGATTATCTTTCCAACGATGAAAACAGTTCAAAATTTTGATCACTGAGTCCAAAGTTATGGCCTCTCAAAGTTGGGGCCAACTTTTTTTAGAAATTTTTTAATTTTAAAGATTTTTTTTTAATGTTTTTTTAGATCTGATTGATCTTGGAAATGATGAAATATAGTTTGGATCATGAATATTTGATAGCCAAGGATATATATGATAACCAAGTAGGTATGCAAGGTACACTCTAGGTTGACTAACTGTAATGACTGAACCTGACAAATGAACTAAAAGGGTATCCAAAACTACAAACATCAAGGTTCTGACATGTTTGTAAGTGCTCATTGTCCCAAATGTGACACTCCAAATGTAACACTTTACTATATGTGATCCAGGATTAACCATGTACGAAACTTATCCCATATGCAACCTAGGATTAACTAGATGCGAGCTTTTTTTAATCATATGTGAGTTTGTTTTCCAAAAGAAACTCTAAATGCTAGATACGACTTTCTATTTGACTAGTTTGAGAATAAAATTGGTCAAATTTGTCAAATGGAAGGGATTGTATGTTAGATTCAAGTGGGTCTAAATGTCTCAAAATGTTTGTGAGAGTAAATTGATGGTGTTTATCTTTAGTTATGAATTCAAACACATAAAACAAATTTGTTTAGACTCTCAAACACACCTAATTCCTATTAACTTGGCTTAGATTGGAAATGATTATTCACTAGCTTAAGAACACACTCAAAGACTCCTTAGAATATGATAGTCCAACAACACACAATGGATGTTGAAGGCCATATTAGACAAGTAGTAATCTTTATGAGGGCTTGATATGGTGAACTTCTTGGGACAATTACTATTTGCCTTACAAAAGCATTACCAACCTTTTGAGGGTAATATGGGTGGCTTCCAACATAGAGGAATTAATTCGGGCATCTGTTCATAATCATCTCTCATAGTCTCACAAGCGAGATTAAGGCCTATAGCCCTATGAGTACTCAAATGTGTGTAGTCTCAAAAGAAATATTTAAGTGGTTCCACTCTACACAAATCCAAGCATGTCCAAGGAATGGTCAAGTCAAGATTCCAAAGACAAAATTGACTAAGTCTTCTGAGATTTTCATCTTAAGGAAGCATATTGATTATAATGAGGTGTAAGGGTTGACTTCTACCTGTCCTCACTTGGGTCATTCCTAAGAGCTTTTTACCTCAACCAACAAGCCCTCTAAAGATTAAAAAGCAATAAAGAAAAGATGATTGGTGACTTAGGAGTCTAGATTTTTGATTCTCCACTAGGGAGAAGAGTATACTCTCCTATCCATGTCATTTTATCCTATCAAACACATCATGAAATTTGTAAATTTCCCCAAATTTGACCTTAAATTTTAATCTAATGTTTGAGTTTCTGATTTTTCCAAAGGGAAAAGAGTATAATCCTCTAATTAGGTTGAAAATTGACCTCAAATTGTATTAAATTCCTATGAAATTAAGCAATAAAGTCATGATGTTTGGTTAAATTTATGAAGGCAACCTACAAGACAACTCATTAGTAGTTTGAATTATTTGTCTCTATCAAAACAACCTCCAAACAATAGTTAGGCTGACATATCAACCAAAAACACAAGAATCACCCATTAGTCGTTAGCAAATTAAATTATGCAAATGAAAACACTGAATGTGATCCTATTTTAAACCAAATACGAGCATAAACCAAATGTGATTCAATATTTCCTAAATGCGATCAAGGGATCTAAATACTATTCAATTTTAACTAAAGGCGACCTTTACCAGATGCGATCCAAGAAATCACGTATACGACTCTGTTTCAACCTAATGCGATTATGTTTGCTAAATGTGATATTGGCTCCTGATGAGGCATATTAATGCCATATTTTAATATTCCCTAGGATGATATTTGCTAGGTCTTTTTCCCTGTTATGATACATTTGCCTTAATACTTTTATGTTATTTCCTATTATTATATGGCATGCTGCCATTAGACTTATATCATGGTTCAAATGTACTTAAATATGCTATACTTGGATAGATTACTATGTTACTTGTTTTAAAGTTATGGTTATGTTTTTAATAAGAAAAGTATCTATTTGAATATGAATGATTATGTGTATTTTGGTATTTATCACCATGAATTTCTTATCCTAACCTTTGAAGTGCAATGCATCGAAATAGAAAATGTTGTTTTGACTAGGTAAAGCGTATTAATTCATTGAGTACTCAACCTGATCTTCTAGCAAGTTCCAGCGGAGAAGTATTAAGCCCAACACCAGTTGAGGGTTTCCAAAAGAGTAAGGTGGCAGTCATCTAGCGAAGATTGAGGCAACGTGATGAATTCCCTAAGAAAATATAGGCAACAGTGGGAAGTTAGATTTGTTGTCGCTACAACTCTTTCCTCTTTTCTAGATCTAATATGTTTAAGCTTTAAATAGCTTTCCTTCTTTTCAGTTAGTAGTGTTGTAATAAAGATCTACCTATTTCTATGGTGTAGTTAGATAAGTTTTTAGAATTTTTAATTTAAATAAAGCCTCGCTCCTGTGTGAGAAAAAAAGGGGGCAATATCAGTTTACTGGCAATATCATTTTCTGTTGTTTTCTGGTTTATGAATCTCTGTACTCAATTATTCAATCAATGAGCAAATGAAGTGTTGAGATTTAACTTTGCATAATTTTTATTGGAATACTCATCCAAGGGGGCCCACTTGGTGAGAAATCCATAGTTAGATAGATTCATGCTAGTTAGAATTACTTTCATGCATTTCCTTTATTTCAGTGTCAAGTGTTGAATTGTTCCCGTAGCCAAAGCCACAAGCTAGCTGACACTTCCTACAGCCAAAGCAATGGAACAACTGAAGTATTATGGCATGGTTTGCAAGAGTCTTCATGTTCTATTATCATCTACATTTCTATAATTTCCATTCCAGTACTTAATTTTCTGCAACCTTAGTTTAAGTATCATTCTAGTATTTATTTCCTGCAATCATAAGATAGTTTCCTTCCAACATTTAATTCTTGCAACAACTATAGAATGCATGGTTGAGTGACACTTGGTGCATATACTTTTCTAGCCCATTTCAAGTAACATGTCCCTAGGTTGACATACTAAATGAGTTCTTATGAAGATGATAAACTGTTTGGTTGGATGTCTAATCCCTGAGTTCAAAATTATACCTAGTTTATGAGCCTTTATAAGAAGTGATCATTTTTGGCGTCGTTGCCAGGAACGGTGCTGAACCTAGTCCTCACTAAGCCATTCCTAGGATTTGCTTTTATTTCTAGATTTTAGTATAATCCACTTCATTTTGAGAAACACTGCAATTTGCATTACTTCCTACTAGCTTCATACATAATAGAAGAAGAGACGCTAGAGGAAGGTACTTGCCAAATCAATCCAATCATCCATTTGAAGATGAGATTCCATTTGTTGATTCTACCATTGAAATTCCTGAGACTACATCCTCATCCTCATCCTCTGAAGAAGAACACCTTATTTCCTTTGAAGAGCAACTTGAAATTAATGCATTTGTTGAAGCCTTCTCTCATCTAAGAGATCAATTCCCTAAAAATCTTGTTAGATGGGAAAACTCTTTACAACTAGTCATCTATCAACCACATCATCCACCACCTCCACATCCTAGAAATCCTCCAAGGATGGAAAATCCCACCACATTTCCATTTCCCATCACTAACCAATGAAACAATAATAACCTTAAGAATATACCTTCCTCTGCCCTTCCAAAATTCTACAGTCTTGTGACAAAAGATTCAGATATCTTTCTCTTTGAGTTTGATATCCTCTGTAGGAGTTATGACTACACCATTGATGCCCACAAGCTCAAAATCTTTCATGCGACTCTTAAGGAGTCTGATTTGTGTTGGTTTATGGGCTTGGGGCAAGATGTTATCCATGACTGGGCAAAAATGCAGGTTGCATTATTACTTAAATATAAGGATTATTGTTGAGGAAATGATATGCAAGGGGAAGACATCTTTAAAATGACACAAAAAGAGGTTGAGACACTCGAGGACTATGTATCACGGTTCATGTTTAGTCTACAAAGGAACACAGAGCATGCGCTTAATGAAGAATCTCAAAAGCTTCTCTTTCTAAGAGGCATACAAGATGGATGCATTGAAGCATTAGACTTGATGGTGGGAGGTGATATAACCCAATCTACATGGGATGATATAAAAAAGATATGCCTCAAGTACTCCAAAGCTGCCTATAAGAGAGGAAGGGGATATAGGTCCATGGCGGGAAAGACAGATGGTGCAGGCACTTCCAGAACAGAGATAATGCATCTCTTGTCCAATTTTAAGAAAGATATCATCAACAACATGGCCACAGAGTTGGATACCTTACAAGCAAAGAAGAAGCACAAGGAAGCAGAGGCCATGTTAGCTAAATTTTATCCCCACTATAGATAGAAGAAGAGAGATTGTCGGTGTAAACTGGTTGCCAACGTGGAGACTACCCAGATGCCAACTAACTACAAACCAATTGAAAGCAAACAAGCAGATGTTCTTCATCGCTCAGCAATGACCACGAGTGTAAAGACAAGGTATGCATCAAAACCCACTTACATTCAGTAATCCATTTTGTAACAATCAATGGAAAACTTCTATGAATTATCAAAATCCTCCCTGAAGAAACTTTCAAAATCAGTGGAAAAATTACCCTAATCTGTAGTGGCAACACCCTCAGGGAAATTGGCAACAACCCCAAGGGGCATGGCAACCACCATAGGGTAACTAGCATCAGAACCCTTAGTGGCGAGGAGGTTAGCAATGGCCAAATCAGCCTCAAGGATATCTACCTCCACCTCTTCAACCTCCACAACAACAAGCACTCTTGCCGCCACCAGCAACCAATAATCTACCTCTAAAGCCTACACAACTACCTATGTAACCACAACCAAACCTAAACAATAGGCCTCCCACACCTCAATAAAGTGTGTATGCTACTGACCAAATGCAGTACCCCATGTAATATCCTACCTATGCAATTACACTTGATGATATACACCTATGGTCTGGAACTACTCTCCCTGCTTCTGAGCATCCAATCATAACTAAAGTACCCCAGGAAGAGCCTATCCAAGATAAACACACTCCTTCTTTACCATTACCATAGCCTATACCTAATAAAAGCCAACACACTGGACCTCCTTTTCCACAAAGACTACAGTACAACAATCCAAAGCCTACTAAGGAAGAAACCTTTAATATCCTTGATTAGTTAAAGAACATTAATGTTTAAATACCTTTATTTCAATCAATTAAGGATGTCCCTACATATGGAAAAGCCATCAAAGAAGCCTGGTTGTAACAAAAAGGATCCCTAGACTGTCCATGTATTAGGAAAACTAGCTGACATCATGTTAGGAAAGCTTACCATCCCAAAATATTCTGACCCAGGTAGCCCTGTTGTCAAAGTCATTATTAATGGGACAACCATTAAAAATGCATTGACAAATCTTGGATCTGCTATAAATGTCATGACCAGGGATATAATGCAACAACTTGGTATAACCAACCTCCAAACCACACCCACTGTCCTGCAGCTTGCAGATAGTTCTACTGTGAAACCTGATGGGATGGTAGAGGATATAGTTGTTGACCTTGAATCCTAGTCTTACCTAGTTGATTTCATGATACTATCACCCAAAGCTACACTAGGGGGATACCCAATTATACTTGGCAGGCCTTGGTTAGGAATTGCAGATGCTTACATTGGATGTCACTCAGGGGATATGACCATCTCTAATGGTCAACATACAAAGAATCTAGTCCTATATCCACCAGCCCAACCTCAAATTGAATTAGCCTCACCAATATGGCCTGACATAGGAAAAGTAGCCGAGGTTATAAACTCAGTGTCTCAGTTAATGATGTTAAAAAGAGATCATTTCCTGTAGCTCCAAGAAGAAGACAAAGTGATCACCAATATCCTACATAATTAGTATGGATCAAACCAATAAGTGTGTACCCATAGGACATATCTAAAATAGGAAAAACCACTTGTGAGGCAATTTCAAAGATGAGTAAACCCAGTGCTAAGAGAAATAGTCAAAACAAAACTACAAAAACTCCTCAATGATGGATTTATATATCCAATATTAGATAGCCAGTGGGTTTCTCCATTAGTAATTGTGCCAAAAAAAGAAGGAAAATGGTGTGTGTGTGTGTGTGGACTATAGAGAGCTCAATAATGAAACTAAAAATGATCACTTCCCCCTTCCGTTCATTGACAAGGTATTGGACTCCTCGGTAGGCAAAAATTATTTTTCCTTCCTAGATGGGTATAGTGGGTACAACCAAATTCAAATATTTCCTGAGGATCAGGAAAAGACTACGTTCACTTGCCCTTGGGAAACTTTTGCCTATTCAGTTTTACCTTTTGGTCTCTGTAATGCCCCAACCACATTCCAAAGAGCAGTTATCAACATTTTTGTTGATATCTCTCATGACTGTATGGAGATTTATATGGATGACTTCACAACATATGGTGAAACTTATGAGGACACCCTGAAACACCTAGATAAAGTCCTAAAAAGGTGTGAAGAACACAACCTATCTCTAAATAGTGAAAAGTGCTTCATGATGATGCAAGAAGGGATAGTGCTTGGTCACTATATATCTCCTACTGAAATCCAAGTGGACCCGACCAAAATTGAAGTTATTCAAAATCTTCCAACACAAACCAAGCAAAAATATGTCTGAATTTTTCTTGGACACGCTGGTTATTATAGAAGATTCATCAAAGACTTCAATAAAATAGCCAATCCCCTTCATTCTCTACTCACCAAAGATTCAGAATTTACATGGACCCCTAGTTGTGATCAAGCCTTCCTACAGCTGAAGTCAGCTCTTACTCAAGCTCTTATTTTACGAGGAATGAATTAGGCACTTCCATTCCATATTCATACCGATGCCTCAGATCATGCAATAAGAGCTGTACTAGGAGACAGAAAGAAGATATGGTAGAACATGCCATATATTTTATTAGCAAAAATCTACAAGGAGCGGAACTAAATTACATAGTTACAGAGAAGGAGCTTTTGGCCATTATTTATGCTCTGAAAAAATTATGCCACTAGATCACAGGCTACCAGATATTTGTGCATACTGACCATGCATCCATTAAATATCTTTCTAATAAGCCTATAATCACAAGAAGATTAGCCAAATTGCTTCTATTATTATAGGAATTTGATATCACCATAGTGGATAAGCCAAACAAGTCAAATGTGGTTGCAGACTTCTTCTCATGATTGTAGAATGCAGATGAATTGTAAATCATTGTGGCTTCACTTACCACCTCTTTCTAGAGAGCCATGAGATGCTATAGATCTTAGTTTCATTTTTAAATAGATTTGCATTGTATTTACTTTAGAATTGTTGCTAATTTGATCTTAATTTCATGAAGGTGATTATCATCATCACACAAATGGCACCCACCGTGGGGCATTAGGCCTCATTTTATCATTTTAATCATATATTGTGTGCTTTTATTATCACTTTTCTGTGAATATTTTGTAGAAAATAGATGAAGTCATGCGTATAGAAGATTCACTCATGCTTATAGTCATTCTGATGATGTTTACAATCTTTGTTCTGATGCTTATTAGTTGATAACTCATGCCTGTGAGATAAATAGTTCAGCCTTTGCGCATAAAGTCACATCTGGGAGTCAGAAAGTATCACTTATCCATAATCTGTTATCGCCTATCATCAGCCTTTGCTCCACAATTTACCAAAATAGTCACGCTTACAATTTTCTTATTCACGCTTACTGTTGTTAAATTTTCGCGTAAGATCAATCATTTTCCACAATTTTCAATACTGCTTACGCTTAGCAATAAATTGTTTGTGTACCAGCATTTAAATGATGCATACTAGCATTTAAATGACATGTACCAGCATTTAAATGATGCATACTAACTTTTTAATGATGCGTACTAACTTTTTAGTGACACCTATGACTCTTAAAGTTACGCCTACTAACAATTTGTTCACGCGTATTAGCTGGACAATGTCGCCCGCTATTTGTTGCCTTTATTTACTATTAAATTGATTAAATCATTTGTCTAACTCTCTATTTACATGATTTGACAGTAAATGAGCAATCACAGAAAGGTACAGAAGCCGAAAAGTAGATTTAATCAAGAAGGAAATATGTTAGCAAAGAGGATTAAGAAGGAGAATTTTGAGCACATCAAGGTTGTTCTTGAGACTACACAAGAGGAGGACAATCAGGTATTCCAGAACTATCTTGCAATTGTTGAAGCTTATAAAATGAAATTTGTCTCTCTAAATTGGAGTTTTAGTCCTTAGTTCAAGTTTTCTTTGGAAATTTGCAAATAAGGTGCATAAAATTCATACATAATTGTTTGCTTCATCAATTTTTTATTTTGGTTTCCCCTCATAGTGTTTGTTAGTGTTGACTAACTTGCTAGTGGATAAGCACATTGGAAGGAGCTATTTGCCAAGGTAAGAAAAAATAATGAAATCAATCAAAAATGCCCCTAACTTCGCTTAGCTACAAGAAAATGGTAAGCCTAAACTAGTCAATCTTTTCCCTTAGCTTGTGGCATTGGTGCACTTTGAGAATCTAGTAATTAAGAAGGATTAAGGAATCAAACACATAAATCAAAAGCCCCTTGTTTGTGGAAGAGAGTAGAAATACTTGAATCCCTATAGTTAGTGGGTGAAAGAAATTGAACAAAATTATCTATTGTGTTTGGGAACTAAAGGGAAAGTTAGGGATATGCTCTTCACCTTTTGGTGAACCAAATTCCCAAAAGCTTGACCTTAATAACATTTTCCTTGCTTTGAATGAACATGCTAGAGAATTAGTGGGCTCACCTCCCAATTTGTACCTTAACGAGGCCGATGAGAGGGACAGCCCAAAGTGGGATACGCTCACTTTTGTTGCGGGAATCCAACCCACTATAATATGAAACACATGCATCCTTAATGGGGTGTGTGACAAAAGGGTTTTAAATTTTTTGAATTTCCTCTAGTATTCCTCATAGATTACGCAAAATCATACCTTGGTGCGTGTGGGAAACCCCTTAACATACTTGGGGGATGAAATTTTAAGCTCTATTTGAACAGAATCCACAATAAATCCTTGATAAAGTAGCAAGACCACCTTATAGAGCCAAAATGTTAAGAGCCAAATTTGACTCTAGGTAGTCTACTTGGAATTCTTTCTTGTGTTATACTTGTGGAAACGATCAAGAATATACACACTAGAGTGTTTTAGGGACATGATGACAAATTGATGTGTGTATTTTGATTGTTTTTAATTTTCAAACAAGGAAATTTCAAAAGACTTGATCTTACACATTTAAAAAATTCAAAATCTTCCAACCTGGTCAGCGAAGTGTTGCCTGTGCACAAAATAATATCGCCTATCAGAGGCAAAGTCATGCCTGTGATTTTTATGAAAACACGTATCAAAAGTGAAGTCACGCCTAGCAAATATTGAGACACACCTATCAAAACTAGAAAACTGCTTATCAATAGAAAAGTGTCACCTGCACACCTGTAGTGTGCCACCTAGTTCAATACCAGTTCACATGTACAAACATTTCAGTCACACCTACACTCAAACCAGTGATGCCCAGAAATAAAGAAGGGCAAATAGTGGGCATTTCCCAAGGGTTTGGGGAAATTTTGAAATCATTTTTGGATGCCCTTTGTGGAGATATTCTTTATCAGTGCAACAAATAGATCATATTCCTGAGAAAGATTTACAACGATGAGTCTATTTGAGAAACAAATCAATCATGTTATGGAGCATAATTATCAAAATCTCCATTGGAATCAAACTGATGAGGTGTCTGAAGAAGAAGTTTCAGAAGCAATCCAAGATCCTATGTTTATGGAAATAATGGGATTAATTATGAATAGGGATAAAGAAGCATATTTCATGAAGTTAGCTCAATTAGGAGCTAAGCTTCCTCATGATTTTGACACATCAATCTTGAGGGAGAATCAGGAGAAACAAAAAGATACATCATCTAAAAAGCCATCATTAAGATCAACGTGTCCTTTTCTTTATAATGATATGCCATCCATATCTTCATTTTCCTCACATCAAAATCTCCATTGGAATCAAAATGATGAGGTGTCTAAAGAAGAAGTTTCAGAAGCAATCCAAGATCCCATATTTATGGAAACAATGCAATTAATTTTAAAGAGGGATAAAGAAGCATACTTCATGAAGTTAGCTCAATTAGGAGCTAAGTTTCCTCATAATTTTGACACATCGACCTTGAGGGAGAATGAGGAAAAACAAAAAGAGGCATCATCTAAAAAGCCATCATTAAGATCAATGTTTCCTTTTCTTTATAATGATGGGCCATTTGTATCTTCATCCTCCTCACAAAAAGAAACATTTAAGAGAAACAAACTTATCTTGGATCAAGGGAAATTTCATGATGAATCTATTTGTGATCAAGATAATAAAGAGTATGAAGAGAAAGATATCACTCTCAAGCAAGATCTAATGCATGAACCTCTATATAGAAAGAGTAATCCTTCCATCCTTCATCCATCTTCTCCCATAGCATGTACTCCTTTCATCTTTCGTTCATCTCACAAAGCTTCACAACTATCCAAAATTCCTTCATCAAAGAATGAGCCTAAGGATGAAACTTTTCCCATTGACTGTCTGTCCTCAAGCGCTACCTCTAAAAGAAACTCAAGGTAACTTACATCTTGTTGCAGATCATTTCCATGCGTCAAAGATCTTGGATCCCAAAGCTTCATGTGCTTCAATGCCTATTATACCCATTCAAAAAGATCCTACATTATTCTTCCAAACATCACCCATACATATCCACACATCTACCTTGTCCTTAGAAGTGGCTCCATGTCAAGAGGATAATCCAAAGAGAAAAGAAACAAATGTTGATAAAGATCAAGATCAAGATTATATACAATCCCCTCCCATATTTGATGAAGGTCCCATATCCATAGAACCGTGTGATGATCCCCTTGAATCCTTTCATGTCTTCCAAGATGATGTCCTTCCATTCCAAGAACAAAGTACCCTTCCAAGTTCCATATTTTTTTCACTTCCCAAGTAAGATCAAGATATCACTTCCACAATTTCCAATGAGCATATTGAAAATCAAGAGAAAAATATCCTCTTTACACCATTTGAAGATCCTTGTCAAGATCAAAGTATCCCATCATTTCCTTGTCATATTCCTCCATGTTCACCTCAAGAAACCATCATTCTTCCAAATCCCTTGCAAGATAATAAATCACTTCAAGCTTCAGTTGATCCTATCAAATGTGTTCCTATCAAGGCTATTCATGAGCCTATTGGTATAAAGATAACTCTTAAAGATGAGAACCTTGGCAATGAAACTCTTTTTAAAGATGTTGATATCCCTTTCACACCTTATATCCCTCCATTCAAATGCAACCACATGCCTTCACTATCCTCCAAATCCATTTTGGGTTCCTACATCCCAAAACAAAAGTCTTCATTCCTTCCATCCATATTAGGTCCATATAATCCTCCATCAACCATTCCTATCATCCCTAGCTCTTCATTCACTTACCCTACCATGTATCAAGATCAATGAAGGCACACATACTTGAAGAATTTCCAAACACCAATCCATATGAACCCTCCATATTAGTCCTATTCATCCAAAATTCCTAAGTCTTTTGGAAGCAATTTTGATGAGCAACATAAAAATCATAAATCCAAGAATCCATATGTGTATAAAAATCACAATGTCCCATCTAATCGACATGTGAATGAAAAGAAAAATGCAATATCCAAAAGGCCGCAAAGGTCCACCAAGCAAAAAGAAAAATCAAATAACATGTGGGTTCCTAAATCCCTCATTGAAGAAATGCATTCGAAAGCATCACAAGAGAAAGAAAAATCAAAGAATATGTGGATTCCCAAGTCACTGTTGAAATACTTGCACACAAAAGAAAAATTAAAATTGACATTCAACCTTCCAAAGGCTTCCATTCCATCTCCTTCCAAACATCTTCCACTTTCCAAGTCTAATTTTGGTTCCTATATCCCAAAATCCACTACCTCAAAAAGATCCTTATCTTCGTCATCTATCGTTCCTCCATCATTCCACCACCCTTCAAAGTGTGTGTCAAAGTTGATCTTGCCAACATTTCCATCTACAACATACCTTCTTCTTATCCTCACATTCATTTTCCAATGCATACTTTCCGTACTTCCATCCCTCTTATCAATATCTTTGAGCATCCTAGTCATACCCATGGTTTATTATAGCATATCTTTCAGAGGAGCATTGTCCAAAGATTCTGATGTTGGGAAAATATTGAAAAATACAAAAAAAAGAGAAACAAAAGAAAAAAGTGCCTTGGTGAAAACCTAGCAATAAGCACCTGGGTAGCAAAAGTAAAGAGAAACAAATACCATGATGAAAACCTGGTAAATAGGCATCATGCGTAATTCCTCCTTCTTTCACTCCACACTTGGGGGCAATTTTCATCCATATTTCCTCTCTCACCTTCATCTTGACAAGGTTGAACACATCCATGAGCATTAAGTATCTTGACATCCGTTATCCTTTCCATCAGCTTATGTACTTGTTGCATCCATGTTACCCTATCATGATCTTGCTTATCCCAAATTCACCTTCATTATTCCTTGACAGTCTTTCCACAATCTCAAAACAGCCCTTCATAGACTCCATCACCTCTTTATTAGGATTGTGTTATCTTATCCACATCTTACCCAAAGTGACCCTTGGTCTTGATCAAAATGAAGAACTTAAAGTACAAAAATTGTTATCAAGAACTTCTTGACATGTCCACTTGTTTTGGATCCTTATTTTCACAACTGTAGATTGTTATCCTATAGGCTATCTAGCACTGCATCATTGGCTTCCATGGCTTATCCAAAAACATGCTTCACATTGCTATACCATTTTTCCTTAGCTTGGGTACTCTTGAGGAGATAGTCTTATGGGTCACATTCACATGCTTCATACATCATGGCCTTTCCATCTCTAATCCATCATTCATGTCCTATATCTTGCTAGACATTGGGGGGAAAATCAATGTGATCTTGTTTGAGAGCTGGTAAAAAGGAAATCATAAAGTTATTTGAGCTACATCTTGCATAAACCGAGCTTTTGTAATATTTTGAAAGTTTTCCCAAGTCCAATATTTTTTCTATCCAACTAGGGGCATTGGATCTTAATCAGTGGATTTCAATAGAGAGACATCGATTCACATGAAGCAATGCATTAAACTCAAATGGATTCAATAGTGCTACTTTCAGTCACAATCATAGAGAGAACTTATCAGAGCTTCAGAAGAAAGAGATTTTTGTTGAGCCTTTGATATATATCATTGTTCACAACCACGTATTTTGATCCAACAATTTGATCCTCAAGCCTTCATTGACTTTATTATTCGGGATTAAAAATTGACAAAACACCTTAAAGATCAGAACACTTGGAAATACTTTTTGAAAATCTTGATACATTGCAAAACACTTAAAGCTTTCTTTTGATAATCTTTATGAAATTAACTTTTATCACATCTTTTTAGCTAATTGATGATGTTTTAACTAGATTGGCAATGATGGAGACATGATATTTTTCTTTCCTTTGAGTGACTATCTTGAGGGAGATCCAACAACTTATGTGAATTCGTCTAATGACATGGTCATCAAAGAACCATCGAGGACTCTCATATAAGGTGGAGGGTTAACCTTTGTTTGTTTGCAACATTGAATCCATGGAAAAGGGTATTCATATTCCCATAGTTGGTCATCCAATTAGTGAGGGTTGTACTAGTTTCAAAAAGAGGTTACCAAAAGTGATAAAAAGTGATATTCATATCATCATAATGTGGTTGGTGATGGTTGTACTTGCTTTTCGGTCCCACAATGCTCAATGATGAAAATTTATCTCCATGGCATTTCTTTGCTAAAAGCTGGTGACACTTAGGTTGCATTGCATTGCATTATCATGTTAGATTAATTGCATTTTCATGTTAGATTAAGTGCATTGGTTTGTAGTTATTTTTCCAAGGGAAAAGGGGTTTTAGTTAATCATCTTGATCAATCAAAAAGGGGGAATCAAAGAAAAGTCCATATCATCATATCAATGTTCATAACATCAAAATCTGTATATCAAGATACAATATCAACAACAAAATGATACCTCTAAGTCCTGATCAATAAAACATCAACATGATACAAAATCAACAACAAGGAAGATCCATAAATCCAATATCCAAGAAGCTAGGGACCGTACCTATAACTTACAAAAATGTGCCTATTTTGCAAATCAAGAGAATCATATCAGTATACTATATTAGTGAATCATTTTAAGTCAATCAATCCTATCAGAATCAAAGTATCGAGCAATCACACCTAGTACCATTTGTTCGTGTCTCTATGTCTTGAGAATGAATTATTAGTGACCTACCTATCAGTTATCCCATATTAGTTTTTTCTATCCTATCAGATTGACAAATCACATTCATTAGTACTATTATCTTGATATCCTAATCACTTGTTTGCTTAACTACAATAGACCTATCTATCTTGGACATAGCAAATCAACTGGGGCATGTTCTTGAATCATATCATATCATCAAAAAATTTCAAAAATGAAAACATATTGAATCAACATCATCAAATTTTTCAAATCAAGCAATCAATATGTTTTATTTCTAAGGGGGCATCAGAGTATCAAATTAGCATCAAAACATCATTGGAATTAGTGGGGCATCAAAAATTTTGGAATCATTATCAGGCAGCATATCAGCAATTTTTATCATATCAAAGGCAACAATCAATATCATATCAGAGGCATCAAATATCAGTGAATCAACAATCAAGACAAAAAGCAATCAAGACTCAAAAGAATCTTTGAATCAATGTTCTTTGCACATCAATTCAAAGAGGGGCATTTGTAGATACGTAAAAATGGACAAAGTGCTTTTAAATTGCAAAAATCAATAAATGGCTCAAAATCATCAAAATGTACTAATTCAATCAAAAAAGGGATTAAATCAATTAAAGTGGACATAATTAAATAAAGTTGGACAAAATCAATTAAGCAAAGGAAAAATCAAATAAGGATGTTAAATAATTAAATCAAAGCTTAAAGGGGTGAAAAACACTACATAATTGATTTTAATCAATTAATTGTATAGTTGTTAAATCAAAAATCAAAATAAACCTATTACCCTTACATGGCTAAATTTAATTAATTAATTAAATTTAATAATTCCTAATATCTTTCAACAAAGTTGAGCAACCAATGAAAATTGAGGACAAAAAGACATAAATCACTCAAAAAGGATGAATCTCAATCACTCATTTTAAAGTTTCAATCTCAACCACTCAATCTTGTCCTTTTGTCCAAAGCTTTGAGAAAAACATTTAAATTGTCCCCCCATTTATGAACAAAGCAAAGTATTTGACTCAACCAAGGATTAATCATGATTACTTCACTCCACCCCCTACCCTTGGGAATTTACTATAAATATGAAGCATTTTGAGAGCAATTGATATCTTAGAAATTCATTTGCAAAGCATTGTTACTATAGGCAATTGAAGAGCATTCTAAGAGCAATTAAGAGCATTAAGAGCATTTGCATTATAACTTTGTTAATTTGAGCTAGAATCATCATCATAGAAGCATTGTAGCAACATACATTCTCATTTTAGAAGTGTCACTAGTGGAGATTTGAGCTGAGAGCTTCACCTACCACCTCTTTCTAGAGAGCCATGAGATGCTATAGATCTTAGTTTCATTTTTAAATAGATTTGCATTGTATTTACTTTAGAATTGTTGCTAATTTGATCTTAATTTCATGAAGGTGATTATCATCATCACACAGCCGTGCCTATAGAATTTGAGCATAAGACCTTGAGAATGGCATTACAACTAAAAATTGATCTTCCAACAGCGCAACGTAGTAGGATCTTGCAACTTAACCAACTGGATGAAACACAAAAGGCAGCCCTGCAGCATATTGAAATGATCCAGATACAGTGAAAAAAGTGGCATGACTCACATATACTCAACAAAAGGTTTACTTCTGGTGATTGGGCTCTCTTGTACGACTCTCATTATCAAGAGACACAAGGTAAGCTTACTATAAGATGGCTTGGTCTTTATGAAATTGAAAATGTATATGCTAATTGTGCGGTTCAGTTATCAACCATCGACCTTGTATATTTCAAGTTGTTGGTAAATGGGCACAGACTCCGTATGTACCGTAAACCAGAAATAAAGGTTAAATTTATGTGACAGTTTGAGATTTCTCCTACCGCAGTTGAACCCCCTACATCCGATGAACTCTCTGAAGCCAATGGACCTTCTCCAGCTGAAGACTTCTCTATAGCCGACAGACCTCCTCTAGCTGAAAATTCTCCTGCAGCCAACAACTCCCTTTGGTCATTGCTTTAATATTGCATGAATGCAATCATAATAAAGTTTTCATTTCCCATGAAAACATTTATTGTCATAATAAAGCACCCGTCACATCACATCTCATCACCTTTATCTCCCATATTCATCCATGTGTCACATCATCATCATGCAATGTGTTACTTTTGTTTGGTACACGTCACTCAATCTTTTTGGATTTTGACATTTATAGCTATTATATTCTAGGTACGCATTCATTTATTATTTCAAATGATCTTTACTTGATTAAATATTATTATAACTAATGCTTTAATTAATTTAGTAATTTTTCCAAGTATTGATGTACTTTTGAGCCATGCATGTGAGGACACCTACATATTTTTCGTAGGGGGCAGTCAGTTTAAGTGTGTGATATAATAACTATCTTTGCTTAAGATTACCATTATTAATTTGCAAGCCTATACTGCGTAGCCATTGATTTAACAACCTCTGTATCCAAAATTTGTAGCTTAAAGTTTGTTTTTGAATTCTGAAATTCCAGCTTCAATTTTATTTTTCTTTCTAAATTCCTCTGCCATTTCACCTAAGATACCCACTGAGAGAGCCAAGATAGTCTTTGTCTAGTAATTACCAAACCCTAGTGTAGTTGAATTCTGGGAAGAATGGAGAATAGGATAATTTGTTAAGGAATCCACTAGAATTAGAAGAGTCAAGGTTGTGGAATCCCTCAAGAAAGCAAGATGGGTGGACAACCTATACACTCTGAGTCATCCAATCATGCATCTTTATTGCAAGACCAGGCCAGTGTTCAAACATTTAACCATGTAAGATGGCTTACATATTTTGTACGATTGAATGGTCATGATGAGGTTGTGGCATTGGAATTCATGTGGACATATATTAATGGGGTCGCATATGTAAAAGGATTAAGAGTAGAAGCTTCGAAGGTGCGAATTAAAAAAAATTTCAGACTTCCTGCCACAGGCGAAGCATTTCCACATAGTCATGATGCTCGCACAACTTGACAAGAATTTTCTTTGCCAGTAGACACTGCAATGGAATACAACAAACAAGGTGCTATACGGATGTCTCTTCTTGGTGAGTACCCTTAGTTAGCAATGCACATTACAAGGTACATTACTTGTGAAGGATGATTCTCTTTCTTGCATGCCATTCACTTCAAGATTTTGAGTCATTTGTGGCATGACCATTTAGTAAATGTTCCCAATGTCTTGTATTCATTGTTAAATTTGAGTTCTAAAGAGGTTAGGAAGGGAAGGTAGAATGTTGTCACCCATCATGGTTTAATTAAAATTCTGGTAGAAAGAGCCCTACATGACACCTCTCCTATGACTTGGGATGAGTTCCTTGCAACACCTCATGTGTAGTTAAATGGAGACATACCATAGGCCGCAAAGCCACAACCTGAACATCAAGAAGAATAGGAAAATCTTCTTGACAAGGTCATTCTTGATAATGTGGAGCCTACTGTTCAAGAAAAGGCTCAAGAAAACCCTCATACCTTAGAAATTCATCAAGAAAATGTGGCAGCAAATATTCCAAACCCTAATTTGGAGGGAAAAAAAATTAAGGTTTCTAAAGAGTCCCATAGTCCATAGGAAGCCCTGAAAAAGAAGAAAGGGAAAGGAAAAATGGTTGGATATGATGTGGATGACACCCCTGTTCCTCCTGCAACCACGTCTGCTACCAAAAAAAAGACTCCATAGAAATATCCTACAACATCAGATGACATACCACTATGATGCAATGTTCATTTAAACATGAAGCAAATGGAGAAGGACTCTCCTACAATGATTGGTTCTACTCATGACGTTCCTATTGAGGAACCCATTGATGAAGAACCACAAGTAGATAGTTCATTCACAAGGAGTCATGACATGATGGGAGAAGAACCTGCAGCCACTATATCAGGCCAGGCAACAGAATGGAAAGAAATAGAGAGAATGGACATCTTTGATGTATCTTCTTCCCATCTAGGAAATGTACAAATAGATGACATTTTGGATGCATCGGCACCATTTCCATAGGATAATCAAGAGGCAATTCCAAAACACCCAATTCCACTAAAGAATCAAGGAAAGGTAACAGTACACTCTTTGTCCATTAATTATTTTAAACAAGTTCAATATGAAAAGTCCATGTAGGAATCAGAAAGGGACAAGTTGAAAAATGAAACAGGACAACAAAAATAGGAAATCCAACTCCTATAAGGTAAGTTGTGTTAGGCCCATTTTCTGTCATTGCAAAATCCTTTGAAAATGGCCTTTTTTCCTTGCAAGTGTTCTTCATTGCCTCCTTCCCTATGTTCCTTGTGTTGTCACCAAGTTCTGGTCAAATTTGCACATGCTGAATCATTAAATCCAAAAAGATATTCAAAGTTTAAGGTCTGCAGGAAAATTCTTTAAATTTTACCACAGTGTCGAAAACCCACTATGTTTTCAAAAATCCATGTTGTTTTCGATCTATGTGTTGTTTTCGACCTTTTTGGCCTGGATAAAACCCTTGATGTTTTTAGCTTCCTTGTTTGCCTTTGTGTCGGGTTGAAAATTCTGTGTTTTCGATCTTTCACCGAAAACACTGTGTGTTTTCGACCTTGCCTATGCTCTTTACTGCCCGCTCTCCTTGTTCTTTTTCCTAACCGCACAAGTGCGATGTTGTGGGGCTAGAGATCGAAGATCTATGATCAGTGTATGATCGCATGGAATATTCCTTACCCATGCGATCATGCACCCTCCATCCAATTTGGTGCCGATGGTATGTTTTCTTTGGGCCTGCTGGCGGATGTGCTGACATGGCAGCTTTTGGTTGGCTGTCGCATGACTGCATAGCCCATTCTTAGGCTATACAATCATGTGACCAACTGATGCATGTCCTTGTTCCAGGTGGCATCATAGTTGCGGAGTTAGGAGTGGGATCCGTTGTAGTTTGGTGTGCCCGAGCGTGTTTGGCAGTTGGCGGTGATTTGCTAGCGATTAGTCGCATGTTCGCATAGCCTTTTCCAAGGCTATGCGATCATGCGACTGACGGTTGCAGTTTTCCTACGGTGGTGTTAACCGGTGGTGGTTAATGTTAACGGGCTATCACATGCTCGCATAGCCCACTTCCAGGCTATGCGATCATGCGACAGGGCACCATGTGTCCCTAGGGCCCGTCTGGCTATTTGGTGGGCTCGGTGGCAGGTGAAATCATGGCAGTCTCTGATTGGTCAGCGCTGGCAGGATGTTAGATTTGGAACATGGGCCCAGGTTTGATTTTCTCGATGATTATGCAGAGGGAAAAGGGAAAGGGTTGTCACATGTTTTCATAACCCATTTTTGGGTTATGCGACCATGCAACAACAGTCTTAGCGATGGCAGTTTTCTTGTAGTTGCGACAGGGTTAAGATCCATGGGTTGTCGCATGTTTGCATAGCCCATCCCCGGGCTATGCGATCATGCGACAAACTGTTTGTTTGTTGTGGTCATGGGGTTGTGATGGTGAAGTGGCCAAAGACAGTGCAAAGGATTTGTGACTGATTGTCGACTATGGTTAAAAGACCGTGGTCGCATGATCACAAGGGCCATTTCCATGGCTTGCGATCATGCGACCAAGCATGTAATGGAGCCCAGATTCCTGTGGTGGTGAGAGATTTGACAGTGTGGTTGCATGACTGGGGGAAATGGATAGAGAACATAGATCCTGCCAAGTTCTTGTAGTCATTGTAGTTTGAATTTGAATTTCTGAGAGATAGGGGGTACCATTGTTCATGGAATTGAATGCCAGATTTGACCCTGTTTGGTGAGAGGCTGTTTGCAGTGTGGTCCAGGGTGCTTGGCAGTTATTTGTAGAGGTGATTGCATACCTAGTGTCATGTGGTTATGAGCTCGAGAAGTGTTTGCAGCTGGTGGATTTGACTATTTTGAGCTTGCAGGCTGTGGCTTGACCCCTGTCATGTCTGGTTTTATTTCTCGGTGGGGTTCGGTGATTTTGAATTTTCAAAGTGATGGTGCTTGCCTTGTAACCATGGTATAAATGGTTGAAATTTTGACTTGTTAAGGGTTCCACTCTATTTGGTTCCTATGGGAAGTAGTGAATTTCGTCACATTGTAGGAGGCTGAATAGAACTTTCTGATATCTTTTGCAGGTTATTGAAGTGGTTGTCTCATTTCTGGTATAGACATGTACATGATTCATCAAACTTAATACAATTACTCTCATGCTTTCATGTCTCTCCTTGGTGTCAGTCTTGTGAGTTTTGGATTTTCTGATCCATTGCATTGGGTTGCCTCTGCATGTGTTCTAGTCTTTAGTTCTTGATTTAGGATCAAGTGAAATATACTTTAGATAGGGCATAGATTCATTTTGGTTGTCTACAGAAGAATCTTATAAGCAGTGGATGGGCTAGGATAGTTGTATTTATGGATTTGAATCTTTAACAGTAGTTGGTTCATGCTTCTATATTTGCATTTGATGATTTGCCCAATGGATAATGGCACTGATCAAGGATTAGTACATTCAGTTGAGTCCAATGTTTGATGGATTTTGGTTCTTTCTTGCATATCTATATATCAATACCATTTCAAGTAATACCCTTCACAAGTCCATTTTACCTTGCATAGTAGAGTTGACTCAATGGATACCTAGTTAGTATTTAGTAGTCCTTTACTATGATCTGCTTTATGAATCTAGAAGTATAGGGTGTGTAGTGAGTTTGAATTCTATCTGGATTAGGTGTACCCACCTTGGTTTTGCAGAGCCAGAAGCAGAAGAGGGAAGTCTTGTCCCTATAGTTGGTCCAATTACCCTAAGACCTCATAGCAATTTTGGAGCTAACCATTCCTAAAATCCTCTGAGGGTATATTGGCAACCTGTTAGAGCATAAGAGTTTTTGAACACCAACAAGATGGCGACTCCGCTGGGGAAAAAACAACAGATCTTGTTAAGGAAATCAAAATCTCTAGTGGCCATTGGAAAGAGTCAAATACAAGCATTAGCATTTGCAAAATTTTCTCACCTAGTTGTGAGTGGCAGCTCTGATTTGTCTCTATTTGATTAGTGTTCTTTCTGATAAATAGTGAGTTACTTGGAGTTTTCTATTGATTGGGAGTAGCTCTACATTGCAAAATCTGATGGAGTTCCATGGTGAATTCAAAATCTGCCCTGCCTTCCAGTCAATAAAGCTTTCTGGTGCAAATTCTAGGTATTTATGATTACAATGTTTCCCTATCAAGTATTTAGTGCAAATATAGAGGGAAGACTGAGATAAGATGAGTGGCTCTCATCTTGCATTAAATCAAATGGAAAATCAAGGGAAAAGTCAATCTAGGCTGTTGGGTTTTCTCAGGTTGGATAGGCCTTTGGATTATGTTCTTCCAGGGTCCCCTCACTCTTTTCCTAGTGAGCTTTTGGGTTTGATTCCTACCTTTGATTGTAAGTGTGATTCAACAGTCAGACATGTCCTAGCATTCTATAGGTTCATCTTAGAATATCAGATTTTGGATGAGGATGTGAGCATGATGTTTTTGGGGAGATCCCTCAAGGGAGTGGCATCTAATTGGTATCTAAATTTGCCCCCAAAATGCATTTCTTCTTTGGCTGAGTTCAAGTGGATGTTTTTAGAGGAGTTTGTTGATGATGATGAATGGAAAAGGTTGCAAAGAGATCGTCAGTAAAAAGGGAATGAAAGCTGTATTCCAGAGCAATCCATCTCTAGTGCTGAGGGTACTTCTTCTGATGAATCTCTGTCAGAGGAGTATTCAGATTGTGACAGTGGGCAGGAATCAAGGTCAAGGTGTGCAGGATCCTCCCTTTATTCAGAAATGTCTGAATATGATTGTAGTGGCTATTTAGGTGAGGATGATGAAGGCAGTGATGCTGATGTGTCCTCATGTGAATCAGATGAGGCATGGGAAGAGGAGAGTAGTAGTGGAAGTGAACACTCCTTCAGTGAGGAGTATGAAGACAAGAAAATGGTGTTTGAATGTGATATCAGTGAGTCTTCATCTGGTTCTGATTTTTCTCCATGTGCTGTGGGTTTCCATGAGGTTGAGATGGGGGCTGATTTTAAAGTTTTTTCTAATGCTTTATATGATGAAGATTTTGATTATCAGCTCATTTTATGTGATGATGTTTAGCATGGTGCATTGCATGGAATAATCAATCCTCTATTTGAAGAACATGTGGAGGTCTCAGATTCAATTGAATCAGGATACCCATTATCTAGCTGTGGGTATCAATTTGACTTTTCATTTGAGGTCTAGCTGGTTGCACCTGGGGAAATGCAAAGACAGAGTCTAGATGAGACTTTTCAGCAAGTAGAATATGAGTGCTTTATGTTTCCAATTGATGGCATACATGAATTAGTGAAGAAGAGTACGTTCTTATCTGATGGTGTTGTTCATGGGTATACTGATTTGTTTCTTCATAGTGAGCAAGGAGAAGAGAGTGCCAAAAGTTTTTACATGCACTGTGAAGAAAGCTTCTTTGTTCTTCCTGATTTGCTGGTTGAATATGTTGATAGCCCTATGGTGACAAGTGAAAACAATATGTCTGATGTGCCTCATGGAGGAAGAAATGAAAATCAGATTTTTGACAGAGGCAAAAATTAACTCATGTTTGTTGTTGCAGGTTTTTGTAAAAAATGTAAATATTATGTAAATAGTCTTCCCTTTCTGCTCTGTCTTTCCTTTCCTGTTCCTTGTGTTTTTTGGGTTCCCTATTTTTGTCCAATTGGTGGTCTACTCTCCTAGTGATTCTGAATTCTCGCATGGGCACAAGTTACCCATCGTCCCCAACTAGAGCCACTATTAGGCCCATTTTCTATCATTGCAAAATCTTTTGAAAATGGCCTTTTTTCCTTGCAAGTGTTCTTCATTGCCTCTTGCCCTGTGTTCCTTGTGTTGTCACCAAGTTCTGGTCAAATTTGTACATGTTGAATCATTAAATCCAAAAAGATATTCAAAGTTTAAGGTCTGCGGGAAAATTCTTTAAATTTTACCAAAGTGTCGAAAACCCACTATGTTTTCAAAAATCCACGTTATTTTCGACCTTTTTGGCCTACATAAAACCCTTGATGTTTTTAGCTTCCTTGTTTGCCTTTGTGTCAGGTTGAAAATTCTGTGTGTTTTCGACCTTGCCTGTGCTCTTTTCTGTCGGCTCTCCTTGTTCTTTTTCCTAACCGCGCAAGTGCAACGTTGTGGGGCCAGAGATCGAAGATCTATGGTTGGCATATGATCACATGGAATATTCCTTACCCATGTGATCATGCGCCCTCCATCCGATTTGGTGTCGATGGTGTGTTCTCTTTGGGCCCGCTAGCGGATGTGGTGATGTGGCAGCTTTTGGTTGGTTGTCACATGACTGCATAGCCCATTCTTAGGCTATGCGATCATGTGACCGGCCGACGTGTGTCCTTGTTCCAAGTGGCATCATAGTTATGGAGTTAGGAGTGGGGTCTGTTGCAGTTTTGTGTGCCCGAGCGTGTTTGGTAGTTGGCGGTGATTTGCTAGCGGTTAGTCACATGTTTGCATAGCCTTTTCCAAGGCTATGCGATCATGCGACTGACGGTTGCAATTTTCCTGCGGTGGTGTTAACTGGTGGCGGTTAATGTTAACAGGCTGTCGCATGCTCACATAGCCCACTTTCGGGCTATGCGATCATGTGACAAGGTGCCATGTGTCCCTGGGGCCCGTCTGGTTGTTTGGTGGGCTCGGTGGCAGGTGAGATTGTGGCAGTCTCTGATTGGTCAGCGCTGGCGGGATGTTAGAATAACCCATTTTCAGGTTATGCGACCATGCAATAATGGTCTTAGCGGTGGTAGTTTTCTTGCGGTTGCGGTAGGGTTAAGATATGCGGGTTGTCGCATGTTCACATAGCTCGTCCCCAGGCTATGCGATCATGCCACAAACTATTTGTTTGTCGTAGTCATGGGGTTGTGATGGTGAAGTGGTCGGAGATAGTGCAAAGGATTTGTGACCGATTACCGACTGTGGTTAAAAGACCGCGGTCACATGATTGCAAGGGCCATTTCCACGGCTTGCAATCATGCGACCAAGCATGTAATGGAGCCCAGATTCCTATGGCGGTGAGAGATTTGATAGCGCGGTTGCACGACTAGGGGAAACGACTAGAGAACATAGATCCCGCCAAGTGCTTGTAGCTGTTGCAGTTTGAATTTGAATTTCTGAGAGACAGGGGGGTACCATTGTTCATGGAATTGAATGCTAGATTTGACCCTCTTTGGTGAGAGGCTATTTGTAGTGTGGTCCAAGGTGCTTAGCGGTTGTTTGTAGAGGTGATTGGATACCTGGTGCCATGTGGTTATGAGCTCGAGAAGTGTTTGCAGCTGGTGGATTTGACTATTTTGAGCTTGCAGGCTATGGCTTGACCCCTGTCATGTCTGGTTTTATTTCTTGGTGGGGTTAGGTGATTTTGAATTTTCAAAGTGATGGTGCTTGCCTTGTAACCCTGGTATAAATGGTCAAAATTTTGACTTGTTAAGGGTTCCACTCTGTTTGGTTCCTGTGGGAAGTAGTGAATTTCGTCGCATTGTAGGAGGCTGAATAGAAATTTCTGATATCTTTTGCAGGTTATTGAAGTGGTTGTCTCATTTTTGGTATAGACATGTACATGATTCATCAAACTTAATACAATTACTCTCATGCTTTCATGTCTCTCCTTGGTGTCAGTCTTGTGAGTTTTGGATTTTCTGATCCATTGCATTAGGTTGCCTCTGCATGTGTTCTAGTCTTTAGTTCTTGATCTAGGATCAAGTGAAATATACTTCAGATAGGGCATAGATTCATTTTGGCTGTCTACAGAAGGATCTTATAAGTAGTGGATGGGCTGGGATAGTTGTATTTATGGCTTTGAATCTTTAACGATAGTTGGTTCATGCTTCTATATTTGCATTTAATGATTTGCCCAAAGGATAATGGCACTGATCAAGGATTAGTACATTTAGTTGAGTCCAATGTTTGATGGATTTTGGTTATTTCTTGCATATCTATATATCAATACCATTTCAAGTAATACCCTTCACAAGTCCATTTTACCTTGCATAGTAGAGTTGACTCAATGGATACCTGGTTAGTATTTAGTAGTCCTTTACTATGATCTACTTTATGAATCCAAAAGTATAGGGTGTGTAGTGAGTTTGAATTCTATCTGGATTAGGTGTACCCGCCTTGGTTTTGCAGAGCCAAAAGCAGAAGAGGGCAGTCTTGTCCCTATAGTTGGTCCAATTACCCTAAGACCTCATAGAAATTTTGGAGCTAACCATTCCTAAAATCCTCTAAGGGTATATTGGCAACCTGTTAGAGCATAAGAGTTTTTGAACACCAACAAGTTGGATTCAATTACCAAATTGGTTCCTAAAATTATTGAATGTAGACCACCACATAGGGTTTATGCCCTATGTTTGAGGGAACAATTTTTAATGTTTAAATTCATGAGAATTCTTAGAGATTTGAGCATTGACATAGACACTCCTCAAACCTTCATGGCTACATATGAGACATCACCTAATTTTATCAGGAATCTTCTTTATGAATTATACATGCACAATCATGTTGTTCCATCAAATACTGACTGTAATCCCCTATTATTTGTGGGTGATATTCATTTGTCCTCTTTACTTTCCTGGGTAAGAAATGAAATCAATTACAGAGAGAAATTAAATAAGTATAGGGAAATTGAATGCACTATTACACTTCCCCTACGTCTTGAGAGTAAAACACCCAGAAGGCTATATTGTGATTGGTTGGAAATTGTATATGGTTTCAATGATTCTACACACAAGAGAAGGATACTAGAAAATAAAGAACATGTGCATATATAATTTGAAAGGTTTTCATTGGCAGAAGGACACAGAGATGTGGAAGGGCTACAACAAAGGTGGGCTAGGTTGACTATGGCCCTGAAAAAAGGCAGAACCACATAGTCTTATCAACTTCTGAGCCGCCATGCAGAGGGTCCAGTGGTATATAGAATTGGGATGATAGTCGTAGTGAGAGAGGTGGTTACCTCTCACCTTCTAGCCTCCTCTTATTTTGTGGCCATTATACATTTATGTAGATAATGAGGTCAATGAGGACTTGGAGCTGAGTCGACGTGTAAAGATTGAAAGGACAAATAGTTTCTACTAGTGAGTGGGTAGTTAGATGATTGGAGAGACGCAGGAAGAAGACCTAAGGGTGCTTGCAAAAGTCAGAAATACTTTAGTGGCTGAGGGAAGGCACTAGTCCTCATAGGGGGCAATGATGAGGCATATTAATGCCATATTTTAAGATGCCCTAGGATGATATTTGCTAGTTTTTTTTCCTTGTTATGATACATTTGTCTTAAGACTTTTATACTCTTTCATGTTATTATATGGCATGCTGCCATCAAACTTATATCATGGTTCAAATGTACTTAAATATGCTATACTTGGATAGATTACTATATTACTTGTTTTAAAGTTATGGTTATGTTTTTAATAAGAAAAGTAGCTGTGTGAATATGAATGATTATGCATATTTTGGTATTTATCACAATGAATATCGTATCCTAACCTTTAAAGTGTAGTGCATCAAAATAGAAAATGATATTTTGACCAGATAAAGTGTATTCATTCATTGAGTGTTCAACCCGGTCTTTCAACAAGTTCCAACAGAGAAGTATTAAGCACAACACCAGTTGAGGGTTTCCAAAAGAGCAAGGTGGAGTCATCCAGTAAAGACTGAGGCAGTGTGATGAATTTTGTGTGGAAATTTAGGTGAGAGTGGGAAGTTAGATTTTCTATTTCAGCTTTAAATAGTTTTCCTTCTTTTTAGTTAGTAGTGTTGTAATAAAGATTGATGCAGGAGCATCTTGGGTCTTGAGCAATCTTGCATCACCAAAAATAATTTATGTTTCTAGTACCTGTTTAGTGTTTGTTTTAGTGCCAATGTTTTTATGGGTTTCATGACTTGTGAAGCTAATGTTATGCCTTAGACCTTCTCCTAAGAGCATACATCCTAATTCATTCAGACTTGGAAGTTATCGCCATTTCCCTTAGGTATTGATTTACCGCCAGTTTCACATGAAACATGTGGTATTTTGCCTTGCATGGTTCCATGTGGGGAAATTGGATCTTGCATAGTTGAGGATACATTCTTGGATCATGTGTGGACCTAAATCTTAAGGCGCATTGTGTTTTGTTTTTTCTAGCTTTGGTTTTGGTTTCTCCTCCTAAGTGGACCTATAATGTAATTAAATGCTTGATTGGCCAACTTGTGGATTTGTGAGCTATATATTGGAAGCTTAGGATGTTGTAGAGGATAGGTTTTTAGGAGATCAGAAGTGTGACAATAGAGGAACAAGCAGAAGGATGCAATTATGATTCTAATTTCATAAATTCATTGTATAAGGCCGAAACTCGAAAGGCCTCACAATCAAGCATGTTACTGTTAATATAATATTTTGTTCCAGTGTTGCTGCTAGTTGCTTGTCTCATATCCACTATATTTTACTGCTTTCTTACATGTTTTCATATTCCTTCCATGTGTAACTCTTTGCAAGGCTTGTTGTGGGTTTAAGTAGAGTCAATTAACCCTGATTTTTCTTTTATCCTCCCTGCCCTTGCGTTAAGTGGTATCAGAGTGAAGTTCTTTCTTGTGGATTGGATCGTGGAGAACCTTAAAAATTGGTTGTAGGGTGGTGGATCTGAGATCTGACCTATAACTTGCAGAAGGTTACAATCTTTCTGGAACCTGATTGTCAAGATGGTTCGTGGTAGAGGAAATGATAATGCTATCATGGATATGTTGAGGCAGATTGCAACTAGGCTTGAAGCTATAGAGACAACCCAGAGAAGAGGTGCACATCTTGAAGATGTTATCAATGAGGAAGAAGTAGCACCTAACCCTGAACCTGAAGTTGAACAGGATGAAGAAAGACTCTTGAGAGTTTTGTCTAAGGCTAATTCTAAACATGTTGTTGAAGTTTCTTGCTATGATGGAAGACTTGAGACCGATGCAATTTTGGATTGAATCTCTGAGATGGATAAGTATTATGAGTATGAAGGTACTCCTGATAATAAGAAAGTGAAGATTACAATCACAAAGTTGAAAGGTAATGCATATCTTTGGTGGGATCATTTGCAAACTAAGAGACAAAAGAGAGGAAAAGAAAAGATCAAGACATGGATGAAAATGCTTGGAAAGATGAAAAAGAAGTTTCTTCTAGTTGATTACCAAGTTAGTTTGATGAGGAAAATGCAGAATTTGAGAAAAAGGAATTGAGTGTGAAAGAATATACTGAGGAATTTTACAAATTGGATATTAGATCTAGACATGTGGATGATGAAGTTGAAAAGGTGGCTAGAAATCTGAATGGCCTAAGGACATCTATTCAAGATGAGATCAGTTATGTGAAGATTGATAGTGTGGAAGAAGCATACCAATTTTCTTTGAAGGCTAAGGAAAGATTGACAAAAAGACATGATCAAAGACAAAGAGGAAGAGGTGGCAAATTTCAAAGAAGTAGAGGTAGATCTTATGGAGAAAGTAGAAAATCTAACAATACAGTACAAGATAAAGGATGGAAAGATGACCCTACTAGTAAAAGAGGTAACTACTCTAGAGGTAGCTATATTGGTTACTCTAGGAATAACAATAATGGAAAGAGAGAAGAAAAGTCTTGGTTTAAAGGTACTCGTTATAAATGTGGTGAAGAAGGACATAGAGCTCTTGAATGTACTAACTCTGGAAAGAAGATTGGAGGTAATAGCAGAAGTAACTTGGCTTGTGAGGAAGTTGAGGAATTGGCCAATGAACCTGAACATGGTGAGAACTTGATGCTAAGAAGGATCTTGTGTAATAAAGAAGCTGATGAAGAACCTATTTTGAGGAAAAGCTTGTTCAGAACCAGATGTAAGATCGCTGACAAATGTTGCAAAGTAATCATTGATGGTAGAAGTTTTGATAATTTGGCATCTGAAGAGTTTGTTAGCAAATTGCAGTTGGAGAGATTGAAACATCTGAAGCCTTATTACATTGCTTGGATCCAGAAGGAGCATAAACTACTTATAAGTGAACAATGCCTTGTTAAGTTCAAAATTAGGAATTATCATGATGAAGTCTTGTGTGATATTATGCCTATGGATTGTTGTCATATTCTTTTGGGTAGACCTTGGAAGTATGATAGGAAAGCTTTACATGATGGTAGATTGAATTAATATACTATTTGGATGGATAGAAAGAAACAAGTATTGTTTCCTTTGATAGAGAAGTTTGATGAAAGTCATTGTACCACAGTCAGAGTATGCTTGGTTGATGGTAAAAAATTTGCAAGAGACATGAAGGAACAAAATATTTGCTTTTCTTTAATACCAAGGAAAACTAGAAAACAAGATGAATTAGAACATGCACCTAAGATTGAATCTTTATTGACTGAATTTAGTGATATCATTTCTGATAATGTACCCGATGGTTTACCACCTATGAGAAGTATAAGTCATTGTATGGATTTGATACTCAGAGCTAGTTTTCCTAATAAAGCACCACATAGGTTGACACCGAATGAGAAGACTGAGTTGAATAGACAAGTGCAAGAATTACTTGAAAGAGGATTGATTAGGGAAAGTTTGAGTCCTTGTGTAGTACCTATTGTGTTAGCACCTAAGAAGAATGGAGAATGGAGAATGTGTACTGATTCTAGAGCCATAAATAATATTATAGTGAAGTATAGATTTCCCTTGCCTAGGATGGATGACATAATAGATAGTTTGAGTGGAGCAAAGTATTTCACAAAGATTGATTTGAAAAGTGGATATCATTAGATTAGGATCAGAGAAGGGGATGAATGGAAACTACTTTTAAGACTAATGAAGGTTTGTATGAATGGTTGGTTATGCCTTTTGGTTTTACTAATGCACCTAGTACTTTCATGAGGCTAATGAATGAAGTTCTAAAAAGATTCTTGGGTAAGTTTGTAATTGTATATCTTGATGACATTTTGATATTCATTAAGAGTAAGGAAGAACACCTTGAGCATATCAGACAAGTATTGTAGAGATTGAAGGAAGAAAATTTACTGATTAACTTGAAGAAATGTTCGTTTATGAAAGAGGAGATTGTGTATCTTGGTTTTGTGATTTCAGCTGATGGCTTGAGGATGGACCTTGAGAAAGTAACAACTATTCTTGATTGGCCTACACCAAAGAATGTTGGAGAGGTAAGATCATTTCATGGATTGGCAAGTTTCTATAGGAATTTTATCAAAAATTTCAGTTCTATTTGTAATGCTATGACTGAAACTATGAGAGGAGATAAAAAGGATTTCAAATGGACACATGGAGCACATAAGAGTTTTGAAACATTGAAACAAAAGATTGCAGAATTGCCTACCCTTGATTTGCCTGATTTTAATAAAGTTTTTCAAGTTGAATGTGATGCTAATGGAAGTGCAATTGGATCTATTTTGAGTCAAAAAGGAAGACCTATAGCTTTCCTTAGTGAAAATTTGAATGATGCTAAGTGAAAATATTTCATTTATGATCAAGAATTCTATGTTATTGTTCAAGATTTGAAGAAGTGGAGACACTATTTGATGCCTAAAGATTTTGTGTTATATACTAACCATAAAGCTTTATAGTATTTGGGAAGTCAGAATAAGTTGAATCAGAGACATATGAAATGGGTGGAGTTCTTGCAGAATTTATCATTTTCATTGAAACATAAGAGTGGACAGTTGAATAAGGTTGCTGACACCTTGAGCTGAAGAAGAATTTTGCTGATTGAGATGAAAGTTGAGATACCTGGTTTTGACGATTTGAAATATTTGTATGAGACTGACATTGATTTTGCAGAATGTTGGAAGGCTTGTAAGGAGCAAATAGGGAATGACAAGTGGATTGATTATTTCATTCAGGAAGACATGTTGTTTAAAAGGAGTTCAGTTATGTATACTGAGAGGATCTATGAGAGAAAACATCGTAAAGGAGAAACATAGTGGTGGACTTGCTAGACATTTTGGGATTGATAAGACAGTGAAATTGATTTCTGAGAGATACTTTTGGCCGCAGATTTACAGAGATGTATAGAGAATGGTAAGAAGTTGCAGAGTTTGTCAAGTAGCAAAAGGAACTAGTCAGAATGTGGGATTGTATACACCTTTTCCTGTACCTGATAGACCACGGGAAGATGTGAGTATGGACTTTGTTCTTGGATTTCCTAGAACTCAGAGAGGTAATGATTCTATTTTGGTATTAGTTGACAGATTTTCAAAAATGGCACATTTCAGACCTTATAAGAAGACATTTTATGCCTTGCATGTACTTGAATTATTTTTCAAGGAAGAGGTAAGATTGCATGGTTTGCTTAAATCTATTGTTTTAGATAGAGATACTAAGTTTATTGGTTATTTTTGGAGAACACTTTGGAAGAAGATGAATACTGAGTTGAAATTTAGTTCTACATTTCACCCTCTAACAGATGGACAAACTAAAGTTTTGAATAAAAGTTTGGGAATTTTTTTGAGATGTCTAGTTGGAGATAAGCCTGTTGTTTGGGATTTGGTTTTGGCGCAAGCTGAATTTGCATATAACAATTTTGTGAACAAAAGTACTAAAAAGACACCATTTGAGATTGTTACTAGATTTCACCCCAAAGGAATTAATAAGTTGAGATAATTACCTACTGAGACCAAAAGAAGTGTTGAAGCTGATCATTTTGCAGAGTATATGAGAACTTTTCATGATGAAGTTAAGAGGAATTTGGAGGACAATAATTTGAACTACAAGTAGAGAGGAGATAAGAGAAGGAGGCATAAATATTTTGAAGTTGGGGATGAGGTTATGATTCATTTGAAGAAAAATAGATTTCCAGTTGGTACCTACAACAAATTGAAGATGAAGAAATTTGGACCTTGTAAGATTATGAAGAAGTTTGACAGTGGAAATGCATATGAAGTAGAATTGCTTGAAGACATGGGTGTATCACCTATATTCAACATTGCAGACATCTTTGAGTATTTTGAATCACCTGATGAGACTAAAGATAACATGGATTTTACTAAGAAAGACAAAGACAACATTGTGAAGATTATGAATAGTAGAATAAGCAAGAGTACCAGAGGAAAGGATGACATGGAATACCTAGTTAAGTGGAAAGATAAGTCGGTTGAAGATAGTTCATGGATTACACAAGTTGAATTGGATCTTTATGATTCAGGTCAGAGTATGAGTAGTGCCTGATGTGGACATTAGTTCTTTTGTAACCCCAGGTGTCTGATGCAAGAGCATCTTAGGTCTTGAGCAATCTTGCATCACCAAAAACAATTTATGTTTCCTGTACCTATCTGGTGTTTGTTTTAGCACCAATGTTTCTATGGGTTTCACAACTTATGAAGTTAATGTTATGCCTTGGACCTATTCTTGGACCTTCTCCTAAGAGAGAACGTCCTAATTCATTCAGACTTGGAAGTTATCACCATTTCCCTCAAGTATCGATTTACCGCCAGTTTCACATGAAATGTGTGGTATTTTACCTTGTGCGGTTCCGTGCAAGGAAATTGGATCTTGCGCAGTTGAGGATATGTTCTTGGATCAAGTGTGGACCTAAATCTTAAGGTGCATTGTGTTTTGTTGTTTCTAGCTTTAGTTTTGGTTTCTCCTCCTAAGTGGACCTATAATGTAATTAAATGCTTGACTGGTTGACTTGTGGCTTTGCGAGCTATATATTGGAAGCTTGGGATGTTGTAGAGGATAGGTTTTTAGGAGATCAGAAGTGTGACAATAGAGAAACAAGCATAAGGATGCAATTATGATTCTGATTCCATAAATTCATTGTATAAGGTCGAAACCCGAAAGGCCTCACAGCCGGGCATGTTATTGTTAATACAATATTTTGTTCCAGTGTTGCTGCCAGTTGCTTGTTGTGGGTTTAAGTAGAGTCAATTAACCCTAATTCTTCCTTTATCCTCCCTTCCCTTGCGTCAAAGATCCACCTATTTCTATGGTATAGTTAGATAAGTTGTTAGAATTTTTCCTTTAAAGAAAGCCTGGCTCCTGCGTGAGAAAAAAAGGGGGCATTATCAGTTTACTGACAATATAGTTTTCTATTGTTTTCTGGTTTATGAATCTATGTACTCAATTATTCAATCAATGAGAAAATGAAGTTTTGAGATTTAACTTTGCATAATTTTTATTGGAATACTCATCCAAGGGGGCCCACTTGGTGAGAAATCTATAGTTAGATAGATTCATGCTAGTTAGAATTATTTCTTTGATTTCTGCTATTTGAGTGTCAAGTGTTGAATTGTTCCTGCAGCCAAAGCAGTGGAACAACTGAATTATTATGGCATGGTTTTCAAGAGTCTTCATGTTTTTTTAGAATCTACATTTATATAATTTCCATTCTAGTACTTACTTTTCTTCAGTCTTAGTTTAAGTATCATTCTAGTATTTATTTCCTGCAATCATACGATAGTTTCCTTCCAGCATTTCTTTCCTGCAGCAACTATAGAATGCATGGTTGAGTTGACACTTGGTGCATATACATTGCTGGCTTGTTTCAAGTAACACATCCCTGGGTTGACATACTAAATGAGTTCTTATGAAGAGGATAAACTACTCGGTTGGATGTCCAATCCCTGAGTTCGGAATTATACCCAGTTTCTGAGCCTTTATAAGAAGTGATTAGTTCCTAAATGTGATTCTACATCTATAAGACAGTGTTAGAAAATGTTCAAAAATCTCATAAATATGGGGCTTGGCCTCGTGATGAGAACAACAAATGTGTGTGTATTTTGTGGTACCTATTATCCTGCAAACACAACACTTCTATAACTCATTAGATCAATTGTTAGTACATATAAATTAATCAAAATATAATAATTGAAATTGAATTATAGCTTCCTAGTTAGAGAGAGTATGATCTAATTTTTAGTGCTCTCAAAATTATGTATACGATCAATGAAATTACAACTATGAAATAGAAAATTCAATCAAATAATGCATCTACATGAATAAAATTAAGAGAAATTTTATAAGCTAGATGAAGAAATGCTGCAAGAAATAGAAGAATTGATCTAGATACAAAATAATAGCATATAGTTATGATAATGAGTTAGATGTGAGAACTCAATTTAGCAGCATTTTTGTATGCAAATGATCTAAATATTAAATTACTTGAATGAGCTTGGTTATATAGATTTATCGTTAGAGGGAAAGATTGAATTCAAATTTGATGGTTGAGATTCATCCATGATGGATGTTTGATATTTATTCTCACTTGATCCATGTGAGTGATCCTTGTGATTAGTTCCCATTAGTTGGAATTAACTCCTTTGTCCTTTTGTGATTGATTTGGATAATAAGATAATTAATTAATTCACATTAAGTAATATCCTTAGCCCTATGTATTTTTTAGTTTGATTTAATTAAATGACTAGGATAATTAATTAAGGAATGATTACTGATCATTGATAAATTATATAATCAAATTGATCTAATTTAATTAAACAATTATGCTTGAGATTTGATGTGGTTTGATCACTTGATTTGAGATTTAGGGTAATTGGTTTAGCTAGACCATTTTGAGATGATTACAAAAAGTAGCAACTTCTTCACTACTTTCTTGAAGTTTTTGTGTGCTCTTTTTATGTTCTTCCTTTTTGTTTTTATTTCCTTTTCATTCCATAGTTTAGGGTTCCTATTTTGAGCTTAGGAATAAGTGATTTTCAAGTGAAATCCATGCCCTAGTCATGTTAGGCTACTTTAATTTTGTAATTTTTAGCTTCCTCTTACCCTAAAAATGCAATGTAGTTTTTTGGTATGAGATTTTTGTAGAATTCATCGATTTAGGGCTTTTCAGTGTTCTTCCAATTATGCCCAATGTTGTACAAGTGACAAGTTGAGGCACACTTATAAGGGTTGGCTGAAAATGCATTTATTGCAATGGTATTATCATGCCATAAGTAAATTTACCCTTTGCAAGTATACCTCATGAGATGAACCAACCTTCTAGAGAATTTTGGCTATTTTTTGGCATCTTTAGTTTGAAATGCGTCCTCATTTTGTCAACCTCCAAAACTCTTGGAGTTAGAGACTTATTGTGCTCATCCCCAAATTTGAATTCTAAAGTTCCTACATCTCTGAGCCCAAAACCTTGAACCCCCCCTTTCTAAAAACCTCATGCGAGAACTAACACTTAGCAAAAAATCATGTTTTAGAAGTAGAAGTGACCTACACTTAATGGGTATTAGACCTTTGGGTTTGAAACACTTATCTCTGATCTACCTTATTCTACCAAGGAAGGACTATCCTAGATACCTGATCTAGTTTCCTCGGTCATTCTCACCCATCTAGTCCAATGTCTTAATCAAGGAGTGCCTTTGGACTTAAAATATCAAGGATCCCTCATTGACCATGCCTTACTCTTAAGGGAAGCTAATCTCATGATGTCTGGACACCAGTCCCTAGAGTGTCAATATGTAGAAATAAAATGTTACATGTGATCTTGAATAAATTCTTGTTGCTTTTTTCAAGACATAGGTTGATATGATGACAATCTTAGCACAAGTACATAAAATCAACCTGGACCAACACTACTAGCTCCTCCTAACAAGAAGACTAATATGGAGTTTCTCATTGACAAGACCCCAACAACCATGAAATATGTGTATCACAAACAACTCAAGACCTACAAGTTGGAGAGTAGAATTCAAAATGTAATGAATATCTACACCAAGGATGTTGATTTGAGTGTCATTGGAATCATAATGACAAACCCACCTACGAGGTCCCATTTTTATCAAGAGCTACATGACTCTACACTCTTTTGCACAAATTCCTTCACACAATCATTCTAGTCCCCTCTACCCTAACATCACTAGGAAGTGCATAGTGCAGAGGGCAAGAAAATCACCAATTTTACTCCTAATGCAATTCACGCCATCATCCACCTCTTGGAAAGAGACACTCCCATAGTCATAGATGAGAAGGAGACACAGTTCCAATATGTGTAGAAGGAGGTAATGTGCAAGATATTTCTGAAAGAGATTTGACTCGTTCACCCACAAAAGGATAGAACCAAAAATTTTGTCACCATCCCACGTTTTTACTTGTTCCCACCCATCCAGCCCATTAGTTTTCTTGTTTCCACCAACGGGGCTCTGTTGCTACTCAATTTCTTTGCTCACAAAGTTAACTCTTCTTCTTCTTCTTCTTCTTCTTCTTCTAGATTTACCATACAAAAATAGAGGTTTAGTCTCTGGATTAGACTTTTCTTTCTCAATTGAGACACTTTATTCCTTGTCTTTCCCTTTAACTGTCTCCTCCATCTGAGGTCCTTGGGCTTCTAGCCTAGTGTCAGTTGTAGAAACATCTACATTTGTCTCAGTTTCAACTTCTTTATTCTCTGCCTCTTTTCTTTCAGGATCATTTATTTCCTTATGTCCTTCTTCACCATGTCCTTCAGTGGTGTCTATTTGTTTCTTAGGTGTATGTTCCTCAAGTTTCCCTTGAGTGGAAATATCAATGGATTGCACCAAGATAGGTAAGTTACCCAATGTTATTAATGTTGCTACCTCAATAGGTCTTTCTTCCTTAGTTTTTTCTACAACAATGTTGATATCTTCATCATCTTTTACTTCATCATCAGGATCGCCATCAGTGATATCTTCAATTGTCACTTCATCAGTCCTGGTTATAACTAGCTACTCAGGAGTATCCTATTTTTCTTCCTCTATATATCCTGATGGGCTTCTAAAATAGCCATCTTTCTCAGTGCTTTTTATCCTCTTTCTAGAACAAATTGATTGCACATAGACATGAATTTATGGTTTTAAGCATATGAACTTATGGTTTCTATGTATATGTTATATATGTGTGTGAACATAAGATGGAAATGTGGATACTTCTAAAGACATAATATCTTCTTAAATTCATGGACAGGAATGGTGAATACAATAGCTATACATGTTAATAGATGTTTCCTTGCATAAGATATGTTTTGGGTAGTTACCTCCTGTAGTCATAGGATTTGCAAGAGTGATAATTAAGACTTACACCTTTTCCTAATATTGATGATGTGGATATATATGTATATGGTTGGATGTGTGCACATTGATTGTTTTGCAGAAGTTGACTATGGATATTCAAAGACTAACATACTGGCACGGGAGTCATCAAAGCCAACCATGGATTGCAAAATCTTCACAAGCAAGTCAATACTTCTTGTTGCATGCAATGTGCATATTTAGTGTGCGCTATATTCTAGGATTATTCATGGTCAATAATGTTTCTATTGTGAAACTTTATGAGTTGTAACCGATCCTCATTTATGAAGTGATCGTAGATTTAGGAGATAGTTGTAGCTTCCTTTTAAATAATTGACTGTTGTGACTCTTTTGGAGTTAGTCAAACAAACTAGTTTTTAATAGAACTCTGTCATACTATTTCAATCAAGTGTAATCATTTTATAGATGAATAGAATGTTCAATTCAAGTTTGCATCTTTCATCTTGATTGTACTTCTCATTCACTCATTCAAGGGGGCCCACTTGATGAGTGAATTGTTTTGATAGTGTAGATTTCATTTTCCTATTCATTTATATGTATTAAAACTCTATTGTTCTTGTAGCTACTGATATCAGAATTAGTAGCCTGTTCCTGTAGCATAGTCAGTTGGAGTAGTTCCTAACTACAATTTCCTGCTTTGATTAGAATACATTTGCTTACTAGTTTTAGTATAGTTTTCCTGAAGCATAAGAATTTGAATTCCTTAGATAGACTTAGAAAGATAAGGTTTGAAACATATACTTTGCAAATGCCATTCCAAGTTTACATCCCTAGTCGATAGTTAAATGAGACCAAATAATTCATTTAGGAATCATTTGGGGTGTCCAATCCTGAAATAGGCTGTCCATTGCTCTAGGTTTCTAATTCTATTATTTGGCCAAGCATTTTTGGTGTCGTTGCCGAGGATGGTGTTAATTCAAACTTATCCTTGTAGTTGCATTCTTGGTTTTAATCTAGTATTTAAGTAAGCATTTTATGCATAGAAGGAGAGATCACCTTGGGAGATTTCTTCCCTGTAACTACCAAGGAGAACCATTGGATTTATTTAATCCTCAAGTTGAAGAACCCAAAAGTGAGAACAAAGAAGAAGAACCCTTTGAAAATCCATTTGCTGATGCTCAGGAAGACATATCCTCTTCATCATCTGAGGAATCACTGCATTTGAACGACCTATTTGTTGAACTTGAATACCAAGACAACCCGCTTGCTCTTATTATATATCAGCCGCCACCACCAGGTCCTCCTCCCATAATGGTTACTCAAGCTCCCTTTCCTTTTCCTATACCTCAACAGCAAGGTAACCAAAATTTGAAGAATATACCTACTGTTGCGCTTCCCAAATTCTATGGCCTCCTTACAGAAGACCCTGAGACCTTTCTCTTTGAATTTGATATTCTTTGTCAGAGTTATGACTATACCATGGATGCCCACAAGCTGAAGTTGTTTTCATCAACTCTAAAAGAAGCTGCTTTAAGATGGTTCATGGAGTTAGGTGCTAATGTTGTAGTAGATTAGAATGCCATGCGCACTATGTTTCTTTTGAAGTACAAAGAGTACTATAGAGGTCAAGATTTGAAAGGTGATGACATTTTTAAAATGTCTCAGAAGGAGGATGAAACCTTAGAGGATTATGTATCTAGATTCATGTTCAACCTGTAGCGTAATACACAACACCAGCTAAATGAGGCATCTCAGAAACACCTCTTCCTAAAGGGTGTGAATGATGGAAGTATTGAGGCTCTAGACCTAATGGCGGGAGGAGATATCACACAAAAAGGTTGGGGTGACATAAAGAATATATGTCAAAATTATTCAAGGGCCACTTTGAAGAAGGGTAGGGGACTTAGAGACCTACCGCATAAGTCCAATGGTGGTTCAGGAGTATCCAAAATGGAGCTATTTAATTTTCTATCTAACTTCAAAAAAGAGATCAATAATGATGTTGCCAACCAACTGGATAGTATGCAAGCGAGGAGGAAGAAGGAAGAGTCAGATGTTGTCCTTGCTGAGTTCTATTCTCATTGTAGAGAAAAGAAGAGAAACTATAAGTGTAATATGGTTGCATCTGTAGACATCAACCCAATGCCCACCAACTTCAAAGCCATAGATGAGGAGAATGGAGAAGTTTTCTACATTGCTCAAAGGTTTCCATGGGCTTAGAGACAAGGTATGCCTCTGAACCCACTGAATAATTTTGGTTATAATAATAATAGCTATTGGCCAAACCAAAACCCTCAAAATTTTGCTCCTCAGGGTCAAAATTGGAATCACAACTGATCCAATCAACATCCATACTATAACCAAGCCTATCCATAGCAACCACCATTTAACCCATACCAATAGCAATATAACTCCTATCAACAGCTGCAACAGAATAGTCAATGGCCACCTTATGGCAACTGGCAACCACAACCTCAGTGGGGACCCAATCAGCCTAATCAGCAACAAGCAATAATGCCCCCACCTTAGCAGCAAGCTATTATGTCACTGCCTCCTGTAGCAAATAGCAACCATCAAAAGCTAACTCAACTGCTTGCTCAGCCAACTCCAAATCCTAATAATAAGCAACAAGCTTATTCCTTGCATGTAAATGATATCCATCTTAGATCAGGAACTACACTACCTGCACCCAAGGAGCCAATAATAACTGAAGTTGCTAATGCCGAGGACATACCCGTGAACCAACTTGTTAATGTTCCACCTATTGTTCAAACTGCACCAGTGCCTAAGAATCCTCCTTATCTGCAAAGATTATCTCAGGCAGTTCCTCCAAAAGAAAATCATATAGCCACTGATTTGATTGATCAAATCAAGAAAATGACAATGTAGATTCCCTTGTTGGATGCCCTTAAAGAAATTCCAATCTATACCAAAGCAATTAAAGAAGCATGTATCAAACAACCTGGAAGGAAAAAGAAAGACCCTGATACTGTCCATGTCTTAGGCCATCTCTCTGATCTCATGCTAAGAAAATTTGTCATGCCTAAGTATTTAGATCCAGGAAGTCCAGTGGTAACCATTTACATTAATGGTACCCAAATTCAAAATGTTCTAATTGACTTGAGAGCATCTCTCAATGTTATAACTAGGGAAGTTCTACTAAAACTTAGTATCATTGGTTTGCGGGACACACCAACAATATTGCAGTTAGCTGATAACTCCACAGTCAAGCCTGATGGTATGGTTCAGGATATTGTTGTTACTTTGGATTCCTTAGATTACCCTTCAGATTTCATAGTCTTGTCACCCAAAGCCACCCTAGGAGGATATCCATTAATCTTAAGATGACCTTGGCTAGCCACGACTGATGCTTGCATTGCATGCCATTCAAGAAAGATGACCATATCAGATGGAATAAATACCAAGAAGTTAACTCTGTATTCTCTAGCAAAACCCCAAAGTGAACTTGATCAAGTTGTCTGGGCAGACTTAGGAAATGCTACCCTTGAAGCAAATTTTGTGCAAAAACTCCTGGTCATTGAGAGAAATCCATTCATGGTATCACAAGAAAAAGATGATATACTAGCAGCAATCCTTACCAACCAATATGGTTATGAGGAGTCATCTTGTGATGATCCAAATTGTTCCCTTCAAACAATAATTCCCAAGCAAACCACATCTCAGCTTCCTATAGCACCTGATTATCTTCACACCTTGCTACCCCATGAGATAAAGTCTCCATCCATAGTAGAAGTCCAGATGTTAGAAAAAGTTAAGAGAGTTGAAATTGTTTCAGGAAAGGAGTTGAATGTTAATAAAAACCTCACTGAATCTTAGATGTCTAGTCTTCTCAAGCTTTTACAAGATAGTCAACAAGCCTTTGCTAGATCCCAAACTTTATACTCACAGAATATATATAAGCCTAGAATACAAGCTAATAAGGCAAGCTCAAAGAAAAATTAACCCTGCTTTAAGAGACATAGTTAAGACTGAGTTGCAGAAGCTACTTAGTGTAGGTTTCATTTATCCTATTTCTGACAGTCAGTGGGTTTCTGCACTTGTAATTATTCCAAAGAAAGGGGGAAATTGGAGAGTTTGTGTTGATTATAAAGGACTTAACAAAGCCACTAAGAAGGATCACTTTCCACTACCTTTCATTGACCAAGTACTTGATAATCTTGTGGGTAAAAAATACTTTTCATTTCTAGATGGCTTTAGTGGGTATAATCAGAAACAAATATCACCAGAAGACCAGGACAAGACAACATTTACCTGTCCTTGGGGAACCTTTGCTTATTCATTCTTGCCATTTGGATTGTGTAATGCCCCTGCTACTTTCCAGAGAGCAGTGCTGGGTATTTTCTCTGACATTACTGTTGATTGTGTTGAAATTTATATGGATGACTTTACAACTCATGGAACCACATTTGAAGAAGCACAAGCTAACTTGGAAAAAGTCCTTAAGAGATGTCAAGATTATAATCTCTCTCTTAACAGTGAGAAGTGCTATATGATGATGGAGGAGGGAGTAGTCCTGGGACACTACCTTTCATCTTTTGGAATTCAGGTTGACCCTGCAAAAATTGCAATTATCAACACACTTCCCACACCAGTTAAGCAGAAGGATGTCAGGAGTTTCCTTGGCCATGCTAGTTACTACAGAAGGTTCACAAAAGACTTTATCCAACTTGCAACACCATTATATAACTTGTTGAAGAAAGAAGTTGAATTTGCATGGACAGAGGAATGTGAAACATCATTCCAAAAGTTGAAAGATGTTCTAACAATAACACCTATTCTTAGAGGACCTGATTGGAAGCTTCCATTCCATATCCACATAGATGCATCTGACTATGCTATTGGAGCAGTTCTGGGATAGAAGGAAGGTATTATTGAACATGTAATTTACTACATTAGTAAAAATTTGCAAGGAGTAGAATTAAATTATACTGATACTGAAAAAGAGTTGTTAGCAGTTGTTTATGCACTGAACAAATTTAGGCACTACATCACAAGCTATGAAGTATTTGTTTATACTGATCATTCAACTATCAAGTACTTAATGAATAAACCTGCCATTAGTGGTAGATTAGCATGCTGGTTACTCCTCATGTAGGAATTTTATGTAAAGATAATAGACAAATTAGGAAAGGCTAATGTAGTGGCCGATTTCTTGTCACAACTGCAAGTGCTAAATGATCCTACAACAATTAATGATAGCTTCCCTGATGAGCACTTGTTTTCTATTGATTCTTTTAATCCATGGTATGCAGACTTAGCCAACTACCTTGCTACAGGAAGAACACCACCTCACTTCTCTCCTAAACAGTTGATGAAGGGTGCTCCCCTTAATATCACAAACATATAACAGAAACAGAGAAATAAAAACAATATGCAAGAACAGAAAATTGGCTTCTTATTATCTCCACAAATGTGGAATTACAAAATTTTAGAATTACAATATGCAAAGCCACATGGGCATTCCCTTACAATATTCTATAGGATAAAGCCTTGAATCAATACCCAGATCTACTACCCAGAACTGTCTCGAACTGCCCCTGAACTGCCTAAGACAATACTACAGGCCTTCCTTATATAGGCAATTTCCACCGCCTGAGAAGGTTCCAAAAATTTAGCCCTAAGGGCCGACCAAACTTAGAATTATTTTATTTTTAAATTTATTACATCAAAGTCGGCTCAAAATATCTTTTGAAACCCAAACATAAATTTTGAAGAAAAATTATTTTCCACCATTTTAGGTAGCCCGACTTCCAGAGACCATAAGTCATCACCAGTTGACTCGATTGACTATTATAACCTCATTCTGGAAAGGCCACAAAGTGCTCTACAGCCTTGACTCATACAAGCGCCTGTCACCCAAGTTTTCAACCTCATCTGGGGCCTCTAAAGCTTTCAAAACTGAGTTCAAAGTTTTTGTACCCTGCTGCTGTATACACCTAAAAATGGTCATCTAGACTATTAGCCCCTTTTGCTAAATCATAAATTGTTTGTTCTTGATCAAATCCTAGTTCTATCATTTATTCGATTATTTTCTATGGGCTAACCATTTTATCCTAAGTTTTTATTTATTTAAAAAGAATATTTCCTCCCCTTTTAATAAATAAAAAGCCCCCACTTTTCCTCTTATCCTAAGTTGCACAAATAAAACATTATTCTTATTTTATAAAAAGAAGAAAATCACTTTTTGTCTCATATGGACACAAAAGTCAACTCTTATTTTCCTATTGGAGGATACTTGTGCACATGGATTGCTTCTCTTTGATGCTCCACCCTTGATTAAATCTTTTGCCTCTTAATCTCCATAGTCCATTCCTTTTCATTTCTTATAAAATGAGAGCTCTTTTCTTCATTTTCATATCTTAGGTTTTTATGTTAATGTTATGCTACAGGTTTTCTAGGTACATTTGGAGCTTTTGAAGATTTGGAGCATTCTTGGCTTTTGCATCTACATGTTATCATAGTTTTATTTCTTGCATTATCATGGCATTCATAGCTTCATACTTAGCTTAGATTTTCTTTATGCTTTAGATTAATTCATCTAGCTTAACTAGGAGGTTTGGTAATACTTGTTCTTTCATTTTCATAGCTTAGCTTGCATTTCCATTTCTAGCATAGCATTGCATTGCATTTTCATTCTTGATTCTTGAGGATATTGGCATTCTTTCCCTTGTCTTCATTTGAATCTCCCATTGCATGGTTTACTCGCAAGGTTATTGGCTTAATAGCTCTAGTTGAGAGCATTCTTAAAAACCCTTGCACTCCATGCCTAGGGAGCTATGGATCGATTTTTGAGACCTCATTCTTGAGTGTTCTTGAATGTAATGATTCATAGAAGTGTGACACAATTATAACACACATTTTTGGTGCCCACCGTGGGGTAGAGTAGATTAGCTTTGTCCTTTAATTCTGCATTTTCTGTCAAAATTTTCATCAATTTTTGGCTTTATTTTTGGTCTCTAGTTTTTCTGTCTCAGAGTGTTGCGCAACATTTTGTCAGTGTTGTGCGATAGTTCTTTGTATAGCGGTGTGACACATTACTAGTTAAAAGTGTCACCCCCTTTGACAGAAAGTGTCGCACTGTTTGAGGAGTTCTATCACCTGCATATAGCGTAAATTGTCGCCCAAAGATAAAGTGTCGCACCCGTATACAGAAAAGTGTTGCACAACATTTTTGGTGACTGTGTTGTCACTTGTACCTGGTAGTGAACTTGTTTTTAGATTTTTTTGTTATCTTGCAAGTTTCAGGTTCTCTGCTATCTTTTTGAAAAATTTTAAAAATTTTAGTGTTTTCAAATCCGTGCCACTCTGAAAAATGGGTGCTCATTTTTTAGAAATTTTTGCAAATGGTATCGAAAATTGAAGTGTGATATATCGTTGGAAAGGTCTTTCTGAGCCTAATCCAACCATGATGGTTTCATTTTCAAATTTTGTCATTTGATCAGTTATTTTTTTGTAGATTATCTGATTTTTCATGTGCTAACCATTGTTAAATTTTAGATTTTCCTAACCCTTGTTGGTCTAACAAGATTGTTTTGAAGGTGCTCTTGCTTTCATGGAAAATGCTTAAAATTGCTTGAGGTACTTTGTTCCATCTCTACAACATTTGGATTTTGAGATTAAAATTGAACCTCTCATGTGTTTCGCTTGAGTGTTTACATGCTTTCATAGAACACATTTCAATTGATACTCTTAATGGGAAATGAAAGAACATAGATTTATTTTTACAAGTTTGTGTAAGTGAATGCTTGTGTTTAAACCTTAAGTAATTCTTGGTTCCAATATAAAATATCTCATTGAGTGATTAAGGGCATGGATTCATTCCTTGTTTACATAGGGAGTTAAATGCACCACTTTGTGGACTCACTCTATGTTTGCTTGGAAAGTTAAATATTCCATTGATTCAACCCTTTGTCATTTGTGAGTAGTATTGATAAGCAACTTTAGATTGCTTTTGATTGATCTTGTTAGCTAAATTGGGTGTTGGACTCGCTTATTTCTAATCGCCCCTCATTACTACCCTTTGGATGCAAGGTCAGCATTCATACATAGGGGAGGGGTCTACTTGAAAAGAGGGTTAAGTGTTCCACAAAGTTTCCCCCTTTTTATGTTTTCCTGATCTCATTAGTTTTCTAAGGTGTGGACTCACTTTGAGTTTGTGTGAGCAGTTAAATGTTCCACTTTTGGACTCACTTTGAGTTTGTGTGAGGAGTTAAATGTTCCACCTTGTGGACTCACTTCACATTCACTTGAAGAGTTAAATGTTCCACTTTTGGACTCACTTCACATTCACTTGAAGAGTTAAATGTTCCACTTTTGGACTCACTTCACATTTACTTGAAGAGTTAAGTGTTCCACCTTTAGTGCTTTAAATACTTTTGATAGTGAATTACTTACTTTTTATTTCTAGAAGGCCTACTTGGGGACACACCACCTCAAGGGACGACCTTAACTCCTGTGTTCTGATAGAGTATAAATAGCGAGAGGTGAATCGAAAGACACCTCTCTTGGGAATTGAGTTTGATATCACTCTTGGCTAAGTTTCAAAGAACTTTATACCTTTGAGAAGTGAAGGAGGAGATTTGGGTTACCGTCTCCCCCCGGTTATGTGATTTTGGATTCTTCTCATCTATGGATTTGGGCCTCACGTACCTTGCGTATATCAAGGACTCCCTTTAGCAAAGCTATGTATATCCCTGTAGACAACTTGATAGGATGTTGTTGTGTTCTAAGTGCCTACTAAAACATTTTCAAGAACATACACAAGTCGAATCTTTAAGGAGTAGAAATACTAAGTCACTATTCTTGTTCATGTGCAAGGTTGCTTTTCCCCTTGCTCATTGTTTGAAGACAATTACTTTCTTGAACTCTTTGATTGCTATCTTATGTGCTTGATCCATGATAAAAATCTATTGATATGCAAACTTGGTCAAAACGCTTCAAAATTGAGATTTTTATGTTCATTGGTCATAGAGTTGTATGGCCCTGCAAAAGTGTCACCCCGCTTACTAGAAACTGTTGCTTGGCTTAGGGTGAAGTGTCACCTCGCTATAAACTGTCACCTTATCTGCTTGGAAAGTGTGACCTAGAACCTTTTTGCTATCTTGTTGCTGTTGCAATCCGGAGCTGCTAAACTTGCATTTTAACCTATCGTAGAGTGTCTTTTTCTGTTCTTACCTGAAGCTGGACTCTTATATGCATGCTTAAACTTGTTTTAGACTGAAACAAATGAGCTAAAACTATTGGATTTGAGCTTAATGAATGCTACTCTTGATCACTTGTCGCATCACAAGTTACCTCTCTAGCTACTTGCTTATTGAGCTTCTTGCTCGCTGCTCAGCTTTAGTCAATTGATTACTGTAAGTGTTTGAGCACTTTTGACGAGCCATCTCTCTATTGTTCTACTTTGACAAGTGATCTTTATTAGCTTTTCTTTTCTCAAATCTGAGAAACTTTATCTCATTCTATTAGTCAACCAACATCTCTTTTCATGCCGGTTACAACTCGGTCTCAATTTGAGCAGGCGAGTCATCCTCCATTCAATTATACATAGTTACTTTCTCCAACTAGACACTCATGAGCACCCATTAGCAACAATAGTTCTAGTTCTAACCAATCTAAGGATTCTAAGGCTACCCCATGGTAAAAAGGAGGTTTCCTCTTTTCCGCATTCAAGAACCCCAAAAACACAGACAATGTCTCACTTACTTTGACTGAACAAGAAAAATTTTAATGCTTGCAAGAACATTTTGAGCATAAAGACAACCAAGCGCGCTTAGACAAAGAACACAATCAATAAAGGATGGATGTTGCTAGGCACATGGCTTATAGAGGGACATTTCATGAGCAACCTGAGACTAGTAATCATGAGCATAGACCTCTTTTTATCAATGGCAACAATGGCAACAACACGCCACCAAGATCTCCTCCAAGACCCACTTTTGGTATGCCTTCTTCACCTCCTAGACCTCCTCCCTCTCAACATGAGGCAGAGGCTGATGATGAGATTTCTAGTGAGGATCTTATGAGATTTGAACAAGATGTGGTCTCCCAATGAATGATGCATAAGCTTTTAGAGTGTAATGGCAACCAATATTTTCAATATATGACTTCTAGAGGATACAAGCTTCCTCCCGGTTATGATGTCAGACAAATTGTCCAACAAAGAGTACCAACTGAATTGGAAGTCCTTCAGGAAGAACTGTGTCAGACAAATCAACACCTTACCCAAATGGCAATAGACAGAGAGGCTCCAAAGGTCTCTTTTGTAGAATCAATTTGTGCTCTTCCCTTTGATAGGAGTCTATACATGGTCTCGTTTCCTAGGGATATTGAGGTTCCCAAATATGACAAGTATGATAGAAATGGTGATCCCCATGACCATGTGCGTCACTTTTACGCTCTTAGCATGGACTTTCTTCATGAAGACATATTTCTTCTATGATTATTCCCTTAAGTTTAAGAGGTCAAGCTTTGGAATGGTTTGCAAAATTGACACCACCTCTTAAGACTTTTGATGAGTTGGCTCAGCGATTTACCCAGCATTATTCTTACAACATCCAACAACCTGTCACTATGATAGATCTTGGTAATCTAAGACAACATCAAGGTGAGCCATTTGCAACTTACTTACAACGTTGGAGGTCATTGTATTCTAGGTATCCTCATCAGTTACCTGAGAGAGAAAAGATTGACATTTTCATCAACACTCTTGTGCCTGAGCTATATTATGATTTAAGGAAACAATTGTTCTCTTCTTTCAATGACATGGTTGAAAGTACATATTGAATTGAGGATGTAGCTATAAGAAAAGGGGATATTTTTATTAATAAAGATGCTAAAGGCAATGGAAAAGATAAGAACAAACCTTGGAATAAAAACAAGTATGTTGTTAATGATGGGGTTGTTGATGCTCCTAAAGCTAAAGAGCATACTTTCAATCTCTCCAATGCTATCTATGTAGCAAAACAACAAGAAGCTGCCAATGCTCATAGTTCTCCTAAACCTCAATATGCAGATAAGCCTAAGAAGTCATTTCGAAAGCGAGTCTATACCAAGTTGGTAGAACCTTATGATGTGATCCTTAAGACTTTGGTTGATAATGGATATCTTACACTTCTTGATAAACCTGGTAACTGGGATCCAATAAATAGGCCTGATTGGTGACAAGAGGATTCTTATTGTCATTATCATAGAAACAAGGGACATTCGACAGACAATTGTTTTAAGCTTAAGGATGATATTCAGGATCTTATTGAGAATGGCACAATCTCCACTGATGTCTTAACTAAAAATTCTGATCACATAGCTTTCAAAGATCCTCTACCTAAGCATGATAAGGGGGAAACCTCTCAAGCACATAAGAAGAATCATGATGCTAAGATCAATTACATGTATCCTTCTAATACGTCTGTGATCAACATGGTAGAGCCCGTTGAGAGTGTTTTAATGATGAGATGTCAAGAGGATAATAAAGCCAATCATGGTAAGCCAAAGTTGGTCTTGCAAACACATGGTAGTTCATCTTCCCGAAGTGAGACACTGAATGTTGTTACTAGGGGGCAAGCCAAGATTGTCCTTAAAACTGCGCAAGATCCCAAGCAAGCGTTGCCTTCCAAACAAGCGGCTCCTTCAGCCACCCTTAGCTATGATCTTGTCCAACATTTGCAAAAGACACCAGCACAGATATCTATCCTTGAGTTTCTTTGGTTATCCCCTTCGCATAGAGAGATTCTTGATGAGGCTCTACATACAACACGTGTTCCCAATGACATTGATCCAGATCAATTTCAGGCTATGGTCAACCACATTTCATCTCCGCTATCTCTCTCCTTTTCTGTAGAAGATGACATATCTATTGCTCACTCGCATAATCTAGCTTTACACATTGAAGTTCTAGTCTACAAACCCTAGTCTGTCGAGTCCTAATAGACAATGGTGCAGGGTTAAATATTGTTTCTTTCAATGTCATACAACAATTGGGTTTGTCAGAATTTGCTGTGGATTCTAAGAAGAAGATTACTATAAAAGCTTACGATGAAGTGGAAAGATCTTCCAAAGGTCTTGTCACGCTGCCTATCCGAGTGGGCCTTGTCATGAAAGATATTAGCTTCCAAGTATTGGACATCCCACTCACATATAACATTCTTTTGGGTCATCCTTGGATCCATGACATGCAAGCTATTCCTTCCACTTATCATCAGTGCATCAAATTTTCGTACAATGGCACTGAAGTTGTGATTCCTGGAGACCATACTATTGCTATTAATGCTCTTGCTACTACTGAAAAATTTGTTCCTCACAATGAACCTTTTGTTGATCCTAGTACGTCTCTAGTTGCTACTGAGAAAACACTTAAGATGATGAGCCTTGGTATGGGTGAATATACGCTGGATTCCTTTGCTTCTATACCTGTTTCTCCTAGGTCATATGGGAGACCTTCTGATCAGATGAAGCCTTCCACTTTTTCTATGATGATCTTTGATACTTTTGTTCCTTCATCCATTCCTTTAGAAGTAGAAAGAGAAGAACAAGCTATTCAAGAGTGGATCTATAGAGAAGATGAGGGTAGATTTTCCCTTCTTGATAATTCTAGAAATACTCCCATGCTTAGTGATTCAAACATGGATACAGATGAGTCACCGCTACACACTATGACTCAAATGGGAGATGATCTTCCTTCTACTTCACTTCTTTGGGGAGAAGAATGTATATCTACTGATGATATAGCTGAGGCCTCTATGTCTAGAACCTATGTGCCTAAAGAATCATTGAACTATGATAGACAACGTCACAACATTGCACGGCTGCTACAAAGAGGTGATCTCTCACATAATTACATGAGTATCTCTACTTCTCAGCATCTTAAGCCTCTTCCAGAAGATCCTCCCATGACAGATATGGATGTTGATGTGGTTCATACCTCTTGTAACCCACCTGACATAGTTGATGAGTCTCATGTCGGGTCTGATGAGTTTGTTCCCGATATTGCCTTAGTCGACTACGTTGGTCCTTCTATGACAACTCTAGATCTAGCTACTTTTGGAGCTTACCCTATAGGCTTGACCTCTCTTGTCACTAGAGATGACATCCCTCACATAAATGCTATTGAACCAGTCACTTCATTTCATCTCGCATCAACACCTGTTACTTCTTCCACCACCGAATTAGCAACAAAAAAGATTGAATTAGCAATCAAGTATCACAGTCATCACGTCAAAAGGAAAGAGTAATGGTCAGATGGAGAAAACCACATTGTGGTGGTATCTAAACCTAAGAAAAGTAAAAATAAAAATCTGCTCAAAAATAATGATTCTCAAATAAAAGATGACAAGCTGATTCTCTACAAAAAAATGGTGCATTACTTCAAGCATGATCTCATATCTGTTACACTTCAGCCCATTCCTAGAGCTGAGAGCAAAGTTGCTAATGCCTTGGTTACTTCGACGTCTATCTTACAAATGAAAAAGCATAAATTTCACTTCAAGTTCCTGGTGGATGAATTACGCTATCCTGCTCACAAATCTTACAATCCTACCATCTTTTCATATCTTCCACCTCATATTCCTCCTACAAATCCGCCACGCCTTTCTTCCCACCATCCCTTACACTTTGCCTTTGTCTCTAGTGACTTGTATAGGAAGGGTCTAGATGGAACTCTCCTTAAGTGTCTAGAAGTAGAGGAGTCAGAAAAAGTGCTAGCTGAAATCCACGATGGCATATGTGGATCACATTCTAACGATCCTCCACTAGCTCAGACATTGCTTAGGGCTGGTTATTATTGGTCGAACTGGTTGAGACCTCCTATCATCACAGTTGCAGCATTTGGGCCTGGGGCCTATCAGTTCTCTACATCAGAGGAAACAAATTATTGATGCCCGTTTCTATCTGGGGCATTCTTTGTACATACTTTATGATCCTGAAAAAATTCCAAAAAAATTCATATATGATGCTGAAAAAATCCTAAAAAGCATAAAAAGTACTGAAAAAATGAGCATCCTAGTGAAAACCTAGCAATAGGTGATTTGATGTCTCACCAAAAAAATAAAAAAAATAAAAAAAATAAAAAAAAATTGAAAAAGTGCCTTGGTGAAAACCTGGAAACAGGCACCTTGGTAGCAAAAATACAAAAAAATTATAAATAGTCCTAAAAAAATTGCAATAAATCTATCAAGTGGTGAAAACCTGGAAATAGGTGTTACTTAAGACCCTCTGCACCTATGTCTATCAGTCTTGTGTGGCGCTCATTCGCTCCACTTCTCACTTTGCCTCTCCTAGCTTGGAATTGACTCTTGTCTTAGTCTAGGGGGCATACGTTGTTTTAAGCTTATCTTGGGTCTCTTTGTGCGTCTCGGTTTCTTAGGCACCTCGCAAATGGTGTTTTTCAACACCACCCCAACTATTTTTTTCAACACTACCCTAGCGTCGAGTGTTTCTCAACACTTATCATATGTCCTACCTGCAGTCTAGATGATGTGATATTTCTCACTGGCAGATGCGATACTCAAAGTTTGACTCTATGACCTACACACACGCACTTGACTCGCTAAGATTTGTTTGACTTTATTTCTTTGTGTGCTATTTGTGATGATTTCTTTGCTGAGTGTTCTCCCCCTATTATCATTTTTTATGATGCATAGCTAGAAAACTGAGTGAATGAGAACATGTTTTATTTGCTTTCTGCCTGTGGGTATATTTTGTTGATCCTTACTGTCATTAGCATTTATGCTGGTCCTACTTGACACTAGGGATTGACAAGGTATTATCCTTGACTATTTTGCGAGTGCATGCTTCTAGTTATCCCGACTTTCATGTGTCTTGATACAAGCATAATCTCGCCATATCAAACTTAGGTGATCTCACTACATTAGTCATCTGGACCTACATGTCTTTGATGCCTAGGTGGGATTTCCACATTTTTATCTGATATAGATCATATTCAGATCCACATAGTTATGCTAGTGTGTATTGTATGATCTTGTGACACTACCAATAATGCTCAATGATGAATATTAGATGTCTATTGGCTTTGTAACCTTGCAAGTAAACCACTTTTCATATAGCTTGCATTCTTAAGTTCATGTTAGTTAGTTTTGCATCTTGCATATGGAGAGAGCTCTCATTTCATCTTTCATGGACTTGTTAATCAATTGCGTTCACCTATCACTTCTTCCCGATCAAGTCTTTTATTTTTGGTCTTTCATATCCCATCATTTTCCTTTCATTTCAGGATCGAAACTAAAATCTGAGTTCACCTTGATCATCCAAATCACCTTTTCCCCCTCTTTCACGCAGTTGGCTGACCTTTTGAAGCCTGATCCTTCGATCTTCGCTGGGGCATTCTTCACCTCTTCATCTCCATCTCTTTCAAACTTCTATTCTTTCATTCACTTTCAATCTCAAGTTCAAATTCTTCCCCCTCCATGGTGTTTTCAGGTTGAGGGACCGCTTGGTTCATGCCCCGGGTCCCATGTGTGGGGCATACCTTCACTGCTTAATGGTTATTTTGTTCTCTTTCTTTGATTATGATTTCTAGTGATTTGATCATGTCTCTCTTGCTTCTGCTTTCCCTCTACCTGATTTCACTTTCGATCACGAGGGGGTAGACACATCATATCTTATTGGCTATCTCTTTCCTAAGTGTTCGGTACTGTCGCTACCAAGCTGATCATGCAGGATTTGCTATCTCTCTGCACTTCATTCTTTGGAGTTAGATCGCTATCTCTTGCCTTCTTGGTTGATCTATTCTTTGACGTTATGTGTTCCCATATCAATCACACATTAGTCAAAGAGGGGCAAATGTATACACCTAAAAATGGTCATCTAGACTATTAGCCCCTTTTGCTAAATCATAAATTACTTGTTCTTGATCAAATCCTAGTTCTATCATTTATTCGATTATTTTCTATGGGCTAACCATTTTATCCTAAGTTTGTATTTATTTAAAAGGAATATTTCCTCCCCTTTTAATAAATAAAAAGCCCCCACTTTTCCTCTTATCCTAAGTTGCATAAATAAAACATTATTCTTATTTTATAAAAAGAAGAAAAGCACTTTTTGTCTCATATGGACACAAAAGTCAACTCTTATTTTCCTATTGGAGGATACTTGTGCACATGGATTTCTCCTCTTTGATGCTCCACCCTTGATTAAATCTTTTTCCTCTTAATCTCCATGGTCCATTCCTTTTCATTTCTTATAAAAGGAGAGCTCATATCTTAGGTTTTTATGCTAATGTTATGCTGCAGGTTTTCTAGGTACATTTGGAGCTTTTAAAGATTTGGAGCATTCTTGGCTTTTGCATCTACATGTTATCATAGTTTCATTTCTTGCATTATCATGGCATTCATAGCTTCATACTTAGCTTAGATTTCCTTTATGCTTTAGATTAATTCATCTAGCTTAACTAGAAGGCTTGGTAATACTTGTTCTTTCATTTTCATAGCTTAGCTTGCATTTCCATTTCTAGCATAGCATTGCATTGCATTTTCATTCTTGATTCTTGAGGATATTGGCATTCTTTCCCTTGTCTTCATTTGAATCTCCCATTGCATGGTTTACTGGCAAGGTTATTGGCTTAATAGCTCTAGCTGAGAGCATTCTTAAAAATCCTTGCACTCCATGCCTAGGGAGCTATGGATCAATTTTTGAGACCTCATTCTTGAGTGTTCTTGAATGTAATGATTCATAGAAGTGTGACACAATTATAGCACACAGCTGCCAGTACCAAAAATCTACAATATCTTCAAAACTAGACTTGATCTAGCAATGAAACTTTACTGGCAGGCTGATATGACCAAAATGAACCTCCAGGGAAGAAATTAGAACATTCTGAGATAGGATGACCAACTTACTAAAAATAGTAAGTTTCCATAAATAGCAGCTCTACACAAGATAGCCCTTATTAAATACAAAAATAGAAATATTTTTGGGTGATGCAAGATTGCTCTTACACCCAGGATGCTCCTGCATCAACAACAATATCTATTGGTTGAGAAGAGTTTTAAATTCTCTTGGATATCAGGCTTCATGTTTTATACATGACCAGACCAGGTAACAAGGTGATGTGTTCGAGAGGATGAAACTTATGACATCCTTCGGGCATTCCATGATGAGACATGCGAAGGACATTTTTCCACAAAGAGGATAGCCTACAAAATATTGACAATTGGATACTACTGGCCTACATTGCATAAGGATGCAGCAAAACATACTCAGCACTGTGATAAGTGCCAACATATGGAACATCCCATAAAGTCTGATGAAATGCCCCTACAATTGTAGGTAGTTGTCACACCCTTTGACAAGTGGGGTATTGACTTTGTTGGACCCATTGAGCCCTCTTCTCATGGGAAGTCTTACATCTTAGTATGTACTGATTATGCAACAAAATGGGTTGAAGCCAAAGCTATGAGACATGCCAGAGATCACAAAGTTGTTGAGTTTCTTTATGAATGCATATTCACTAGATTTGGAGTACCAAGGTAAATTTTCATAGATCAAGGGGCACAATTCACCTCTAACCTTATCACAGATTTGATGCAAGAGTACATGGTGTGTCATGGAAAATCTTCACCCTATCATCCTTGAGCCAATGGCCAGGCTTAAATCACAAACCAGGAGATAGAATCTATTCTCACTAAAACAATGGCTATGTATAAAAAGGATTGGGCTACATGCCTTCCTGAAGCCATATGGGCTTACTACACCACATGGAAAACCACCATAGGGTTTACTCCTTTTGAGTTGGTATATGGAAAATTAGCCTCTATGCTGATTGTGTTCCAGCATAAAACACTTCACACTGCCTTAGATTTGGATATAGATATCACTAAAGCACAAGAAGATAAGTTACTGCAATTAAATGGATTGGATGAATACAGAAAGTCTTCTCTCCACAATATAGAGTTGATACAACAGCAAAGAAAAAAATGGCATGATAAGTTCATTCGTGATAAGAAATTTTCTGTAGGAGATTGGGCACTGTTATATGATTCAAGATACTAGCACACACCTGGGAAATTTCATACCATATGGCTTGGGCCTTATGAGATCATATCAGTATTTGACAATGGATCCGTACAACTTTCAACCATTGATCCTGTTAAATTCAAATTACTCATCAATGGGCATCACCTGAAACTTTACCACAAACCTATTAGCCATGATGAGTTCCTAAAGTAGTTCCAGAGCACAACTGAAGCAAGCGATCCTGTAACCGAAGAATCTAGGTCTTCCACCTAGGATTCTACCGATTCTTGATTCCATTCAGGAGCACCATAATAAATATTTCACATTTCATGGAATAATTTCTCCATAATAATTTTTCATCTCACCTTCTCTCTTCTCCACCCATTCACCTCATCCCATCACTTCAATTATGCAGGTGCAGTTTTTTGAACAACTCTTCCTACAACGCCTCCAGGTTTGTGCCACATATACTCATACATATATTGTTTTTATTCATTCATTTTTAGGATTTTGTGTCATTTTAATGTTTCACTCTTGCTTAACCTAGCCTGGTGGGACCCATGCCATTACTTAGTTGGGGGGGAACTATTCTATTTTCAAATTTTCAAAATTAGCATGTAAAATTAAAGTTCTTGTCTTTGAATTGTGTCTACAACATGACTTGATGATCTCTCCTTTTGTGATTGCATCATCACATTTGAAGTGAATTAAAGATATTAAAGTTTGATCTTGATTTCTAATGATATGTCGTGACATGTTTGGAGTGGCAGCCTTGGCACGTGTGAGCTATTATGAGATGTTATGCAAAACTTATATCATTAGATTTCGTGCAAAAATCTTTAATTCTATGAATCAAGTTGCAGTTTGTACACCATCTTTTCCTTTGCAACATCTTGTTTTGTAATGCATTGAGGTTTGTGACTTGCCATTGTCGAGCTCTATGAGAATTATAGTTCTGCAAATTCAAAACTTGTTTGAGAGTAGCAATGAGAGGTGACCTTCAATGGCATGAGCCAGTGGATCACAGGGTTTTGCTAGACGATGCATCCACTTGTGAAATGCTTAGAAGAGGATGGATGGATTATTGTTTAAGCCTTAAAGGGTTTAATGAGGAAGTCACTCTCCAATTTTTATCTACCTTGAAGGATGGGTTTGCAGAAGTCAAAGGCTTGAAGATTGAATTCACAAAAGATGTAGTAGCTGAAGTGACTAGTTTACCACAGGAAGGTGAACAATGGGTGAAAGATTTTGACTTGCGTTCGGTGAGAACCCAGTTCACTTTGCATAGTGATCCTTAGTTAGATATTGATAGGAAGAAAGGAACTTGGCAATTATCTTTGCCTCTGGAGTTCATTTAGCTAGCCGCATTTTTTTTTTTAGTACTTCACCTGCGAGGGATGCTACAAGTATTTGCATGCACTGCATTTCAAAATTCTCAGTCATCTTTGGCATGACAACAAATCGGTAAATCTTCCTAGCTTCTTATATAACATTGTGAAAAAGAAAGCTTTATTAGTCTAGTCAGGAAGCAACTAGTCTATTTCACATCATTGCTTAATAAAACTAATTGTAGAAAGGGAATTGAATAGACAAAAGGTTGGGACATGGGAAGAATTTTTGCAAAAGAATGAGGTTGAACCTAGAGTAGCCGACCCTCGAGGTCATGGTGTTGGTCGGAGAGAGAAAAAATCCTCTGGGGTTCTAAAATTGTTCAAAGAATTGAGAATGATCCTGAAGCCTCTCCTTCCATTTCTAGGTCACCTAGAAAAAGAACTTTCAGTGCTGGAGCCTCTACTTCTCAAAGGAAGAAAAACAAAAGTACGAAAGCTCCCAATATTCCTAAATCTTCATCGTCTATAAGGACCAGGTCTACATCTAGGAAATATAAGGGTAAAACAATGGAGCTAGAAGAGGAAATATTAGAACCTCAGCCTAGTGATAATACTGATAATGTGGAAGAAACCCTACATTCCCCTAGGGAGGAGAATTTCAAAAACCCTCCTGAAGCAGTAGCAAAGGAGGTAGTCACTAAAAGAAAGAAATGAAAGAGTCCTCTAAGCTCATCCATACCCCCTATGAGGAGAAGTAGAAGGCTTTCTGAGAAAGATGTTGAAGCTTCTATTCCTATCATTAACCTTAAGTCTTCTGAATCCATAGAGCATGAATCTGTAGAAAATGAGTCTTTGGAAAATTCCTCTTCTAAGGAATTGTTTCATCAAACTGTAGCCAGTGATACTATATTGAGAGAGCAGAGTCTAGAATTAGAGGTTAATCCTGGAGTTAACTACATATTGATTGATAATGACAAGGACTCTGAGAACACAGAGGAATTTGTAGATAATTTAGACGGGCTAGATGTTAGTATGAATTCAAAAGAAACCCCTGACTTTGGGACCAAAATTGTTGAAGAAGTACCCCAACAAAGCAGTCAGGATAGGTTAGAAACGCTGGCTAAGGTAGCAGTTGATGTTAGTAAGGAAAGCAATGTAATAAAGACAATTATTTTATGGAAGGCGAAGTCCTCTACACCAAAGAAAATAATTAAAACTCCTCACTTTCCATCTAGATGGGTGGATATACTTAATCAAGAACCTTTACCCCCACCAGATTTGTCTACACCCCTTGCTGCAGGGATAAATTTATACCAACAGTTGTTATGGGAAAAGACACAATGGAAATTAGAAAAGGAAAAATTGAAACGAGTCATTAGTGAGCAGGATTCTTAGTTGGAGCAGAAATTAGATGAGATTGAGATATTGAAGCAGAGGATTGATCAGATTACAGGATTAATTCCAGATCTAATGCAATGTAGATCACCATCTCCAGTGTATGTATTATTCCTTAAAGAGCAACTTGTTAATTTCAAATTAACAAGAATTGTAGAAGGCCTCAATCCTTCCATATCAACTCCCCATGAATTTTACTATGCCTTTCAGTCTGCTCCAATGACTCTGAAAAACCTATTGTGTGAATTGTACTTACATAACCTAGTAGTGCCTAATGAAACAGAGTGGAATTCACTCATCTATGTAGGGGATGTACAATTAAGAGCAGTTATGTCATGGATATAGAATGAGATGAGTAGGGAACATCAGGTTGTGCCATACAGAGACAAAGAAATGTCATCTCCTTTGATGATGCATCCTGAAGTTCAGCACTCTAGGTGGACATATTTTGACCGGCTTTCTATCATAGCAAACACTAGTGGAGCCAATAAGATCTATCCAGTGCGAGAAAAAGCTTTTGTAGATTGGGACCAGCATTCCTCATGAGATGTTGCCATAGAAATTAGTGCCTCCAGGTAGAGGTGGATAAGGATGTCACATGATCTAAAGTCAAGGGAACCTCACTCACCATAGAATCTAACCCTTGCTACAAGAAGAGTTTCATGGTACATTATGTTGGGAAGGACACTCCTTAACCGCTAGTTTCCATTAAGGTTTTAGCCTCCACTCTTCCTTCAGCCATTGTTGGTGATGAATGATAGTGTAGCAGATTATGACATGGCCTTTGAAGTCCAGTGATGGGAAAGACTCAAAGAAACTCATGGATACTTTGATTATGTTAATGATGAGTCTAGGCAGAGAATAGCTAGTGATTTGAGGGTCCGTGCCAGGATTTAGAACTTCATGATTGCTGGGGACCAGCAATAGTTCAGTTGGGGGGAATGATGGGCTTCTAAAATAGACATCTTTCTTAGTGCTTTTTATCCTCTTTCTAGAACAAATTGATTGCACATAGACATGAATTTATGGTTTTAAGCATATGAACTTATGGTTTCTATGTATATGTTATATATGTGTGTGAACATAAGATGGAAATGTGGATACTTCTAAAGACATAATATCTACTTAAATTCATGGACAGGAATGGTGAATACAATAGCTATACATGTTAATGGATGTTTCCTTGCCTAAGCTATGTTTTGGGTAGTTACCTCCTGTAGCCGTAGGATTTACAAGAGTGATAATTAAGACTTACACCTTTTTCCTAATATTGATGATGTGGATATATATGTATATGGTTGGATGTGTGCACATTGATTGTTTTGTAGGAGTTAACTTTGGATATTCAAAGACCAACATACTGGCTCGGGAGTCATCAAAGCCAATCGTGGATTGCAGAATCTTCGCAAGCCAGTCAATACTTTCTGTTGCATACAATGCGCAGATTTAGTGTGCACTATATTCTGGGATTATTCATGGTCAATAATGTTTCTGTTGTGAAACTTTATGAGTTGTAACTGATCCTCATTTATGAAGTGATCGTAGATTTAGGAGATAGTTGTAGCTTCCTTTTAAATAATCGACTGTTGTGACTCTTTTGGAGTTAGTTGAACAAACTAGTTTTTAATAGAACTCTTGCCTACTATTTCAATCAAGTGTAATCATTTTATGGATGAATAGAATGTTCAGTTCAAGTTTGCATCTTTCATCTTGATTGTACTTCTCATTCACTCATTCAAGGGAACCCACTTGATGAGTGAATTATTCTGATAGTGTAGAGTTCATTTTCCTATTCATTTATATGTATTAGAACTCTGTTGTTCCTGCAGCTATTGATATCATAATTAGTAGCGTATTCCTACATCACAGTCAGTTCGAGTAGTTCCTAACTGTAATTTCCTACTTTGATTAGAATACATTTGCTTACCAATTTTAGTATACTTTTCCTGAAGCATAAGCATTTGATTTCCTTAGATAGACTTAGAAAGAGAAGGTTTGAAGCATATACTTTGCAAATTCTATTCCAATTTTACATCCCTGGTTGATAATTAAATGAGACCAAATAATTCATTTAGGAATCATTTGGGGTGTCCAATCCTAAAATAGGCAGTCCATTGCTCTAGGTTTCTGATACTATTATTTGGCAAAGAATATCCTACCGGATAGAATTCTTTGACGTATGCTTCATCATCTGGTTGTTCAGTATTATATATGTGAGTAGGCTCTTTAGTAGCAATATCTACATCATCTGAGTGTACCCCTTTGCCTTTACCTTTTACATTTTACTCGGGGATTATTGCAAGTGCAGTTTTGTCTGCTTCAGCCTTTGACTTCAAAATTTTTGTCCACAAAACTTTACTATCTTCATCCAATTCTTCAAGTTTCCCTTGAAATATATTTAAATCTCTACCTTTCATCAAAATTTTATTGGCATACTGTTTCATGAAGTCTTCAATCTCGGTAACTAATAGAGTAGGCATTGCCAAAATTAATGAGCATTCCCTCATTTTATTTTTGGTATGCAAGGCATAAGTCCATCTTACTGATACCTTCTCATAGAGTTCTTTGGGAATGTAACTTGAAAATTCAATAGGTAATCTTTTGAACTTAATCATCATGCAGATGATTTCTTGCTCAAGTTTTTCCTGATCCTCGGTTGACATATGTACACACCGATTCATCTTGGGGTGAGCTAGTCTACCCATTTCCTTTATGTTCTTTACTAGATCATCAATCGATTGTCCTTTATTTACAACAACTTTGAATTTACTATTATCATCTTCCTCTTCAAAATCAATATCATCTTTATCCCTTATTAGCTTCATCCTCTTCTTAGGTGGCTCAGTGGGGGCTTGTGCACCTCTCTTCTTCTTTTGATATGTCTTTGTAGGTGCAAGCCTTGTGATTTTTATAGTCCCTCATTTCAGGGGTGGAGAAACACCTATAGAGGATCTTGTCCTCACTCATGTAGGGGTCTCTTCTGGTTTCCTCTTCTCTTTTGTATTCACTGGTGCAGCTTGTAATTCTCTATTTGCCTCGGTCTCCTCTTCATGTTCATTGTTACCGATTGGAAGTTGTTCCTCGGTTGCTTCTTCAACTGGATTATGTGTTTCTTCCTCTTCATCATCTCCAAATTTCTTAGTTAGAGTATCCATCATTTTCTTGGATTTTCTTCCCACTTTTACTCTAACTAGATCCATTTTGATTCTCAACTTAGCTTCTTCATAGGTTTCGAACCTAGTTTTCTTGGTGTCTTTGGACTCGGCCAGTAATGCCTTGATTTACCTGTAGGCTCAGTCAATATAAATTTTGTAGCCCATGGAGGGTAACCATGCAGTCTTTGGCTCAACTGCCTTTATTAGGGTGGTGTCAGTGTCCACCAGAAAACAAATATCTTCCTTGTAATTTTTAACTAATTATGCAGGTATCTTGCTCCTCTTATGCATTCTCTCTTTGAATTTTCCAAAGTAATCATCCATCACAACCTCAAAATATTTTCCTAAGTTCTTGATGAATTCACCGATTTGTATTATGATCAGTTTGTTGACATCCCACAGTACATTACCAACTGATGGAAATGAATTTTGTAAATATAAAAGATACAAACAAGAAGTAAACTAGACTTAGAAGTGTTGGTCTTAGAAACACGGATAGTCCTCATGTTCTCCTCAAGTTTCTTCAACATTAGCTTAACGAGGTCTAATTGTAAGCCTCTCTTTACAACCTTGTATGCAATATCATCTGCTATGCATGGGACACTATTGGGTCTGCTTGATTGGAATATTTTGTAAGCAATGACATAGGCTCTAAATCTAGTTTCCTGATCGGTGATGCTATTGATCCTCATGCCTCTACCATCTCATTTGCATCCTATTAATTTATCAGTCTATTTCCTCAGTAGGTGCCTTAGGGATTTTGCCTTATCATTTGTTGGATAACTAGTAACCATGTGGATAACATCTTTAGTGATTTTAATCGATTCATCCAACCACATCTTTCCCTCGTGAACTTGGATTATCTCAGGCTTTACAAAGCCCTATAATTTTGACTTTTGAGGTTGTCAAAGAGAGTTCCCCACCCCCAAAATGACTTAGAGAATTAGCGAGTCCAAGATCTAGTCCTATGATTAGTTCATGATATACAAATGATAGGTCCCGAAGTCTTAATCACTTATCTTCTCTCATCACAATGGTGTTGCATGCATTTTATGGGGTATTTTGAACTTACTTGTGAAGTGTGTTTGGCCACTATCACATACCTATTAACCCCCCCCCCCCCCCTTCCAGTGTGGAGGAAAGCCAAACCAACATATTACTAGAAGATATGACCCTCTCTCTAAAGATAAACACTAAGAGAATTATGGTCCATTGATCATAACCCTCTCTCCTTGATGAAACCACACAAATTCCATCTACCACCCCAGTCGACCCAATTAGTCACCAGGATCAAGTGGAGCTCCCTTCCCCTCCTAATCCAAAATTGACCAAACTAGATGGGTTGGAAGTGGGGATCTCTTCTCCCGACAATGAGATATGGACTCGTAAGTTTGGTGGGTCAAGATCGTAGTCCACTGTCCACTAAACTTATTACAGTCACAACACAGGTGGGCCCCTTTTTTTTTCTCCCAATTTTGTACATTAAAAATAAATAAAAAACCACTAGGAAAATTATAAGTGACCAATCAACTAATTTTACAAAATCGTAAGGAAAAGTATTTTTGAAATGTACATGTCCCACACTATATAAAAACTATACACATTGACCAAAAATTTATCTCCGCCTTTGAAAAGTTAGCAGGTTGATGCTCAACCAAAAATATTAGTTCCCTACCTATAGGGGTAGAGACTATTAATTTCAATATAATCTTTTTCATTGTCATTGCTTTACTTTGTAATTGGCATGAAATGTGTTCTTCATGCACATTTACAATGCCTTGATTTTTAAGCTATTTATTGTCATGGTCACACCATATTCACACAACAACACAAATAATGAACAGTAAAAAAAAATCCTATCAAATTTAACTCCATCATAGATAGTACCCTAGCTATTTAAAATGGCATATAAAACAATACAATGTTGAGTAAACATATTATGGATAGAGGACCATATTCTAAAGGTTTATGGGAGAGCAGTACATTTTATAATAATGACTAATTCTGGCTCTGCAACTCTGAACCATGATTGCTGCTGACGTTTGCTTTGTTTTTCATGTTGCGCAATATACATGTGTCTTCTTCTGTACCCCATGTCTTCTTATGTTTCTCTTTGGTTCGTTTGATAATGTTTGTGTCTTTATGTTACCTTAGTTTTGTTATGTTGGTTTTGTGCCCTACGTTCCCTCTATGTGTTTGTGGTTTGATTTTCCTCCTGCCTGGTTCGCTCGTGTGATGGGAGAGTCAAACCATAATGGCAAGGAAGGGGAAATTATTATGGCTGATGCTAATATAAGTGGTGCCGAGGGTACTATTAATAATGGAGAAGAAGACATTTTTGATAATTCAAAAGAAAAGGTTTCATATAAACAAGTGGTGGCCAAGAGCTCTCTAATTTTCTCAGCCAGTGCAAAGTTTAATGGAGTTTTTCACAGATAGAATGTGGAGCTAGTTCAGGGAGACTTGGGAGGAGGATAGGCCTCAACTGATGGAGGTGGACAATCCACTGGAAGAGAAGTCGAGGCTGGTGGAAACAGAGGAGAAAATGGTAGGCATCCTTCTCAAAACCCCCCCTCTCTCTCTCCCCTAACGAAGACATGGTGAGTGCTATTAAATCTGAACAAATTAGGCTGAAAAGTATTGCTATTTTCTTTATTTTCCTACATAAAGAGGCAATGCCTGCCCGTAAATTTTTTGATGACTGGTTGGCTACAGTATGGGGTAAAAAACTTGGAATTTATGTGACATATTGTAGAATAATTCAAAAAGGGCCTTTTGTTGTTTTTCTAAAGAACCACAGTATGCAGGAGAGAGTGTTGGAAAAAATCTTTTGGAATGTTAGTCGCTCCATGTTTAGGGTTTATCTGTGGTCTCCAAAAGGAAATTTTGAAAAATTTGTGGCCAGGTCAGCCCCTAACTAGGTTAAAATTAAAAATTTACATGTAGAATTTTGGCCCTTCATTTCTCAAATCTTGAAACCCCTGGGCTCAGTGCTATAAATTGAGTGATCTCGGATCACCCTTCCCCATTTGAATGCTAGAGTTATGGTTTCCCTAACACCAGAAGTTGACTTTCCATATTGCATCTCTCTTGAGTTTGAAGGTGAGTTGTTTTTTTGGGAATTTTCCCTTTTAGGTAATCTTAATGCTTGTTTCCATTGCAGATGCAATGGTCATACCAAAAAAAAATGCCCGACCCTTAAGAATTTATAGAAAGAAAAGTTTAATGTTGTTAATAATTCTGATCAAAAGGAAGTAAACAACAATAGAGATAATAATCCTGTTGATGGCAAAAATTTAAATAAGTTTCCTAGTAACCCTAGTAGAGATCAGGTGTCAGTTGACCCCGTACCCCCAGAGAAGGCCCAAGCCTCTGTGATCAAGTTTAATAAACCTCCAGACCCTCTTGATAATAATAGATTTATCACTCTGTCAAACCCCCTTTTTTATGATGAATTCAAAATTGTGCATGCTCAGAAGTCTGTAGAGGAGGTAAATCCCCATCCTCCAAGATTGTTATCTTCAGAGACCCCTATTGATAGTTCAACCCCCCTCTTGTTGAATGCCCAACAATTAGCAATCATCTCCATGAATGAGAGGGCCCTTAAACTCAAGTAGGATTGCAAAGAATTACAACCCCTCTCTGTTGAACTAACTACCCCCCTGGATCTTTGAAAATTGTAGCCTCTGGTAATGAGGGTCAGTTCACAGAGGTTGTTAGGAAGAAAAGGAAGACTGGAGATAGAAGCTCCCTGTCTAATGGGAGTAGAGGAAGAAATAACCTTCCAGATTGTTTTAACAGACTGTGTAAGAGCACAAAAACTCCCCCAAAGTAATTCATAATGATGCACATTCATAGTTGGAATGTTCTTGGTTTAGAGATGTCTGATAGGAAGTATTTAGTATGGAGATGGTGTAATTAGTTGAAGGCTAAAGATGTTATTTGTTTACAAGAAATTAAAGTTGTAGGATTTCAAGCACATACTACCCTGAAATTCCTTTGGGATAGAGCAATTGATTTTCATTCAAATCATGAGAGAGGTAAAGGAGGAGTGGCCATCCTCATTCACCCTAAATGGGAGAATCAAATTGAAAGTCATGGGTGTTCAACATGTCAGAGAGTTATTTGGGTAACATTTAAATATGATGATAAGGCATTTGGGATCTGCAATATATATGTAGCTAATGATTATAGAGAGAGAGAGTGAGACTTTGGGAATGGTGTTGTTTACACCTTCCAAAAATTCCCTAGCTTTTTGTAGGAGATTTCAATATGGTGGAGCATAGGGCAGATAAAGTAGGAGGGTTGGCACACTCATGGAAAGGAAATGAGTTATTCTTTTGGCAAAAATTCAAAAGAAAATTTAACCTTCTCGACCCAATGGAACACATGTATGGAAAGTTCCAAGATATCTGGTTTACATGATGTAACAACCAAAAAGGAAAACAAAGCATTTATTGTAGACTAGATAGATTTTATGGAGATGTCTCTACCTTTTCTTTCATTCCAGAAAGTAATCACGCTCCAGTCATGGTCTACCTTGCCTCCATTTCAGATCATTCACCTATCCAAACCTGTCTCAAGATTGATAATAGTGTTAACCTTGGTGGTGATAAAAGTAGATTTAATGCCTTTAAACTCAATATATCTCTCCTTGATGATCCAGATAATGTAGATACTATTGTAATGATCACCGAGCTGACAGAGCTTTGCAACCCCCTTGTAGATGCTATTATGTTATGGGATTTAATGGTGGAAGCTTGGAAGAATATTTTTCAAGTGATTGGCAAGAAATTGGCAATGGATAGAAATAGGGAAGAATCCTTTTCAAAAAATAGGTTGAATAATGTAGAGAGAGATCTTCAAAACAAAGGCAATAACCCTATGTTGGAAGCCCAATTAGCCAACACCAAGCATAACCTGAGAATCAGTTAGAGATATAAGATTCAAGGACAGAGAATCAGAGCCAGAATAAACTGGATTAGTGAGGGAGATAAAAGGTCTAGATACTTCTTCAACATTATTAGAGCCAAACAAAGAAGGGAATTGATTAATGAAATCCAAATTGAGGGTAGGCCGACTAATGATCCAGAAGATATTAAATATACTTTTCACTGGTTCTATAGTGACCTGTTTACATCAGAAGTGTCTAGTGACAGTAATGAAGCTCTGGAATCTTGTATCAAGCTCATCCCTATTAAAATCTCAAACTATGATCAATCCAGTCTCAACAAATCAATCTCGCTTGATGAGATCCTTACTGCTATTGATTCCTTTGCAAATGGGAAAACTCCAGGGCTGGATGGACTCCCGGCAGAATTTTATAAGAAAAATAAAGCTTGGGTAGGACCTGAACTGATGCAAGACAGGGAGCAAGAGGGGCCAAACAATGGCACACCCTAATGATCCAAGCCTGCTCAACACATGCATAAGCAAACAAACACAATAGTGAGAGAGAGAATGCCAGATCTTTCATATATTTCATCAATTAGAACCATACATGTCAGGTTGTAAGGCCTTCCTGGTTAGGGCCAGATATTACAAAGAATCATAGAAGTCCTCAAACATGAGAGGATCTGTCAAAATCTCTACTTATATCTTCTACCAACTCCTATCCAAAACTGCCTCCTAAACTCCAAACTAATAACTACATTTATATAGGAAGCTATTGAACTGAGTCAACCTTCAGATCCATAATCAACAGAAGGAACGGTTAGATATGGGACCACAAGCCTCCCAATGATGGATTCTAACATTAAATCTGTGATCTAATATAAATGCATAAGTCGGCCATAACATGAACTAAAACTAAACCCATTGGTGAGCAAGATAACTAAGCAGTAGACAAGCAACGCCGAGTGCCAGTGAAACAACCAACCATCTAGGAGATAACCCACCACACTCAGTAACCAAAGGAAACTGACCAACTCGGTCAAAGCAGGAACTAAGTAACACAGACAAACTCCAAATTGTTTTTGGTGACACAGGATTTCCAAGGACCCGAGATGCTCCTGCATCAGACACCTAGGGTTATTTAGAAATGATTCTTTGAATCATTTGGTAGGTCTATTCTGAGCTATATCTAACTCAGACTGTAAAATCCATGAGTTGTCTTCCATTGGTCTATTCTTCCACTTTACCAGATATTCCATATATTGTTTTCCTCTTGTACTCTTGCCAATTCTTTCCTTTAAAATCTGTTCAATTTCTTCATTCTGCTTCTTAGGATATTCAGTCGGTAATGTCACTTCTTCATCAGGTTCATGATACTCATACAAATCAACAATGTTGAAAATTGGTGATATGTCCATGTCATCAGGTAACTCAATTTCATATGCATTTCCAATGTCAAATTTCTTCAAAATCTTGCAAGGTACAAACTTCTTCATCTTCAGCTTCCCATATGTTCCAATAGGAAATCATCCTTTCTGCAAATGAACCATCACTTCATCACCAACATCAAAAGTTTTATGTCTTCTTGATCTATCAGCTCTATCTTTGTATTTATGATTACTATCTTCCAGCTTCAGCTTCACATCTTCATGCAATGTCTTCATGTACTTATCAAACTTTATTCCTTCAACACTTCTCTTATTCTCATCAGCAATGTCTCTCAAATCAGATATTCCTCTCAGTTGTGTGCCATTCACAATATCAAATGGTGTCTTTCCAATACTCCTATTCATTGAATTATTGTATGCAAACTCTGCTTGTGCCAACACAGAATCCCAATTACTCAGTGTGTCTCCAACTAAACATCTCAAAAGATTTCCTAAACTTTTGTTCACAACTTCAGTCTGTCCATTGGTTTGTGGGTGAAATGTAGAACTATATTTCAACTCAGTGCCAAATTTCTTCCAAAGGGTTTTCCAAAAGTAACCAACAAATTTACTGTCTCGGTAAGATATAATACTCCTCAGTAATTCATGTAATCTGAAAATTTCCTTAAAGAAAAGATCTGCTACATGTACTGCATCTTATGTCTTTCTACATGGTATAAAATGTGTCATCTTTGAAAATCTATCCACAACAACAAATATAGAATCATTACCTCTTACTGTCTTCGGTAAGCCAAGAACAAAGTCCATATTGATGTCAATCCAAGGTTTCTCAGGAGCAACAATCGGTATATACAATCCAGTATTCTGACTTACTCCTTTTGCAACTTGACAAATTCCACAACTTTTCACAAATTTGTGAACATCTTTATACAATTGCGGCCAATAGTACTTCTCCTTAATAAAATTCCATGTTTTATCAATACCAAAATGTCCAGCCAAACCACTACTATGTTTCTCCTTTATCAAATTAGATCTCGTTACTCCTCTCGGTATACACAACTAAATACCTTTAAACAACATACCTTCCTGAATAAAATATTCATCCCATTTAGTATTTTGTTGATCTTGAATAGGTGCTCTGCACTTTCTCCATGGCTCAGAAAAATCAGGGTCAAACTCATAAGAATCTCTCATCTCATCAAAACCAAGAACTTCAATTTTCATCTCGGTCATCAAAGATCTTCTTCTACTCAATGCATCAACAACTCGATTAGTGACTCCACTCTTATGCTTTATCACAAATGTATAGCTCTGCAAATACTCAACCAATTTCATATGTCTCTGATTCAACTTATTCTGACTACCCAAATATTGTAAAGCCTTATGATCAGTATACAACACAAATTCACTTGGTATCTAATAATGTCTCCATTTTTTCAGTGCTTGAACAATATCATAGAATTCTTGATCATACATAGAATATTTCTTTCTAGCATCATTCAACTTTTCACTAAAGAAAGCAACAGGTTTACCTTCTTGACTCAACACAACTCCAATTGCACTTCCACTTGCATCACATTCTACTTGAAATACCTTACTGAAATCAGGCAATGCCAAAATAGGTAATTCAACAACCTTCTGCTTCAGAGTCTCAAAACTTTTGTCAGCTCCATGTGTCCACTTGAATTCTCTTTTGTCTCCTCTCATAGTCTCAGTCATAGCATTACAAATTGAACTGAAATTCCCTATGAACTTTTGGTAAAAAATTGCCAAACCATGAAATGATCTTACCTCACTAGCATTCACAGGTGTAGGCCAATTCAAAATAGCTTCAAATTTTTTAGTATCCATCTTCAAACCATCAGCTAAGATCATGAATCCCAAATACACAATCTCCTCTTTCATGAATGAACACTTTTTCAGATTTATCAGCAACTTTTCTTCTTTCAATCTCTGCAGAACTTGTCTAACATGCAACAAATGCTCTTCTCTGGTCTTACTAAATATTAGAATATCATGAAGGTATACAATCACAAACTTACCCAAGAATTTCTTCAAAACTTCATTCATCAACCTCATAAAAGTACTCAGTGCATTAGTTAAACCAAAAGGCATAACCAACCACTCATACAAACCTTATTTTATCTTGAAAGCAGTCTTCCATTCATCACCTTATCTGATTCTAATTTGATGATATCCACTTTTCAAATCAATCTTTGTGAAATACTTTGCTCCAGTCAAACTGTCCATTATATCATCCATTCTCGGTATATGAAACCTATACTTCACTGTTATCTTATTGATTGCTATGGAATCAGTACACATTATCCATTCTCCATTCTTCTTTGGTGCCAATACAATAGGTACTGCACAAGGGCTCAAACTTTCTCTGATCAAACCTTTCTCCAGCAATTCTTGAATCTGTCTGTTCAATTCTTGATTCTTAGTAGGTGTCAACCAATGAGGTGCCTTATTCGGTAAACTAGCTCCAGGGATTCGATCCATACAACGGTCAATGCTTCTTTTCGATGGAAAACCACTAGATACATTATCAAAAATGATATCACTGTACTCGGTGAGTAACTTATCAATCTCCTTAGGAACATTATCTTCTATTTTCTTACTCGGCTTGTTAGGGATCACAACAAAACATACATCATTCTTTTTCAAAGAGTTAATAAATTTTCTTCCCTCCATCAAACAAACTTTCACAGATGTGCTAACATTACTAATAGGTTCTTCCATCAATGGTAACAAGATTTGCTTCTTTCCATCAGCCACAATAGTATACTTATGCAATCTCCCATCATATATAGCATGTCTATCATATTGCCAAGGTCTACCCAACAAAATATGACAACAATCCATAGGCATGATATCACATAACACATTATCATAGTATTTTCCAATCTTCAAATTCACATAACATTGTTCACTTACCAGGAGTCTATGCTCATCTTTGATCCATGAAATCTGATAGGGTTTCAGATGTACCAACCTTTCCAATTGCAATTTTGTGACCATCTCTTCAGATGCCAGATTCTTTGAGTTACCACTATCAATAATTACCTTCCAAACTTTATCAGAAACTCTACATCTGGTCTTGAACAAACTTTTCCTTACCAGATCTTCTTTCTTGCTTTTATTCCACAGTGCTCTCCTTACCATCAAGTTATTTTCTTTCTCAGGTTCATTCAGTGACTCTTCTTGCATCAAAGCATTTCTATTGCTACCAACCTTCTTACTAGCATGTGTGCATTCAAAAGATCTATGTCCTTCTTCTCCATAATTGTAACAAATTCCTCAGATACTTCCTCTGCCATAACCACCTTGGTAGTTACTGCCTCTACCTCTAGATGAACTTTCACCTTTCCACTCGGTCTTGCCTTTGTCCAGATTTGTCTTTTCTGGTTCAGATCTACCATTTTCACCATTAGATCTACCTCTTCCTCTAGGGAATCTACCACCTCGACCTCTCTGTCTTTTCTCATGTCTTTTGTTTAATTTCTCCTCGGTCTTCAAAGCAAATTGATAAGCCTCTTCAATGTTCTCCAACTTGACCATACTAATTTCCTCTTGGATGGAAAGTCTCAAACCATTCAGGTATCTACCGATTCTTTCCACATCATCTTCATCATGTCCAAATTTGATATCTAATCTATAGAATTCCTCAGTATAATCCTTTATCGAGCTATCTTTCTACCTCAAACTTTGCATTCACCGAACTAGGTTAATTTGATAATCACAAGGTAAGAACTTTCCTTTTAATTTGTTCACCATTTTATTCCAGACCTTGATTTTGTCTTTGCCTTTACTCTTCTAATCCAATTGCAGATGTTCCCACCATAAGGATGCATGACTTTTCAACTTTGTGCTTGCAATCTTCACCTTCTTATCTTTAGGAATGTTTTCATATTCAAAGTACTTTTCTATCTCGGTGATCCAATCCACCAATTCATTAGAATCTAGCTTTCCACCATACTCAGGAGGATTGAAATGTGGTGTTGACTTTAGACTTGTCAAAGCCTTCAAAAATCTTTCTTCACCTTGATCCATAATAGGTGCAGGTTCTGCATTTGCTTGTTCTTCTTCAACTTCATCATCACTAACATCTTCAAGATGTCTGCCTCTTCTTTGGGTTGTTTCAACAGCTTCTAACCTAGTAGCAATCTGCCTTAGCATATCTGCCAATCCTGGATCTGCATCTCACCTCCCACAAACCATCTTGACAACCCTCTGCAATTGCAGGTCAGATCACAATCTGCTACCCCACAAGAATCAACTAGGGCTTCAAGAGGAACCTACAAACCTAGATCCGTAGAACTAGATCAAGATCTCACCTCGCTCTGATACCACCTGATGCAAGACAGGGAGTAAGAGGGGCCAAAAAATGGCACACCTTAATGATCCAAGCCTGCTCAACACATGCATAAGAAAACAAACACAACAGTGAGAGAGAGAATGCCAGATCTTTCATATCTTTCATCAATTAGAACCATACATGTCGGGTTGTAAGGCCTTCCTAGTTAGGGCCATATATTACAAATAATCACAAAAGTCCTCAAACATGAGAGGATCTATCAAAATCTCTACTTCTATCTTCTACCAACTCCTATCCAAAATTGCCTCCTAAACTCCAAACTAACAACTACATTTATACAAGAAGCTACTGAACTGAGGCAACCTTCATATCCACAATCAACAGAAGGAACGGTCATATGGGACCATAGGCTTCCCAATGATGGATTCTAACATTAAATATGTGATCCAATATAAATGCACAAGTCGACCATAATAGGAACTAAAACTAAACCCATTGGTGAGCAAGATAACTGAGCAGCAGACAAGCAATGCCGAGTGCCAGTGAAACAACTGACCACCCAGGAGATAACCGTCCACACTCGATAACCAAAGGAAATCGACCAACTACCAACCAACTCAGTCAAAGAAAGAACCGAGCAACATAGACAAACTCCAAATTGTTTTTAGTGACATAGGATTGCCAAGGACCCGAGATGCTCCTACATCATGAACTTCTGAAGGTTTATGAGGAGGCTTTCTCTAAAGGATCTCTAGGTATCTCCATTAACAAAGGGGTTATCAAACTTCTTCCCAAAGCAAGTGATAGAACCCTAATGAAAAATTGGAGGCCTATTACTTTGTTGAATCTCTCATATAAAATTTTAGCTAAAGTCCTTGCTAGAAGGATTGCCCCCCTTTTGAATATATTTATATCCCCTACCCAAACAAGTTTTATTCAAGGGAGAAATATTTTGGAGAACCTAGTAACCAGTTGGGAAGCCATGCACTGGGCCAAATCAAATGGACAAGAGGTTGCAATGGTGTTACTAGATTTTGAAAAAGCATATGACAGGATAGAATGAGATTTTGTACTTCGAATGCTAAAAGCCTCTAGCTTTCCAGAACTGTATTGTAAATGGATTGGCCTTCTATTCAAAGATGCCTCCATAGTTGTTGATGTCAATGGATCCTTATCTGAACCTATTAGACTTCAGAGGTCCATCGGAAAAGGATGCCCAATAGCCCCCTCTTTATTTGTTATTGTTGTAGATGCTATGTTTTATATTCTAAGGGATTAGTCCCTGGGACCTCTGGTAAAAGGCATTTCTCTCCCTAACAGTGAGGAATTAATAAATGTGCAGTTTGCAGATGACACATCTTTATTTATAGGTCTTTCAGAAGATAATTTTAATAATGGCATGGAAAGGATTAACCTCTTTTGCAAGGCCTCAGGCTCAAAAATCTCTCCAAGCAAATCTATTGTGTTGGGATGGTCTAATGATCCACCCGACCGGTTAATTGATAAAGGGTGGCAGTGGGCTGGACCCAATAATATTATCAAATATCTTGGTATATTCCCTTTTCTGTAGAACCCAATCTTGGCACTATGTAGGAATGGGTTTATGAAAAGATTAATAAGAAACACATTAAGTGGCAGACTCAGTCATTGTCTATTGCCGGTAGGTTGCAAGTTGTTTAGAAAGTTCTCTTAGCACACCACATCTATTATGCCATGACTTGGATGTTTGCAAACTCCCAGGTGAATAAGCTTGAAAGAATTCTTAGGGATTTTCTATGGTTTGATGGGAAAGGAAATAGAAAAAGGCACTGTGTAAAGTGGGAATGGTGTTGTCAAGAAAAAAGTCAAGGAGGTTTGGGGATAAAAGACATTAGAGTCCATGGCTCTGTTCTTGTAGCCAAATGGGTCTTTAAAGCCTTATGGGGCAATGAGCCTTGGAAGATTTTGGTTAGAAATAATATTGAAAGGTCACTCATCAAAAAAGGGAAATAGTGGAAAAACATCCCAATTTGTGATATAGTTCTGGGGGATTTCAAAATGAAAGTATTTGGTTCCAAAAAATTTCAAGCTTTTTGGAAAGCTTGGATCTAGGTGAGGCAGCTGATTCTAGAGAGGGGAGCTATAGGTGGCCCTCCTTATTTTGTTGTTGGGGACAAATCTATTTGGTGGGGGTTGTGCTATAATGGTAAACCTTTGGCACTCACTCAGAGTTATTCTACAAAGCTATGGAATTGGAAAGGGATCTCTGTGATACAGGATATCCTGGATGATGGGAAATTAGGGTCGTGGGACTTTATCAGGTCTAAATTTAATATACCTGATTCTCAGAAGAAAACATATACTCTCAATAAGAAAGCAGTCAATGGAAATATTAAAGGAGATATAATTAATTCTATAACATTTCTTAATAAGAGTAAATGGATAGATGAGAGTTTAATTTCAGAGACAACTACTAAGCAATTGTACCATTACATGAAGAAAGAATCCTCTCTGATCACACGTGTGGTCCAATGTTGGGGGCAGATTAACCCATTTTCTAATTGGTTGTTTTTCTTTGAATACTTCTGGAAAGGCAAAGCTGAACCTAAGAAGATTTATTTCAAGTGGCTTCTCCTTGTCAAAAAACTTGTAGTTGGCCTTGTTTTGTCCTCTGTTGGTCTTGCTCCTGTCTTGTGTAGTCTTTGTAACTCTATTGAAACCTTTGAACATTTATTTTTTGAATGTCTTTATGCTCGTAAGATCTGGTCTATTTTTCTTGGCTCACCTTGTCTTTGGAATTATAATTCTCCCATTTCTTGGAGTGAAATCCTTGTTGGTTATGTTGAAATGTTTGATTCCAAACTTAATAGTTTATGGTTTACACCGACAATTGAAGTTCTGTGGACTCTTTGGAAGGATAGGAACAAATAAGTTTTTCAGATGGAGAAAAGGAAGTCTACCGAGTTTAATCTTAGACTTGCCCATTTTAACATTATGTCACAGGTTTCCTTGGTGCTCAACATCACAAAGAGTGAATTCACGAAGCTGGTTCAGGGGGGAAGTCTATTAATAAAAAAAGATGAGGTATAGGCAGCACATTATGTTACTGAATATCAAAGCTTCCTTGCCCCCACAGAGGTGGAGGATCTGAACAACCTTCTACAAAGCTGCCATGTAGATACCAAGGTTCGGGTGGACACTGCTACTGCCCCCAATATACAGGGGGGATGGCAAGATGGGATTCAAACTTCAATCATGAATAGGAAAATGCTCAAAAATAAAATACAGGGGGTCCAAGAGACACAGCCAGCCGTAATGATGGATGGGAATAGTCAACAGTTAGATCTCATAGCACCTCCCTTTTTTGTAAATATGATAGAACAATCATACTATGCCTAGTTAACTTTATAATCTCAATAGAGTAGGATTCAAGTTGTTAACTCCACTCCCCCAATTTTGTAACTGTATATTTTATGGGGTTTGTGAATAGTACTTTCCTTTTCAGGCCCTAAACTATGTTGTTTACTTGTAAATGTTGATTAACTATCTTAATAGAAAAGAAAAAACATATTATGGATAGAGCACACATGGTGCCTTTTTTCTCCTAGTTCATCCACATTATATTTATTTAAAACCACCAAGAAATCATAGCTGACCAATCAACTAATTTTACAACATCACACACACTAGTATTTTTTGAAATGTACATTGTCCATACTATATAAGAACTATACACACTGACCAAAACATTATCTTTACTATTGAAAAATTAAGACACTACTCAACCAACAACATTAGTTCCCTGACTATTTGAGTAGAGACTAATGAGTACGTGAAAAAACAATACAAAGAGACAAGACAAAAAGAAAAACAATAGCCATAGCTTCAAGTTTCACTTGCCATTTCTTTAAAAGAGGGCAAAATCTATGAGCATTTGCTTTAGTCTTTATATGGTATACAATATTTTGATTTGCAAAATATAATATCGCATGATTTTTTATTTATTATAGGTTGACCATAATTTTTCTGGCATAGTACATGGTATCAATAATACAAATCTATCCACTACATACACCCGTCATTATAACCAACAAAAAAAAAAAAATCATCATACATTACACTCATCTATGACCTTTAGGTTAATCATTGCTTTGATTTCTCTTGCACATTGTTTAGATGAAAATGTAAACAATGGGAGTTGAAACAAATTCAATCAAATTTAATTCTACCATAGATATTTCCTTACCTATCAAATGCAACATAAAAAATAGTGCAAGACCTAGTAATTGTATCATGGACAAAAAACAACCAAGGGTTTTTCTCTTCCCCAATTTTTAGCAATAATGTTTTTAAAAACCACTAGGTAAATTACAATTGACCAACTAGAAAATATTATGATACCATAGAGAATAATATTTTTGAAATATAAATGTAGCACAATATACAAAAACTATAGCACATGACCCAAAATTTATAGCCAAGCAATAACAATACATACATCGAAGAGCAAGTTATGCAGAAACTAAACCAATATGATAGTGATAATGAATAATCCAAACAATAAAACATTGTAATGCATATGGAAAACAAATTCTATGCCTTTCTATGGTAAAGCCCTGCAACAACTTCCAGTATAATTCAAACCACCGCAAATTTTTTTAAAACTAGTAAATTTTTTAAAACTATGCATATGCCATATCTATAAAAATATATATGCTATGCACAATGGAATTTGCACTAGGCTAAAAGATATAAAAAATCATGGAAAATAGATGATTTTCAAGATTCAAGTTGTATAAGTTGTCAAAACCCCCCCTTGCCTTTCGCTAAGTCATGTTGTACAAGTCATTTTAACAATGTCACAATGACAATAAACATTGGAAACAACAAAACATCCTAAATACATATGAAAAACAATTTATATGACTTGCTATAAAAGAGCCCTACAACAACCAAATGAGAGGTGAATGAGGGATTCCTTGAATTCTAACCCAGTACTATGCTTGCTAAAACATATTGAACTGGGCATAGCTCAACCAAAAACTAGACATAAACTATTTTAACAGTTAAGAAATAACAATGAATAGACTAAAGATCAAGTTATGCTACAAATAATTTGAGCAATAAAGCAAGAAAAAATACCCACCGTACCTCAAAACCCTCCCTCGCCTCTTGCTCAGTTGTTGCACCCTTCTTCCTCACGCTCTCTTCACATGACAACACAAATAATGCCTATGAATAGCTAAATATGATCCAGTATAATTTAAACCACCACAAAAAAATAAAATAAAATTAGTAAAACATATCCAACTACACACAAATCAATAAAAAAAGGCATCAGCCACTTTAACAACCAAGTAATAAAAATGAACACACTAAAGACCAAGTTATGCCACAGATAACCCAAGTAGTAAAATAATGAAAACCACTTTCCATATGTAAGTAATAACAATGAGTAGACTAAAGACCAAGTTATGTTACAAATAAGCCAACCAATAAAGCAAGGAAAATCACCCACCATACCTCAAAACCCTCCCTCGCCTCTCACTTAGTCATTGCACTGTTCTTCGTGACACCCTCCTCACCTCTTACTTAGTTGTTGCATCATTTTTTCATGACGCCCTCTTCACACAACAATACAAAAATGCCTATGGCCACCTGAATATGATCCAGTATAATTCAAACCACCACCAAATTTTTTAAAACCAGTAAAACATATTAAACTACACATAGGTCAATAGAAAACAAGGCATAACATGCTTTAACAACTGAGCAATAAAAATGAGTACACTAAAGATCAAGTTATGCCACAAATATTCCAAATAGTAAAACAACAAAAACCACTCGCCATACCTGAAAAGCCTCCTTTGCCTCTCATTATGTCCTTGTAGAAGATAAACAATGAAAGATGGAAAAAATCACATCAAATTTACCTCTGCCACACATATTTACTCCACTGCCCACTAAATGTATTACAGTCACAACACACGTGGGCTCTCTTTTCTTTTTTCCTCTTCCAATTTTGTACATTAAAAATAAAAAAAAAACAAGGAAAATTATAACAAACTTAGCTAATTTTACAAAATCCCAAGGAAAATATATTTGAAATGTACATGTCCCACACTGTATAAAAACTATATCTATTGATAAAAATTTATCTCCAACTTTAAAAAGTTAATAGCTGACTTCTCAACTAAAAACATTACTTCCCTTGCCTATATGGTAGGGACTAAAAGCTCAACTTTTAAATCCAAAAATATTTAAAATAAATAATATTTTTTTGGATGGATAAAATAAATAATATTTTAATAACTTTATATTAAAAAATGGGTTCAGCCTCTCTTTTAAAAGTCTAGGATGGAGGATTGGAGACCCCTAGAGTCTGGGTGGACAAAAGTTAATTTTGGCGGAGCATCTAAAGGGAATCTAGGTCCATTTGGGGTTAGTTGTGTGGTGAGGGATGAAAAAAGGAACATATAGATGATTGGTGTGAAGAGGCTATTAGAATAACTGAGAGGGGGGGGGGGGGGGGAATCAATTATCCACAGTCCCAAATACAAAATGTACCACTTAAAACAAATTCAGCTAATTTTGTAGCTCGGTAAACATAAAATACTATCTATGTAATCATCGATTACCAGTTAATTACTCATAGTGATTACCGACTAAATCAAATATGCAACATGTAAAGTATGATAACCAAATAATCACCACATAAACACATAACACACAGATTTAACGTGGAAACCCTGCAAAGGGAAAAATCACCTGGGACCGGTAACCCAAAAACTTTTCACTCTTCTGAAGTGAGCTTGGTGAAGAGCCAACCCTATTAAAGGTTACAAAACACACTGTAAGGTGTGACCTTGTTAGAGGATTTAACACTAATAGTTATCATCCAACCAACATTCACTATGGGGTTGACAAGATAACAATGTACATTCTATGAATGACATATAAGACTTTCAAGTCCACTTGGTTAAAAGATTTTATCTGTTTACAATGGTTAAACTGAAACAGTAGGTGATTTGATTACAATACAACTTGATTTGTAGATATTCAGATCTATTCTAAGTCCATACAATCCTCTGATCAATATTTCTATTCAGTTCATCAACATTCAATAACTTACTATCCCTTGGTAAAGCTCTTTGACGCTCGATAGTGTTCTGTAGTTTAGTTCTTCTTCAACTAGTTTGATTAGGCATGCATGAAGCTTGTTCATGTGATATCTTTGTAGTCTCCTTCTTCCGGCATAAGTTTCACTATGAAACCCTAGTCTCTTAAATAGACAAGTAAACTATTTTCTTTTCATCCATCAGATTTTGCCGCTTAATCTCCTTCGTTGATTTTGCCGCTTAAACCTTCCTCAACAGTTGTGTCAATGACTCATTTAAATTCCATCTTTTAGATCTTCTTCAAATTTTGTTGTCCGTAGATCTCACAACAAACTTTATCTTTCCACCTCGTAATCATACACTTTACAGCTCATCAATTTCTGTCGGCTAAACTAATCATTTAGTTCTTTTGTCCATACTCGGTTAACAAAGAAATGCTTCGGTGAACATAAGCTCAATTGATACTGTCGCTCAGTATACACTACATTGACTCGGTGTATACTGGAATGCTTCATTAACCGACCACGCTACTTTGTAACATTTTGCTTCTATCTTCGTAACATATTAATGCAACATAATCAAGTCAACAATATGAAATCATAGACTCATCAATAAGTTACCAAGAGTATTCCTTATCCTCATCTGTCATATCCATCTTCCTCCATGTAGATATCTTGGTTCTTCATCTTTTCTCTCCTTTCTTTACAGATGTTTAGATATTTGCAACTACCATGATAAGTACTGTCAAAGCTAGTTGACATCAATGACAACATAATGATTGATTCAATTATCTTACATAACACTTTAGTGCTCGGTGATCTCTAATCACTTGTAGTTCACCAATCAGTTGTAGTTCATTAGAGGCTTCCAATAGGCACAAACAATGAATCAAAGAGCTTGGTTGCGATTTTTGCTATTAAATTGGCAAAAAAGTTGGGGGTAAAGAAACTACACTTGGAAAGGGATTCACAGATTATAGTTAATGACATTGTTAAAGGTGAATCTGGAACATGACATATGAATAAATTCGTTAGAAGGATAAAGCTGATTTTAGAGGATTTTGACAAGTTCAAAGTGTCATGTTGTAAGGGAGGCAAATAATGTAGTAGATAAACTTTCAAATGTCGGGGTTACATTAATAGACCAGAACAATGATGAGCTAATTGAAGACTTTAGGGTTTTGAAAGATTTTGCTTGACTTTGATTTAATGAGATGTCTTGGGGGGAGCGGGGAGTGGGGGGTTGAATGCTTTTGGCTCTTAGGGGTGTAGATTTATTTTAAGATTATGGGCCCACGAGCCCATAGGCTTGATAGTATTGGCACGAGCTCTTTAATCACTTTTGGACGAGCTAATATATACTTTAGGCCATGTGCTAAAACATGATGACATTTCTAGTGGATTACCCCTTGATGTCATTGATTGGGTGTGCGGTGACATCATCGACGGTGCCCAGAACTATCTAGAAAGAGACCACATATGTAACCTAGGAATGATAGACAATTCGAGCTAGTGTAGTGGATTATAGTATAAGTGGATGCTATTGGGGGTTTCTTTGCCATGGTTAAACTAATGCCAAAAGACTCTGAAATATATTGTGTAATATAGAAGGCATACACTCATTGTTGGGTCATTTTCAAATCAGACACTACAAGTGGCTTATATGTAAGTTTTATTTCAAAATCAATATAGAATCTAAAATCACCTATAAAAAAAACTTTATATTAAAAAATAATATATTTTACTTTCTAAATAATAATTATTTATTGTAAAGTACGATATTAAAAACTAGATTATTTATCAGTATTATTTAACAACTTCGAGACTAAGCCTTGTTTGGGTTGTTTGGTGAGAGATAATCGCACCTACCTCAAAATCTCAAATCTGCAAACCCAATTTTAACCTTCAATTTTAGCTTTGTTCGGGGACACTGTAAATCGGACGACGTATTTCCGAGGGAGAACGAGTTTTGTGTTGTTGGCTTTTGCGATGTTTTTATAGATGAGTTGGACACTGATTTGGCGGTTTACGAAGTCGATTTTCATACCGTCTCATTCCTCTCCTGCGTAGAGATTCTACCAGTTTAATATTCACTTCGCTCTTGCTCTGGTCGAAGTCAGGATGCTTCCTGCTTAATAGTTGCAAACCTGATTGAGACGCCATCGGGTTTATCGGGGTTGTATTGGTTCCGCTGAAAAACTGAAAAATGATTGAAATTTGGCCTTAGAAGTAAAGGAATTTTACAGGGGACTGGTGAGAATTGAGCCTTGACATAATCGTTTTTAACTCTTATAATAATTAGTTGTGTATGCAAAATTGTTTCAAATTTTTGATTTCTATATTCTGTGTTTAGATTTGGGCTGTGGGTGATTTATAGATTTCGGCAATACAATGTCCAATCATGTCCGAAATGGCTATGAAGCACTTCGGACTGCATGGTCTCATGTGCCCGCTTCAGAAGAGGAAACAGAGCAAGTGCCCACGACGACGACGAACGGCGGAGGTATGGAGAGCCTTGATTATGAACTTGTGGAGAATCTTCCCTATAGGGAAGAACAGGTACTCAATTCTATCTTCTTTCTTGCAAGTAAATTTGCGTATGTGGTTTTGTTTTTCTTGGAGGAATTGGCTGCCGTACTATTAAACAGTCCCTGCAACCCCCATCAAGGCGCAATTAAAAGGGGCGCTGCTTTCACATGAGGCGCCGAGCCTGGCTATCACGCTCCATTTTACTTATGTGAGAGCATTGATTATACTGATTTGAATAGATAAAACTCAAATAGAAGCATGCCCATCGATACTTAACGAAGATGGTCTCTTTTCCGTTTGCATACCCTACTGAAAGCTCAAATATTTTAGACAATTAGGGGAGCGAAAGGGAGGACGTGCATCAAAAACTGTAGCTGGATATGTTTAGTACAAAAAAGAAGTGAGTGGGCACATTCACGATTATAAAAAAACAGGACTTCGAGGATGTAGTCAGCCAAAGAAGTTCATATTGTCAATGCAGATAACATCAGCTTTAGCCCAAAGACATATCTAACCCAGACTTAAACTAAATTCAAGTGCAAGTACTTCCGTTGCCCGTTGATTTGATTTTCAGCTTGTAGGATCTTCTCCGAGCTACTGATAAAACATCCACTCTAATGCAATTCTAAGGAAAATGACAATTATTGTTGTTTTTAAATCACAACTTAAAATATTGTAGGAGGCATTTGCAAGATTGGGGCCACTAATTTTATAATTTTAAAACTTATAATTAAAAGTAATTATTTATTTTGGGGAGTTTTGAATCTTACATTCTGGTGATAATTGTTTTTATTCATCACGGCTTTCCTTGAACTTGGTTGAGCTGAGATCTTCAACTTGAGTTTCACGATTTCGCTTTGATTATCTGTGCTTATCCCTTCCGACTGAAGTTTTTAATTTTTTGAACTTTTTTTGTTACGCTTATTCACGCACTTACATGTGGCACTTCCTGGTTTGGCATTTCCTTCGGTTTAAAGATCTGTTTCACTGTTTATAATTTCCTAGAGTAAAGGATATGCAACATGTGTTGCCATCATTTCTTCAACCCTTTTGAACTTGTTTTGCTCTGTTATCTTCAGAGTAAGCAGATTAGCCCCACATGTAGTCTTGCTTCATGATTCCTGCGCATGATTTGTTCTTTTTAATATCATCTCATTTTTGTGGTTAGTGAGATTGTTACACTTGTCACAATTTTGTGTTTTGTTTCATGATGTTATTTTATCTTTTGAGTTTTTTTTAATTATTATCTCAGATTCAATGAGAATGTGACATTTGTCACAACCCTATAGCACACTTTCCCTATTTTATAGTATATTTTACCGCTCTGATCTCTCTTTAAAGATAGGGAGTTTATTCATTGCTCCCTTGCAACTCACCTCATAGGAGGTTCTAATCTCTTTTGAACTTTCTGTCTCCAGTGATTTGAGATGGAATTAGCGTCACAACCTCAGTGCATATGTTGCATTGGAGATTTTGGAACCAGCTTACAAAGGCACATTGTTAATTTGTTCATAGGAAGAGTGACATAATAACAGATGGGGTATTCTTTTTGTATCCATTTGTGGAGTATATCTATGCGCTATTTTTATTTATTGTACACCTCTGTTTCAAGGGATATTGAGTAGCTAACAAATATTACTCCCTTTCTCCATGTTTTTGCTAATCTTTAGCATTTCTTTTCTTGTCTTTTGCACATAGCTTGTGCACAAGAGTTTGACAAGTTATGTGCTTCCATTCTATTTTTCCTTGGTTTGTACCTTGGGTTACATGTATTTCCCAATTGCATTCTTCCCTTGAGTAAGCATGGAGATGATAAGTGTTGTGATGTCATTCACTTTCTTTATTGCCATTAATTTTTGAGCATTATTTTCCTAATATAATTTTCTTTAGCTTTATTTTCAGCCTAACCACTTAGAATGACTACCAAAATCCATAGAGTGAAGGACAAACATTGAGGAAAACCTATGCCAGGTGGACTAAAACAGTAAAGAAGTTGAAGGACAAGTGATCCCTAGTTAATTTGAATGGTTATCCTTATTTTTTGATTAGGAGTCTCGAAAAATTTGAGCCTTTAGAATTCTGCCTATCGATGTTTTTTGTTTGTCAACACTAGAGTCATGTTCAATTGTCCTTTTTATGATTTGATGAAGTGCTGTCAACCTTGTTTATCTCTAGAATGAGTTCTAAATGTCAAGTTGCTGTGAAAAATAAGTATTTTTGCACAAGGTGGAACTCTAAAGTTATCAAACATCATGCAATTTTTGTAAATTGCGCACATGTTTCTGCCTTCTGCCAAGTAATAATTGCCCAACAATCTAGCAATTTTTGCTAATCGCTATTGAAGTCCTCGTTTGGCTGCTTTATCAAACAACAATTGGGAATTTGCGTTGGAACTCTGCTTCCTTGGTGACTTTGCATTTGAGGAGCATGTACTTTCACACATGTTGGAAACTTATATTCACAATGCCATTTTTGATATCTTCTTTTGCAAATATCTCTCTCTCTCTCTCTGACCTACGTTGGCAAAGTCCTCAATGAGCACATGCATTGACAACAAATATCTTCACTGTTTCTTTCTCACATGGCATCATTCCCATGTTTCTATGGTTTTTGATGGGGTTTTCCTTCACTCATGTTGTGTTGTGGTTTTAGCAAACCCTTGTTCCATACACATGCAATTGTTGGTTGGTTATTGAAATAAGGTTTTCATCCAACCGTTGCATTTGTAAGATTTTTTTTCTTCCCATTTACTACATGCCCTAGATTGATTTTACATGTAAATGCCATTTGTGTGAGTTCCAAACCTAGCATTAGTTGTGAATGTTTTTAGGGTTTTTCTTGTATGGAGTTTTTACAGCACTCAAATTATCCCTGGTTTGCAAAAATCCATGCTTGAGCAAGTTTCATAAAACTTCCTTTGACCTCCTTCCTTTCTTGTTTTCCATGCCAATATTTTGAAGTCTTGATGGAGTTGAGCGACTTTTGTGACTTACGTTTGTTCCACTCCCTGCCAACATATAAACTACGGGACTCCGTGGTTTTATGTAAATAAGCAATTTTTTTGTAAATTTTGTATCTTGAACTCTAGTTTTTGTCACTTCTGTACTGGTTTTTGTTAGACTTTCAGACCTCCCTTGCAAATTGCTTCTGAGCTTCAAAATCTCACTCCTCTATTAATCTTTTTATGCTTCAAACTACTTGATGCTTGTTGTCCTTGCATTTCCCCTGTGGAGATCTTTACCACATAATTTGTGAAAGCATTTTCTTTTGGTCATTTTGCAATCTTCCTGACATCATCCAAGATCAAACAATCAAGAGATATGAACTACGAGTTCAATGGAGTTTCCTTCCCTTCAAAGATTGCCTCCACACTCACATAAATTGTTGACACAGACCTTGGTCATGTCGATGTTGGGGAACTTATTTAGAGAGTGAACAAAGTGGATGATAGATGACACCTGGCCAAGTGCACTGCAGATCTTGGTATTGTCCAGGCTGCAACATTTTCTATTTTAGTGCAATCACTTGAACTATTATTGGTATGTGCTCAGCATTATGATTCTGTGAAAAGTCCAATGAGCTTATCCTTGATGTTACACTTGATGCCATTGAAGAATATACCGACTTATGAAAAATATGTTTCTCTAATATTAAAATCTTCAAGGTTACGATAAACATTTGGATTGCCTCATCAAATACATAAATGATAATTGGTTGAGAAAGTGAAAAACAATAGTTACTATCTTAGCAAAGATTCTCACAAGAGTGAATTTAGTGAAATATGAATGACTTGATCACCTTATTGAACAGGGTCATATGGAATCCAGTTGCTAAAGTGTTTCTTCCTTGGATATTCCATTACATGCTCACTGTTGTTGAAAATAATGATAGAATTTGATATTTGTGATTATCTGCATGATCAACTCTGTGATGTCTAGGAAGGTGAATGCATCTCAATGACTTTTTAGCTCACATACGTGCTAGCAAGAAGTGTAGCATTGCTATAAAGTAGGAGTCATGGGTCTAGTTCAAAATAGAGTATATAAACATTCCTCACAATTGGATTTTAAAGAATGCCATAACCATTATAACAGTGTAAATGATGCTTTTATCTATTATCATACCATGCTTTGGAAAATCGTCTTAACAAAAGGCTTTCATTGGAGGCTATTGTTGCTGTTGTAAATTGGGGAAATCGGTTTATTCAATTCTCCATATTTACTTATATCAAAGTTAAAGCCTTCATCATCACTAAATATATAACTCCCAATGTATGCTATCAATAAACTCGTACTACTGGAGTTATGTAGGTAGTTGTGTGATTTGCACAAACTTGCTCTCAAGCAAACATAAAACAAGGGTTCAGTTTTCAATTATAGTTGGTAATGATTCTTGTTCTTCTTATCTTCATGCTAAAAATGCTGAGGATATGACAGAGATTACTCTTCACCCATACAATTAAAGATGCAATTTTGATTCAAGGGGAAACATTGGAAATTTACGGGGACAATTCTACAAACATCAACTAGATTTTGAAGATTTTTGGGCTGATAGTGACAGTAAACATGTACTTAGGAAGAGAGATTATCCAGACTAACCTCTTGGCAAATCAAATTGTTCCAGATAAGCAGGATACCCAAAGAAGTGTCTGCTGATCCAAAGGCATTGAGTCGTCGGTACAACCTGCAAAATATATGCTCAGCCTATCACGAAGATGAATTGGTCAGTTGCTGAAGATACTTGTGTCAAGAATAAGACCCAGAAAGTTAAAGGAAGAAGGAAGGAATATGCACTTGACAAAGAGGTTGTAGCTCCTCATGCTGATACACAAGACATTCCTTCAAAGGAGATTAATATTGATGATCAGGGGATAAGATATGCAGAGATTGCCACCCCCATTTGCATAAAGATTAAAAAGAAATGGAGCTATCTGATTACCAGATTGCTAAAATTGCTTTTGGTGAATTAACTAGGGAAAGTGATAAAGAAATCATAAAAACGAGAATGTCTTTAACTTTGTGCAATAAATATAAAGATGGGGAGCTTAAACCACAACTGAAACAAGAAGCAAAATAAACTGCATTTTTATATTCAATACCTCATTGAGCCTATTGATTCTTCTTCTATACATGTTCAACTCTCCTTTTTGGATAAAATGTGCCAGCTGTGAGTGAGATTGGAAGCATCATACAAGCCACAGGACATAGAAGGATTCTCCACTTACTCAAGTATTAAAAATTATCAAGGAAGTTGCCTTACTTCTTTAACTGAAGTGGAAGAGAAAATGGATGAAGAACTAATGGTGCTTGAATATATTTTACCCACAATTCATGGATTGGTGAAAATGGATTTCTCCAGCTTATTTTCTGGTGGTATTTTGAATGAAACTGGCACCAGATGGCCTTTTGAGTGGGACCAGGATACCAAGTGGAAACTTAAAGTCTTGGAAGCAAGCAAAAATAAGTTTGAGAAGGTAAAAATTTGCCCCCCGGAACAGCACCTTGGATGAAATTCAGACTTTGATAGAAGCAATTCCCTGCATCTTCCTCAATGAACGGAAAATTCAGTTGCCTTCTTTAACGATAATTAATAGAGACAAGCATGTGTTCTCAGAGTATGCTGGATTTAATATGTCTTCAACCGATAACCTTGTTAAAGTATTGTTCGTTCGTGTTTAATAACGACGAGACAATCATGATATGCATATAAATATAGATATATTTATATATATATATATACTATATAATATAATTGAAAAGTAAGTATATATTAATATGCACATGTGTGAACTTATATATATATATATATATATATATTATACAAAGTATGAATAAACTATTGGTTAAGATATGTTAACTAATAGTTATGTAATGAAGTGACATGACCATAAGTATATACGGTCATGTCTATTCATTACATGACTATTCAATATATACATATACCCTATTGTTATTGTAGAATCAATAAATAACGAAGGCAATTGTATTCTACAATCACAACGGTAATCTATTTTCAGTACAGCCTCATATATATTCTCTATAGGATGATCTTAATTTTACAACATGGTATCAGAGCCAGGTTCCTTTGAACAAAGCTTTACCGCTTAAAGGAAGATCCTAAAGACTTTGTCTGACTGTGCTATTGTTTTGTGGATTGATTTATTCGCTGTCGAACTTAGACTCCATTTATTTAATCATGGACACGGACAGAGCAACTAATCGACCATGAAGGAGACAACATGTTAAATATCGATCACATCGATAATGATTATATTACTGAGAAGTATCTACGATGGTGGGAACAAATATGCGTATACAGAGGTGTCGAATCACCAAGGCACCGATAATAATAATTACCGCTTTCCATACATACAAGTTGAAAGTGAGGAGACGGTAATAGCAATATCGAAAAAAAAAAAGAAAAAAAGAAAGGAATTATATAGAGCTGATAAGAAATATGCATACTTAACTGCGAACAAGAGAAGACACTTACCATTAATAGGAGATAAGTAACAGGGCATCAAATCGGCGGAAAAGAACACAAGCATGCAGCATTGATATGAAGTAAAGACCGAGCGGACATAGCATTCACAATATTTGTAATAGCTCCAACAATTACAATGACAGGAACATTTTCTGGCATATATATTGTAATCAATTCTCACGACATGTCAAGGAGGAGCCCTGAAATGTACTTAGCAATCGAATGAATATTCTACTGCATACATTCAGTTTTGCATCTTATCTCCTGATCTATCATTAGAAGGCTAAAGTCATTCACCATGATAGTTGTGTCCTATAAAATATATATGTATATATATGTTTGCGGGGAGGACTAAATCTATCACTCGACATTCTTGGGGATTTGCAATAACCACGAGTTAAGAATACATAATGATATAATATAAATATGTACATGTATATGATAATCAGCAAATCATATCCAACGTACAGGTTAGAATGGAAGTCGACTCCATCAATTCGGGATAAAGGCATAGCGCCCATAGAGCATATACATGTACTTTTAAGAATTTGAAGATTAGCACTGGCGCAGCTTTAATACAATTAAATACTGCTTGCTACACTTTTAACATTAGCAATGAAGTAGTGTTTAAACAATACCAAAGGAAAATGCATCTAGCTACATTTTTTCTGTAGCATCAAAGATGGAAATGCTATGGATATTTTAATCACCCCCAAACATTCAATAATCATCAACCATGTTTATTTTGTTGTTGGCACAGCTCCCATAGAACCTTGATCACAAGAACAGGCATAATTGTGCTGATCGCAGTGGCACCAGCAACTAAGAATTAGAGAGGAATTTGCTTTGGATGGTATTCAATTGGAATCAACTGAAAACTGCAGGTTTTCCATTAATGCAGCCGTGTCTCCAACATCAACATGATTCTCTGATTTCAAAGTCAAGTCAACGACTATAATTGGAATGATGGAGAACACAAGCTCGTGGGAGGTAATCTGAACCTGCACTAGATCCACTCATGGAGAGAGTGAATTATCTTGACCTTACCTTCACTGTGCATTGATAAGAATTGTGGGTTCATATGATAACAAGCCTTAGAGTATGCTGGGAAGAAAGAGAACAGTATTACTTGGATATTCAAGAGTGTGATAATCTTGCAGAAATAGGAGGACCATGGAGTTATTACGGGTCTCTGAAGACTATCTCTTCTCCTCCAAATTGTATATGCTATTAGCACAATAACGTTCTTGGTTATGACTAGTTGGAAAAGGTCAAAACCAATACATGCGATTAATTGCTAAGGTGGAAAGAGTATGCTAAACATACTTATTGTTACAAATTTACACAACCATATGCGATTTAGTCACAAACATTGCTTAGTTTAATAAGTCATGGCCAAGATGGCTCTCGATATGGCGATTAGCAATCTCTTGCATATACTTAAAGAAAAATTTACAGAGAAATCAATATTAGAGGGAAACAGTTTGCATAGTAGACAAAGACGTTATTAACTAGCTGTCAACTCAACCAAATAGTGTTTTTCACAAGAAGAACCAATAAACATCGGGAATCTATATTATGGAAAATACTTTGTGGATACACCATAATTAGAACCTTGGATTCAAGAAATATAAAAGCTGCAATACGCTACATACGCGGAGTTATTTCTGCCACTCCGCTAAGTACCGCAACTATACTTAATTCATTTCGTAGCAAGGTTTAACATCCGAAACAGCTTATCAAAAACTTCATTGAGATCGACATTGGATCATTACATAAGCTGGAGTAACAAGGACTAGGATCAATGGTTGATCTAGTTAACCAATCAATATATATATGATTCTATTTATGCTTCTTTCAATTCGCTAATATAGCAGAATCGTTCGTTGTCAAGTACCTCTTTCATAATACTGAGGTAATCGTCACTTGCACAAAGATAATTGACATTGCATTTGCCACATTTTCAATTTGTCTTGAGTACAAGATTAATAGAAAGAAGACTTTTGCAAATGAGTGCGAAGAAAATTAATCAGAATGAAACCGATATGTTATGAAGAAGGACGATGGGTACGAGTATTAATGGGCTCACCTTATGGAAACAAATACTTGAAAATATTTGAAATTTAAGATAAGTATTCTATGCTTTATTAATACATATGAATTTTCAATTTGTAATTCATTAAATAATAAATCTTGTATGCTTCTATCATTTGTATTCTTGTACGAGATAGTTTAGCTTTATAAACTATTTGTAATCTATCTCTAACATACTTTCAGGATAAAAGCATATGAAATTCAGATTCAGAGAAAGTCTGACATTTTCAAGAGGTCAAGAAGTTGATTAACTTGAGCTTCAGAGGGAGCATATGATTCAGTTAACTTGTGACAATCTCAATCGTATTGATTGAGAGGGAGTTCACTATTGAAGGTAAAACAATTATGAGATTATAGTAGTGGAAACTAGTGGACAGAATCACAGATGAGATTCACATGGATAGAATCTCTGCTTGAAGTAATTCATACATCTCGAGACTACAGTTCATTAAGATGAACATCATACTAGAGGTCCTTATTATCTTCCCTCAAGTCCAAGAGGGAGTGTTAATGTTATGGCCTTGAAAAAGATCAAAATGCATCCTATGCTAATCCGCAGCCTTATGGAAACCCAGTATGAGATATCGATTCTCTCAGGAAGAAAAGTATATAAAAAGGGTATGCCTCCATGACAGAAGAAGAAAAAGGATATGCATCAGTGGATATGCGAGGATCTTGATTCAGAGGGAGTAGACCATGTTTTGTTGGCTCTCTAGTGATCGAGAAACTGTAGCAGAGAATTATGATGAATTACCATGTGAGAAGGCTATGCTTCCATGTCAGAGGGAGAAGCTAGAAGATCAAACTAAGATGGCATCATAGGATCGTGGTCATATTAATTCAGAGGAAGTATACCATGTGAAGATGGTTTCTCACCAAGCCCCTTGCTAGGAAGAAGATTGTGTACTTCAGATAACCTTGGTATGTTGAGAACTAAAGCCTTAAAGAAGTTCTCAGAATCAGTGATCCATCATTTTGTATCTTAATATGATTCTTGTCTGTGATAGACAAGTCTAAGGTGGAAGCCTTGGTTTTAACTCTCTGAGGAGAGTCAAGATGGATATCATATGTGTGACTTTATAGGTCCACTCATCCTGTGTTCATATTTAGAAGATGATGATTTTCTGAACATGAATACTTGTACTTAACATGAAAGGTGACGATCTTTCATGTGTGTTGGGTTACTATTTCAAGGTGACGATCTTGACAATAGTTAACCAGGCTTCAAGATCGACTCCCGAAAGGGTTTGTCCCGGATAGGACCGGACATCTTGTTGCTTATGTTATTACTTGGTGTGTAATAATTGTTAAGATCGACTCCCGAAAGGGTTTGTCCCGGATAGGACCGGACATCTTAACGCTGAGATTATTACTGTGTAATAACTTGTCAAGATCGACTCCCGAAAGGGTCTATCCCGGATGTGCCGGATATCTTGATGTCTATCATGATCGACTCCTGAAAGGGTCTGTCCCGGATGTGCTGGATATCATGATATGAAAAGATTCTACAAATTCTATTAAACTCTCTCTCAAGAGGGAGTGTTGAAGTATTGTTCGTTCGTGTTTAATAAACGACGAGACAATCATGATATGCATATAAATATAGATATATTTATATATATATATATACTATATAATATAATTGAAAAGTAAGTATATATTAATATGCACATGTGTGAACTTATATATATATATATATATATATATATATATATTATACAAAGTATGAATAAACTATTGGTTAAGATATGTTAACTAATAGTTATGTAATGAAGTGACATGACCATAAGTATATACGGTCATGTCTATTCATTACATGACTATTCAATATATACATATACCCTATTGTTATTGTAGAATCAATAAATAACAAAGGCAATTGTATTCTACAATCACAACGGTAATCTATTTTCAGTACAGCCTCATATATATTCTCTATAGGATGATCTTAATTTTACAACAAACCTCACGATAACAAGAGTGCTCTTTGGTAGCTTCAAAAGGCAGTTACCAAAGCATCATAAAACACCAACAAAGATTTTAAATGCTGTCACCTCATGCGATATTTGTTACCAGTACACTCAGGGGCTTGATCTGAATGGTGAAATAAGCCTTAGATAATTTGCTGGAATTTATATAAGATCAGGCTGGCAAAGGAAAATAAGTAATTCATGTGGAGAGTTATAATAATGAAGAACAGATGCTTCAGAAATTAACATGACAACCAAATGCATATTGAAATGTAATGTTTTAGTTTTTGACATTTATATTAAAGTATGGAATATTTATTATTTTTCCAAAACTTATATGCTCCAGTGGGAGATATTATTACAGTTTGTAAGTATGAAACAATATTTGTGACAGTTTTTTGGGTGGTTATGCGGGGAAGGGCATATTTTTCCCTATATATTGTGAAGGGCAAGCAGTTGCACAAGACTTATGGTAGTTTACAGAACTTGTGTATGGAAGGATGTAGATTTTGTGGTTTGTAGTTGTACATTGGGAGAATAAATAAAGTTTACTGGTCTAGACTTTGCTTCAAATTTGTGATTCTGATTGTGTTTTTCTTATGTTAGATGCGATCATTTACTTTCCTGAAATATTCCTTGCAGGTTGAATGTATAAAATAGCTTTCATCTTTACAAAATCTAAAACCAGTTTTGCTGAATCAATTGAGCTCTTCTTTCTACTCAGTTGAATTCACACTTGCATTTTATATCCTTATTTTAAAAATCTTTTCCCTGCAATTTTATAAATTCATTCAAAAACCATCCAATATAAATCTTCGTAGTGTTTATGTATAATTTCAAATTTTGGTGCTCAACAGGGCAGCCTCACCATCTGGTGGAGGGATTTTTACCCAAATAACTGTTGATTGGATACAAATCCTTTTGACAACATAATGCAATATAAGATGGTGGATTCAGGAAGGGTAGTAACTCAGAGACAAAAGATAAAATAATTGAATCAGACCTTCAGTGATTTGATTAAGTGGGCAGCCCAAACAAATTGAGTGCACTATATCAGTTGTATAGAACTACAGGTGCCTCTCAAGTTCTATCTTTTGACAAAAGGGAAAGCTTTACCCATAATTGATAAACATAATTAACAGTAATAAAGAGGAATTTACAAGAATTTCCTTTAAAGTGCAAATGTAACACCCTTAACTACTTTACTAATATCTCAATCCAATAATCAATCTTGATTCATTGACTATTATTGTAACCACTAGCATATAAGCAATGAAGTATCTTTGTCAGACAACATAATTTACAATCTGAAACATAACAGCATGCACAAATTACAATTAGAGACATAAATGTATAGTTCATTTTCAGTAAAAAACAGTTTAGCAAGTGTATCAGATTCTTCTCACTGTTCTTAAGCATTGATAATCAGATTGTGCAAAAGAGGGATGAGAACTTTGGCACACACTACAGTTGATGCTGTAGATTTTATTCTTTTCTCATACTAATGATATGGAAGCAATGCTGCATATACCCTGGGCTAACCTCACAGCGGTTGTAGGGGTCCATAAGAGGTAATAAGGGGTTTCTTTACATTTTGTTGATGCGTTGCTTTCTCATAAAATTCACTCCCTTTATCATACATCTAGACGTCTAAAATTGACTAATACATTTCATCTTGCCATCACCTTCTCATTAATTCTTCTATCCATATTAATTAAATGGTTTTTAATTATTTAATTTAGCAATCATTTCCTCTATAAATATATATTTTTATTATTTAATTAATTTATTATCCATTTCCTCTATTTATTCAATAATTTTAATTAATTAATTAATTTTATTATCCTTTTCCTTATATTATTAATTAAATAATTTTTTTAATAGTGTCTGCTAAACTTTTTAATGTGATTGGTGATGCTAGCATGACGCGCCCTCCAGCCCCATGTGAAACGCTTTTAACTTGGAGCTATGAATCGGTAAGGTCACAAACGGGGAACCTCATCCCCATTTAACAAAGCTGAGGTTCATACCTGCGAGCACATTGGATTGGCGAAGGCACAAGCTTGCGATCACAACGGCCCAACGGGGGTTTGAACCTTGGTGTGCACAACAACACCACCACTTAACCATTACACTAAGTGGTGAACCTATTAATTAAATAGTTTTAATTATTTGATTAATTCATCATTTCCCCTCCACTATTAATCAAATAATTTAATTATAATCAATAGTTTCAATTATTTAGTTAATTCATCATTTCCCCTCAACTATTAATCAAATAATTTAATTATTTAATTAATTTATCTTTTGGTTCACTATAATTAAGTAATTTAAAAAAATTATTTAATTATTTAATTTCCCGCCTCAAATAGATTAAATTAATGTTTTATTTATTTTTCCAATTCACCCAACTGCCCTGCTTTTCAGTCATTAAACATTCAAACTGTATTTTGCCTCTTATAAATGATGGATATGATCTAAGGTTTTAGAGAAAGAGTGTGGATAAACAAACATAGTAATAATAAACTTAAACATAAACCCGCATAAAAGAATGGCTTTCCTAGAATATGAACCAAGAGAAATTGTCATAAAGGAAAATCTGATAAAATTTCTCAAGAAGATATAAAAAAAGCATTTTAGTAAAGCCCAATAGAGTAGCCAATAGGGATTTCATACAAGCAAACTTTAAAATGGTGATTGCAGTACATTTTACCTCCCTTCCATTCTCAGCCAAAACATTACATTTAAATCCTTGCAACAAAGTTACTAGCAAGTTTTCTACCCACTCTATATATCCAACGCCCATAGGCTTTGTTGAAATTTTTACCCTTCACTTTCACTTTGAGCAAAAATGGGGAGAGAGAGAGAGGTGATTAATACTTAAAGCATTTGCTTTATTGTTTTCCTTCTTGTTGGTGTAAAGGGGTGTTGTATTTAGTAAGTTTACTTAGAGAACACATGGATTCTTCCCACTTCAAGTGGATACTTATCAATTTATGCCTCAAGTCATAAGATTAAGGCACAAGTCATAATCTTATGCAATCCTTTGTTCATCTTGGCCTATATAGCCCAGAATATAAATTTATATTGCAGGTCAAAATTGGAACTTGGTGGTGCAAATATGAGCTCACCATTGCGTTCAAAGGGTTCAAGAAAGTCAATTTTGGCTTTTGTTCAGTCCAAATCAGACATAAGAGGCTAGATCAATGATGGTTTGAAGTTGGTAGGTGGTTACTAGATCCAGAAGGTAGCTACAATTGTGGAGCATTTTGGGTCAATTCTGACCCAGCCATCGTGTCTAGGAGGCCCCCAAATCCTAAGATTGATTGTTAAAATCTTAGCACTTTCCTTGAGGCCTCAAAAAAATTTGTCCTTTGCCACGTGGTTGCCACTATTACATCAATTGGAGGGTACAATCAATTAAAAAAAATAATTTTTTGTGAATTTTTATTATTAAAAAACTAATATATAATTCTCAAATTTTTATTTCTTTTGTAAAGTTTTTAAAAAATACATAAAAAAAAATCAGGCACTTGTGCAAGATTACTATGTACTTAAAAAAGGTGTGATTGACCTCCTTTAAGCACAACTTTTTTAAGAAAGACTTGCAGCCTATTAAATTGCTATGCCCCTTGTGTGGGGTCTGGTTGAGGCTTAGACTCCTATTTATTATTTTTTTATTAAATGTTTGTTACATGGAATGAAAAAAATCTTCAGAGCTTGTAGTTGTACTTTATGTTGCCTTAGCATATTTTGTTTGACAAAGAATATTGCGTGTTGATGTTAGCATGATAATAGGGCTTTCTTAATTTTGCCTCCCTCTCCAATGCAATTTTTGATTTTGAAAGTGAACTTTGGAAGGGCATATTTTTGTCATTTGAGTTCTTTTTTGCAAGCATTGTTTTTTTATTTGGGGTAGAATTTCATGCTCTTCATAGTGGTGCAATCAAATTTTGGTTTTGGTGTTTGGCTTTTTCAAAAATTGTAGATTCTCATAGGTAATGTTGAGTAGTCCTCGTTTTGGGAACTTTTGGGGCTCCATTTTTTTAAGCCCATGCTTGTTCCTATACTTTTTAATGGTGTGATCAGATTGGTCTTATTCTATGTAAAAAAATGTAGTTTGTGTTTTTGGCGAAATTTGACAATCTGTATGTAACAAGATCAAGACCACCTTGTTGTTTTTGGCAAGTGGCATTTCTAATCACACTAATTATAAAGTGCTAGTCTTTTATATTGCTCAGGGGGATCTTTTATTGATTGAATTAGGGGAAATGTTTTTTTGTGTTGTAGTTGCATTCATATTGATTTGTTTTCTTGTTTCATCATGGAGCAATCTCCAACCTTGCTTCTAACACCTTACAACTATACCAAATGGAAATCTGAAATAAACAGATTGTTAAGAGCTAAAAGGTTATATAGATAGTTTATGGGCTTGATGGTGAACCAAAAATATTGAAGCTAAAAAGAACTAGTGTTTGAATAGTTGTGAAGAAGCAATTGGATATCTATGCTTGTATGTATCTCTTGAATTTTTTCACATTGAGAGCTTGGATGCACCTATGGCTAGGTGGAACAAATTGTCATATTTGTTTTGACAAATAGATGAAATTCAAGGACATATGATGGAGAATAAATTCATAAGTCTCAATCCATGCAACAACATTGAGATTTCTTAACGAAACTCAAGTCACTTAGAACACAATTGAAGGAGTGTAAAGTTGAAAAGGTAGATACACAATTGGTCCTAAGGATTGTTTCAAAGCTAGGTCAAGAATATTCAATGTTTGTGTCTATTTTCTATGCTACAAAGAATGCTTTTGGGAGTATGTTTTCCATGCATTCTTTTGAGGATTTTTCTGTGCATCTTATTAAGGAACAAGATAAGCTTATTCAAATGGGTGTTTTGAAGTCTTTAAAACCATACGCCTTGATTTCAAAGGATGAGAAGTCTTCTAGTGGCGAAGTTAAGAAAAAGAATGTAATGTCCCATTTTTGTGAGCATCAGAGTTTGAGGGATTAGCCTATTATTTTGACCCTCGTAGGCTAGTATGGTGGATTAGAGGGTCTAGTTTGGGTGTTTTGGAGCTCTTTAGGTGGCTGTTGTAAGTGTTTATCTCACCAGATCTTTCATTTGTTCTGAGGCATTGATATTCAAAGGTTTTTGGTTTCGTTTTGAGGGACTTACTATTTATAGTAAGTTAGTGGATGTTAGAGAGGGACCCTTACTATTTTTAGTAAGGCATCCAAATTGACAGGAGGAGCAGTGGGTTCGCCAATGATGAAGTCATGACATTTAATAATTATTAAAGTGTTACTTTAATAATAATTAATTATTTTAAGGGAAGATTATATATATATATATATATATATTTTGATCGGTAAAAGGCCGAAGCCAATAATTTATTAATCATATACAAATTATACAAGAAATAAAACCCCGCTCAGTGCAGGCGCTGGTAGGAAAGAGCGGGGTTGAGAAAACCTCCAGCCTTGCTTGGGACCGTAGTCCGGTTTAGCTACATAGAAATTTAGGAGGGCATTCCCTTCATGACCAAATTCACAATCTAATTATTACAATCTTCGTACGAATTGTTTCAAATCAGTTTGTTTTGCAAAGATTTTAAGTTCCCATTAGGCTCTCCTTTTGAGACTAGCGTACATAGCTTAGAACCTTTTTCTTTCTAATTGAGTCGAACTTTGCGATGATATCTGTCTACCATAGGGGATTGTTCCCTAATTATCTTGTCTGGACGGAGGCTTCTCAAGTGTCTCATGATTTTTAATACCTGAAATCTCTGAGCTTTGGCTAAGATCTTTGTTAGTAAAATCATAAAGATTTGATATTCCGAAGTAAAACCTAAATAGGAGAGAATATGATAGGTGCATTCGAATGAAAGAAAAAATTTGAGGATACCTTTACCTGCATTTGTACCTCCCAGTTCTAAGAATATTGTAGTATTTGATGCCCATGTTCTCAGACTAGATCATAAGGGACTACCACCATGCTTTTATGAGAAGTATACTTCTTTGAATATCTTGCTTTAAAACAATATTAATCCATAACCTTAAGCTAATCTTTTTGATGCTAAAGGAATTATCCATATTTCTAAAGAACTTCAGCTTTCAAAATGGCTGAAAGATACATAATGGCTCTGAGCTGTACTTATATTTATTTTCATGTTCTTATCCTTAACAAACAAGATCTAGTTAAAAGAAGCACCTAAAAACATATCTGTTGATATTTTAAGATATTGATTCGTAAGCACTATTTATTAATTCATAAACTTAAAGAAGAATCTGCTGAAATGATCATGACAAAATAGTATGGAGTACAAATAAGTAATACATTTAGATCCTTAACCTAAAGTTTAATAGCTAGGAGGGAGAGCCTGAGCAGGGGCTATATGATATCGGTATAGTTAGTCATTCAAATCTACAATTAATATATATCCTAAACATAAAGCATAAAACTATGGGAGAGCACGAGCTAAAATAGATAACTAGATTTGTACTTAGGTATGAAGATCATAATCCAAACCACTTGCCGTGATGGAGCAAACTTGGGGATGCAATACCTCTGTTAAGTAAATTATATAGCATATGTGGCAACCCAATTATCTTAACCTTTAACTTTATCTAATGTGCTTAAGACCTTGTAGTCACATCTTCATGGAGTCAAAACACAGGATCTATTTGCATATACAGATGCCTTAATCATTGATCACATATTAGTTGAGTCCTAGCCATATCAAAGTTCTTCTGATGTACCAATTATCCAATACCTATATTACGCTATTGCATTCAATGAAAATAGTTAACAGATTATATACTTGAAACATTCATTATAGAGGAAAGAAGGCGTATGATAAAGGGAATTCATACCATAGCCAAGTGGAATCTTGAGCCTAAGTGTGTCATGGAGATCCTGCCCTTATCGCCAGAATAAGCATGGATAAATAAAATCTACAAATATTACCTCAGTGATCCTGTCTGTGTACTTGTAATTAATAACTGTCTGAAGAATATAAGCTCATGGATAGTGTCACGATCATATAACATAAGTTAATGGCCCAATCACAGGTTAGGGGCAAATATTCAATTCTTTCCACTAGTAGTTTAAGCTTAATCATAATAATTTCTGAGAGAAGTTTGTAAGTGCCAATAGACTAAAACCAGATATTATTTACCTTAACCCTCTCTGTACCCATACTCGAAAGTTGAGGATTTATTTATTGATATTGCTGTCATATGGTCTATTTTAGGATTTTTACTCTAACCTTAATGATAGTGGCATACTTTCAGAAATAACATTCGTCTGAATATCATTTTATAATATGAACAATACCAGTATACCAATTAGAACAAGCTACAAAATTTAAGCTGTTCTTGCTAGCCATTCATCTTGAACTGGCATCCTGGAGAGTAGGTATCTTGAGGTATATTAGTACCTCAAAGTTACAGTTGTGTAGTCTATAGATGTCTATAATAGTTTTATATAAATCCAATTGCAGGCTACTATTATCATTTCCTACCTAGGGAATCAGAGCTTCCTGAGTCAAAAATACGTTTTTGCTTTTTCTTGTGATGCTTTCCTTCCTCCAGCCATAGGTCAACTAAGTCTTCTGACTCAGACTCCGAAAAACATTCCATGTCAGCGTTTCCAACCTCGTCTAAATGCCAGTATTCATAGAACCAATCCTCCTTAGCAGGTTTGCAAATATGCAGGTACTGTAGTAAAAAGTTTACATTTCTCTTGACAATGTCTTCTCTGTCCTTGAAGGCTTCCATATCCTCGGTAGCTATGATAGGGTTAGAAGGAAGGAGACTCCCTTTGATAGAAACCATATCATAATATCTAGGTCTCACAATTGTTAGATCATCTTTAATATTGTGGAGCGCTTTATCTAGATTGCCAAGATATCTCCGTTTAAAAATTCTGTAACAAAGCCTCCAAACCTCATGTTTTTGATAGCCCCAGAAGAAGATGACAGCTACGAACATGGATGTGATGTTGGATAGGACTCTATATCTATCCTCATTGTTGAGAAATTCAAGGCCTAAGACACGGAGGGTGTCTCTGATGATGAGGGCATGTTTGTTGATCATCACCTTTTTGACATGTTTCGACATTACCCTGCCATCAAAGGCCAATTGACTCCTGCTACAAGTAAGTTTTAGTGGAGTATCCATTCTTGCCTGCAGAGTAGTAGAAGCTAAAGAGTGGGATTGGGAGGTTAATGTGAACTACATATGTGGGGGGGCTATTTATAATGGCTAGATTACTGATGTACATGTCGCTTGGGATCCTGAGATTATTCTGGAATAAAGATAGATTTTAATCCTATCTTATCAACTTCTAAGGGGAGGCGAGGAGTTTTCTTAACGCATTTGAATTTTCTTAAATCTAGTCATTGTTAAATTATCTAATCGTTAAGTATGCCAGTAGGAAATCACACAGGGAGTAATGGGCAAGCTTCTACCTAGGGCCCTAATAGGGTATAGAAACAACTATCAGAAATGAATAAAAACTGAAAAAATGTACTGATAGGAAGAAAGATTTAAATATGAATATCAAATTTAATAGATATATAAGAAACTATCTTTTATACCAAAATATCTATTTTAAAGGGAACCCTGTCATATTAAACATAAAGATTTTTAGTAGCTAGTTGCAGTCTATGGAATTTACAATATAATCCTACTATTTACCATCTGTGAAAATTACTGTACCTTAATGTCCTGTTTTTCTAACACCCTATACATTGCTGCTTATCATTTGCTATCTGAATACAAGGTCTATAGGTATCTTATATATCTACATCTCAAAAATGGAGATATTGAGAAACACTGATCATATGGCATCACCTTTCTCGATCATCTTATAGTTCCAAATGTTCTCATTCTTCCTCATGAAGACAATGTATTCATCTACATTTGCCACCTTTTTAGAATGGCGAGTGCACCTAAGAATCTCAGGAGCCATAATATGAAGACTTGTTGTGTCCATATCGCCTGGAAGAATATCACTGTAGAGGAAGTCTATGTTTCTGAGCATTTGGCTAGTGGGCATTGAACTGTTCCTCATCTTTAAAGGTCATCATTGGTATTCGTTGTGTTTGTGGAATTGCTTCTAACTTGTGAACCTCTGTTTTCATCGTGAGTTCTGGATAAGGCATTGTAAGTTGATTGTCTATACAGAAGACCATGTTTTCCAGGCCTCCGAGAAGATCTTCATTGAATATGTCCCTGGCTACCTGGAGGATTTCTTCTTTCCTCTTACTTGCAAAGACTGAAAGGGCTATAAATTGCCCAATGACCGACCCGTTGGTTTTGAAAGTGTATTCATTGTCGAAATAATGGTCTCCCATGGCTTTTTCTATCGCCCTTCTAGCAGCATTTGACAAAGAGTTAAGAATCTAGTTCCATCTTTCCGGCATGATGCTACCTCTAAACGCCATTGCCCTGCTACCTTTAGATGAAAAGGTTATCAGTTTTGATTCCATTACTCTGGGTGTTTGAAGCTTGGGGAGATTTGTTCCTAAAAGTTACCAATGTTGGAATACTAGCTTCTATAAAAAGTAGATCGCAAGACTTGAATTCAAGTCATGTTAATCAGTCCTTGACGATTCACAGCTTCTACCACTTAGATTCATGATTGTTGAATACTGCACGATCTCCTGGTGCTATCTCAACCAAACACACTTAAATGGGAGTGGCTATTCTTTTTTATCTAGAATGTTCACTCCTTGATTCTAATAATGTAATTCACAGAACTATAACTATCTTCCGGTAACTTGATACAGACATGTGGTTCCTCGTGTCTGAGAGATGTGACTATAGCTAGGGACAGAATTAATATTATGGTTCTCAATATTAGAGCTATTAAATACTTCAAATTTAATTGGGCGGGAAGATAATTGATGCCAAGTTTATAACCTAAATATACTATAAATATATTGGTGCTTAATAGGGCTATGGGGATGGCCTATACTATCCAATCTCTTACATATTCAGCTAAGCTTTATATTCAGTTACAGTTGGCTAGAAACTAAATATATTCATTTAAGGTTTTGGGATGTTATAACTTAAATCTAAATATATTAGTAATGCGTTATAAGGAAACAGGTATATTGATTTTCAAAATCACATTAATATGTCCTTAAGCTTGAACATGGGATATGAAATTGGAGTTTTAAACTCCATATATTGAATGTTCTTTGATACATTTCTAATTCTAATTTTAGCTCAGGATATAATTTGCGCCATGTCTTAGCTTGAATTTGTCTATTGTTTTGCTCTTATGTGTTCTGCTGCTAAACATAATAATTTGCACAATAAACTGACAGATCATTGTCCTTACATAGGGCTGCTAAGCGAATGAGATATGGATCGAGTACATCATCCTAGCTTGTATTGCTAGAGATTTTTGTAATGGCTAATGCTTTCAGATGTTTTAAGGAAAGGTGAGTGCTGTAACCAAATGAATTTTGGTGGAGCTTTTTCCTTACCCAATAATTTGCCTAAATTGGTCCATTCCTAAGAAATCATTTAATATAGACAGGACCTCTCCTATCCTAAAAGCTAATTCATCTAATATGGGTTAAGATCTTGCATAAGAGTATAAGATCCTTAAAAGGTTAAGTGGTGAACATTAGCGCGCAATATAAGGTAGACCTGTGTGTCTACCATACTTAGTTAAGACTGATGGCATGAAAGGCCATTTTATCTATACAAGTAGTAATAATATTGATTAAATTTCAAAGTTTAATTTATGAATGTGAAACTATTAATTTTGGGACTTCTAATATATAAAAGGTCCTAAACATCACCGAATAATGGGTTTATCTTAAAGTCCTATAAAATAATACTTGTTATTTTGTAAGGGATAAGCTTTTTGAGCTATTTAAAATTCTTAGAGTTTATATTAGATATAGCGATGTTTAATAGGACTATGGAAGGGGACTGAGCTATTTTGGTGGGATAACGTCTACTTACACAGTTTCACCATCTGCTCCCAGATTGGCAAGAAGACCAGCTCCAATATTACCTTCTCTATAAGTATGTTTAATTTCATACTGGGGTATAGTGTCCAAAATTTCTATAATGTCTTCTAATTTTGAATTGAGTTTCCAATTTGGTGTTTTCTTTGTTTTGATTGCGTTAATAATAATTTGGGAGTCTCCTTCAATTTCTATGTTTGAAAGGCCTAGTTGTTTACATAATTTGAGTCCTTCCAAGGCGGCCTTACATTCTACCATGTTATTAGTTGTAGGTTTGATGGGCTTAGCAAATTTAGAAATAATTTCTCCCTTTCAATTATGAATGATCCCACCAATTCCTGCTATACCTGGGTTGCCTTGAGAAGCCCCATCGAAATTTAACTTATACCAACCTTCTTTAGGGGTTGACCATTTACAAGTACTTCTATCCACCTTTGATTTAATTCCTCCTTTACCGAATAATGGTGGGATAGCCAATCTGGGCCAAAGTCTTCTGATATTGTTATCCCATTGCTTAAATGAGTTTTCATAACTAGTCCGATTGCGAAGTCTGTTAGTAATTAATTCAATAATTGACACTTCTATTTTGTTAGTTATTGATCTCCACTCAAGTTTTTGATTTGTAAAGATTCTCCTATTATGTTCTTTCCAAATTTCCCACAGTAAAATAGAAGGAGAGATTACCCATATATCTTTATACAAGCTGTCCTTGTTTAGAGAGGGCCACGATTTGAGAAAATCCACTATATCAAAAGGCATGGCTGAGTGCCAGTTTAGACAATGGCTTAACCAATTCCAACAATTTTGTGTAAATGGGCAGTTTAGGAGTAAGTGATTAGTATCCTCTTCTTGGTATTCACACAATGGGCACCTTGAAGGACCCTCAAATCCTAGCTTCCGAATTCTGTCAGCGGTCAAAATTCTCTTTTGCAGCGCTGCCCATAGGAAATTTCCTGCCTTAGGTAGACATGCATTGTTCTAGCATAAGTTTAAAGGGATATCCAGGGTATCCATGTTATGTTCCTGCACAATTGTCTTATAACCGTCCTTAACTTTATAATTTCCATTATTGGAACCAGCCCATATTAGTTTGTCCTCTCTGTGTTTGTGTGTGATTACTCTATCTTTGAGGATATCTTTAAGTTTTTGCCTATCATTAGGTTTTACTGAAATATCATCTATAGTTTCCCATATTGAATTTCCTACAGGACAAATATAATCCTTTACAAAGCAGCCCCTAATAGTTTTACAGCTTTCTATAAACTCTTGATTAAAACCTGATTTAGTGAGAGGGGGAAAACCTCCCCAGGAGTCTTCCCAGAAAAGGGCCTTACCTCCCGTCCCAATATCCCATGTGAGAAAGTTGTTAATAACTCCTCTAGTCTCTATTATAAAATTCCAGATACGAGATCCTTTAGCATGTGAATGGGATCTGAAAATGTTGATGGGGTCCGCATTTGGGATATATTTGTTTAAAAGGATAGAAGCCCATTTACTGTTTGGTTCCTAATTTAGTCTCCATATGAGTTTGGCCCCTAGTGCTTTATTCTGCCACTGGAAATTTTTAATTCCTAATCCACCTTGGGATATTGGTTTACATAGATTTTCCCATCTTATAAGAGCTGTCTTTTTTCCCTCTGCTGAACCTTGCCAATAAAAGTCCTTAAGAAGTTTGTCTAAACTAGCTCTGATATTTACTGGAAGAGGGGGTATCGACATTTGGTATGTGGGGATGGCTGATAGAATAGATTTGATCATTGTAGCTTTTCCGGTTTTAGTGAGTCATTTACCTTTCCAGTTTCCTTTCTTATTTTGTATTTTGGATGGTACTTCCTTCCATAACTTAGAGCTATGTAGACCTTTATCCAGGGGGATCCCCAAATATTTGCATGGAAATTTGCCAATTTTATACCCAAGGGTGTTGCAGATCTGTGTCATCTTTGCTGGGGGGTTGTTAACGAAAAAAACTTCAGATTTATTAGGATTAACTTTCTGACCAGATGCTTTCATATAAACATCCAATATGCCTTTGAATGCCTTTGCTTCCTTGCAGCTGCATGCTCCAGGTAATATAGTATCGTCGGCAAATTGCTGATGTGTTATATTAGAGACATTTTTTGTGACTTTGACTCCTGAAATTTTCCCTTCAAGGTGGGCCTTAGATATAGATCTACCCAGGGCTTCAGCCATGATCATGTAGAGGAATGGGGAGAGTGGGTCACCTTGTCTAATACCGCGTGTGATTTCAAAGAAGCCTTTCGAAGTGCTGTTGATTAAAAGCGATATTTTAGGGGTAGAGATATAGTTGAAAATTAGATTAATCCATTGTTTGGAGAAACCGAATGCTTCCAAGCACTTACATAGAAATCTCCAGTCCACCTTATCATAAGCTTTTTGGATGTCTATTTTAATCAACATACATGTTTCTTTGTTGTATTGTGCTGTATGAACTATTTCTTGTGCTATTACAATCCCATCCAGAATTGAACGATTAGGAACAAAACCAGTTTGTTCTTCAGAGATGATCGAGGGTAGGAAGGTTTTTAACCAATTTGCTAAGCATTTGGAGAGGATCTTATAGATGGTGTTACAAAGGGATATAGGACGGAAATCCCCTGGCTCTAGACTATCATTTTTCTTAGGGATAAGTGTGAAGAAGGTATTGTTGATTTTTGTTAATAATGAACTTGAGTTTCTGGTAGCCTCTATTGCTTTCCATATATCATCTCCAAGAAAATGCCAACATTTTTGGAAAAAACCTGCCTAAAAACCATCGGGTCCAGGAGCTTTCTCAGGGTGTAATTGGAATAAAGCTTTTTTAACCTCTTCAATGGTTAGTTTGCATTCACCTCTTCACTGGTGTAATTGATTTCATGTGACTTTATAATTAAAGGGGATGTAATATCGTAAAGTCAAATTATAAAGTGAGAGCATTTAATGACTTTATTATAAAAGGACATTTAATGATTATAAAGTCAAATTATAAAGAGCATATGAGGAATAATATGAAGTACCAGTTTCAAGGGAGATATAAGTGATTAATAATATATATGCTTTATACTATTTTGTTTTGCACCAAATAAAGGGATTGACCCTTTTGAAAAGTTATTATAAGTTTTATTAAAACCCTAAAGTGGAATTCAAAAGGGAATTAAGGCATTTAAGAGTTGAGAGGATATAAAAGGTTTCAAAAAGCAAATCCAATTCATTATTGATGATCATTTGTCTTTTCTTTTGGGTGTTGAGCATTGAGACCTAGGGTTTTAGGCAACTTCAGCATTGGAGAACGAGATCTGCTCAGTGTTTATGCAATCTTGAGGCTGCGAAAGACTAGCTGAATCATTGCTTGACTGTGGACTTCATATAGAGGTCCAATTGGTGCTTCATTGGATAAGATTTACATTTTTTTGAGAATCTTCAAGGGGTTTTCAGATAATATCTTTTGCAGATTTAAATACGTTGAAAGAAGACATTGTTGGAGATCTTCATTATTGCATCTATGACCTAATATCAGAGGTTCATGCGAACGGGGGCGGCTGCATGAAAGGCACGATTTGGCTTCAAAGGGACTCCATTCTTTGCACAAGGATCTGCCACATTTTCATCTATCATAAGAACTTCTTTACGTCAGGTTCTTTCATGTTTTTATAGTGTAGTTGGCATCATTTTTCAGCTGTGTAAGTCGCTGTTCTTAAGCAACTTTAGATGCACATTTATATCAGTTTGGTACTTGCATTGGATACATCATTGTAAGCCAAGAGTCTTGGCCTTTGCTTGTCATTTCAGTTTGTAAGCAATCTCATTGCATTCTAATATTATTGTAGTCACAAGAGTTTGAATTTCAAGAGTTGTCTCTCTCATATTTAGTTTGCATGCCAACTGTTTATAGTAATGTCTAGTTGTAGGTGCATATTTACATTGTGTGGGTCATTTATGTGCATTCAAAAGACAAAAAGAATTGCATTTGCATTATGGTTCCTCGCCTAGACATCTTAATAACCATTTGAAAGCATTTAAATCACAGGACATCATTTCAAGCAGTCATTATCAGACTGAAACATTGAAACAGCGAGTAAAGACATTGTATGCAAAGTGTTTGATGATATTCCTTGAGCCTCTAATCAGCATTTTGAGGTCAGAATTGGCAAGGAATATGACAGTGGTATCAGAGCATTTCATTTCTAGAATATTTTATATTTGCAATGTTATTATTTCTTGCTTGGCAATCTATTTGAAAAATTTAAGAAAATTCATATAACTATCAAATTTCAAGACAAACATATCATTTGCATAGCAAATCAGTGGGTTGGTGAAGTTAGAACCTGTTGGGGTTCTTACAAAGAACAAGCCTACGAAGAACACACAACCCACATCTAATTTCACAAAAGAACATAAAAATTCCTCTACGAAGGGGGAATTGTCTTACAAGGAGAAGCCTGCTTCTACATATTTTAAGAAGATAGGACATGAAGAACACTATTGTTATAGAAAGAATATCGATGAATTTAAACATCTTCTCAAGAAAAATAAAAAATATAATTAGTTTGCCTTCTAGAATGTCTGCTTCAGGTTCTTCTCATTCAAAATAAATAGAAGTCGATTAGGAAAAGAGCTACACTTTTGGGACAAGTCAGAACAAAGGACAAGCTCTTTGTGCTTCTACAGTCCATGTATCAGGGAGATGGCTTCTAGATTTAAGAGCTTCTCATCATATGGCTTCTTCATAGTCTATGTTGTCTTCATTTGAGCCTTGAAACATGCCACCTATTTTGATGGGCAATCATACATATATGAATGTAATTGGGAGGGGATCTATTGATATTGGGGATGACATCTTCAATGCTGTTTTATGTGTACCTCACTTGACAAACAATCTTCTTTCCATCTATCAAATTTCTCACGGTGGAGTAGGAGAGACTTTGGAGTTCAAACTTGATTTAGTTATCATCAGAAATTCGAAGAGTCGAGAGGTTATTGCTACAGGGGTGGTAGATCAAGCATCTCAGTTGTATTCTTGCTTAGACTTTGTTCCAATTGATGACTTTAATTCTTGAGATGATGATCAAATTTCTAGTGTGGATTCTGATTTTGAGAACTTTGGTTGCTTGAACTTGGGCATTCTCACTTGTGATCCAGTTCTTGAACCTTGCCTCTCATATTCTCCTACTAATGCATTTGATGATGCTTGTGTTGCTACAGATTTGGCTTTTTGTTATTTAGTTTAGCAGGATATATATTGTCTTCTTGATATAGTGACTTGGGATGACTACTTCACAAATGCAGGTTTGTTGATGGAATCCTATCTTGTAGATTTGGGAGACACCATTGATAACACACATCTTCTCTTTGATGGAATTGATTCTTTTTCTGTTGTTGAGAGGGAACACTTTGAACCTCTTGTTTATTCCTTACATGATAATTCCTTGATGTTTGATGTGATTGTGGATACTTTGTAACAACGTTTGGAGGATGCATCTTTGTTTTCAGAGAAGATCCTTGAGTCTTAGGATCTTGTCCTTCATTCATCTTCACTGGATCTCAGATTGTCTTTTTCAGCAGTGTGGCCTAGAACACCTGATTTAGAAGGTGAAATTCTCAGCATCGACATGGGGAAACTTGATCAGTTTTCAGAGACCCATACATTTTGATATTTCTTCCTACATCTTCCTTTCAGGAACGGGAAAACATCATTCATACACCTTTGGTTTTGTTTCTTCCTAAGGGGAGTAATGTTGTTTGATGATTGCAAACCATATTCTACATCCAGTTTTGAGCATCTAACATTGGTACATTTTCTACTTTGAGGGGGTGCTACAAGGTCTCTCTTCTCTCTTATGGAGGGGGGGCTTTTTCCTCACATGGAGTTTTATCTTCTTATTCTTCTTTAAGAGTATTTTGAACATTTTTCTCTCTTTTGGAGAGGAATTTTGTCCCACTAGGTTTTATCCTTTTCTCCATTTGTGAGAGATTACACTACTTTTGTATATGGGTACCTAACATGGCCTAGTAGCCAAGACCCATCTTGCATTTGTGTACATTCTCCCTAAGTCCACTTAAAGGGGGTGTTGGTGTGAAAGGGGCTTTGTACCTGGTAAGTTCATCACCTAGGTCCTAATCACATGTGTTACTTAAGATTACGAGGGAACACATAGGATTCTTTCCACTTTATGTGGATTCTCACTTTAAGTGGACATCTTATCACTTTGTCTCAAGTCGTAAGATTAAGATGCATCTCATAATCTTATGCAAGTCTATGTTCAACTTGGCCTATATAATTAAGGGGTCCTCTTTGTAATCTAATTCATTCTATTTGCATCCTTGATAGGAATACCATTTATTCGTGTCATATTGATCTTCTCATTTCATTGTGTTTTCCATTAGCCTCTAGATCTTGGGTAGCTGACTCCATAACCGAATCTTACATCTCTCACTAAATGCATAGTAGAGTTTGTTTGTTAAGCTTAGTGTTTTAAAGTAAACTCTCAAGTGTAAACTTTTGAATTATTCGACAACAATCCGTATGAGCTATGACAAAGCTCTATCATTGTTTGATGACCACGAAAGGGTATAATTCTCGATTATATACTTCGAACCTTGTTGGACAACAATCCATATTGAGCTCAACATCAAATCTTGAACGTGTCTCCAAAATCAATCTTCACAATACATGCATTCTTAAAAAATTGTCAATATCATAAAGGAAATCTAAAGGAGAGCAAAAAACTTAACCCAAAAATGCTTCTCATGCAAAGCACCATCTCAAAGTGATAAGCTAACTTGAGATGATGGAAATTCTTCCATCCTCTGGTGCCACCAGCCTCCAAATTGACCTCTCTTATAGTTTGTAATATCACCTATTTGTAATGAGAATTTAATCAATAAATAAAATAAGAACAATTAAATAATAATATTATTAGTCGTTCCAATCTCTACTTATACATTCAAAACTAATATAACACATTTTAATCCAATATTATAGTATGACATTATATAATAATATTATTATCTATATTATCTAATAATATGTATAATATTATTATATATAATACCAAAATAATAAAATATAATAATCTGTGGCAGAGATACATCTACAGCCGACCATTCATTATCGACACTTGAATGAAAACTCAGCAATATCAAATGAAACATTATCTTTACCACCCTTGTCTATGACCTTACCTAGTAACTAGTAACGCTGGCCTGATCAAGATTAATAGTAAAATAATTAATCAAGCTATGACGACAATACGCATGTTGACCCACATATTAGGTGAAGATGGGGATTGTTAAGGAACTGTTTACAGGAATGATCAATACCATATAATATAGTAATCGACAGGAAATATCTAGTTACGTCTGCACACCTATTGGGCATTACTCAAACATATAGAAGTCGGTATATATATTTAAGGAAACTCAACGATTGATGTTCTTATCAAATATTTGCTGAAGGGAAAAATAGCCGATAGAAATGTTTGCAAACATATATTATCAATTAAAAGAGGGAAACCGATAAATATGCCGAGGAGTTCTATAACAATTGACCATTCCTGGAAATGATTGAATTGGTCAATGATATTTGGGGGAACAAATATAATACAATATAGGCACCAATGGAATTATGAAGAGCTCAATAAATTGAATTATATTAATCAATTTGTTATAGATAAGTATGAATAGAAGCAATATGGAAAGGCACGACCTGTTGCAAGGAATGGACTAAAAGGTGCAACCATTTAATAATAAAGATATATATCGTAATTGGAGATCATCTTTGGGGGCATCGAAAAGGGAAATAAAAAGGATTTCAGACTACAATCTGAGATAATGTGGAAAGAGGATAAACAAACAATTATATAAATAAATAAATAAATAAATAGCAGAGCAGGTCAGAGATAAATCACTGGCTGTTACAGCCACTGGGTATGCATCTAGCCCTATTATTTACAGTTAAAATAGATTAATGTGCATCTGAAGAAACATAGAAATCTATACATACATACATATATATATATATATATATATATATATATATATATATATATATATATATATATATATATATATATATATATATATATATATAAATAATGCTGAAATCTTCGTTACTACTTTAGTAATAAGAAAGGAAGGCTGAAGCAACTCAAGGAATGGCGGTCTAAATCCCAAAAGGATAGCTCCCAAGATAGGTTGGGGATCAGCGACCCTCCAATCCTTGAGGGCAAAAGTCCCAAGGGAGGGCTTGGATCTGTAAACTTTGAGGGAATCTATCAAGTGGTCTCTATATACCTTGGATTGTATTCAGGTCCACTCTTTCCTTATAACAAAGTAATAGCGGATCAAGCTTAACAACAAGAAATATAGATAGCTTATGAAATAAAATTACTTATGTAAAACAAATGGATGATTGTCCCTACTTATATCATATATCTATGAAAATCAATGCATTTTCTTGTCTATTCAATTTAGGATATAAGAATTGAGATTAATTTAAATAATAATTGAACTTAAATGACCAGGGGTCATTACACAGTTTATCCATTTGATGTCTTTGCTGAGTCTTTGGAGGCATTGCCATGTGTTGCAAAGAAAGCCTTAATTACTATGGTTTGAATGAGACTTCTAATGGGCTTATTTCTATTGGAATGACCCTTGATGGGTATTAACATATAAGGTATTAATGGACCAAACTTCCAATTACTCTCTTTGGGTTTAGTTTCTCCAAACCCAATTTAAACCTCACGCTAAAATCACTCTTCTGGACATCAATTGTAAGAAGATAGATCGCTTAATTGACACTTTCCAATGAATTTTCATCAGAATGCATATGAACTTTTTTTGCCAAATCTAATGCCAACATTAGAAATCAACTTTTTTTTAAATATGCATAAAATTCAAACTTATAAACACCTTGAGAAGTATGTCAAGAAGATTGACAACCGACTCTTAAACAAAATCCTCATATGTCCTCCCTTTGAAAAGTTTATTTCTCCGGTAACGAAAGGAATATCAACTTCATGCAAGTCTTTAACATTTCCCAGCAATATTCACATGGATCAGCCATAATCTTTCCAATAAGAATTTTTATTTCACTCCACTAGAGAAACAAAATGCACAACCACCTTTTGAATAGTACCTTGTTTTTCCTTATCACTCCAAACTTTGTAGTTTTGAAATAGAGAAACTCTTACCTATAATTCTTTATATTGATTGTGCATCAAAAGTTAACTAAAAACTCCAAAATTGGAAAACCCTGAAATCCTAGTATCAATCCTTCATCATCTCTGCCATTGTTCATAAAAAAATTACTGGCATGCATGTGAAAATATGAAACTCACCACTATTACTGCTGGAACTGTCACGTGCTCCCTTGATTTTTTGTCCTTTCCTCTTTTGCCCTTCACCAAGCACAAAGGCAATTTCTGGAATATACCACTGTCGTGTTCCTACCCTTTCACGCCATTACAGGTGTAGGAGCAGCAACAGAAACTAACAATTGAAAATCCTTAACAAATATGTTTAGAAATTGATGGTTTCTCATGCAACTGTAGGAATGAAATTGCATACAGATTGCCACTGCCAATTTATTCACCTTCTATGCTTTTTGTATTGGAGATTTCACACGCTACTGCAAACACCTTCTCATTGCCTGTTGTTGCGTCAGAGTGCATGTTCCGTGCAGCTGCATGCATTTTCCATTCTTTGGAATTCTGTTGCCTTTGATTTCATGCTCACTGCCATCACAGATATATGCTTACATAAGAATCAAATCGCTTGATCTGAAACTGTCTACCATTGTGCAACAAAAAAAAAACCATTCTCATCTACTCGCATGGCTCATACACTCGCCTCTGGCTCTGATACCATATGATAGAAACTGGTAAAATCTTGATTGATTTGATCATCTATTACGAACAAGAGAAGTTTAAATAATTGAGAAAATACAGTTGTAACTGTCAACTATATCTGAACAACTACATAAATACAATGACAGTTAAATAGACCGTTACGCCAACATTCAACAGCTGTCCCAACAAGAACAAGTGTGATTAATAAAATCTTACGAGTCATAGCTGATATGCTGCTAATGTGTCCAAATCATGAAAAGAAAAATTGTGCAAACTAGGCTTAATATAACAATATAATTCCTTATAAAACAAAGGTCAAAATGGTGATGACATTGTTCCCATATGCTTTGGATAGGTCCACAAAATGGTTTTGTGTAGTGGGGCACTAAAAGAATGACAAGACTCTGGATACATATGCAAACATATTTAAATGTGAAGGAGAGAAAATAATTACACCTTCTGGTGATGCTTAGACAGGCCTATAAAAGGACGTTGTATAGTGGGGTGCTACAGAACTATTGAAGCCCCGGACTTAGATTCAAACTTATTCATATATGAGTTCAAAACTTCAAAGAGATGCTCTAGATAGGCTGACAAAAAGGATGTCAAATGGTGGGCAGCACAAAGATGGTGAGGCTATGGACATAGATTACTACTTATTGAAATGAGAGTTTAAAGCCTAGGTTGAGGGAGGTAGACAGGGAGGGAGAGGCTGGTCAACAGATCTTGAAAGTACAAGTTACAATAGGAAGAAGAGGTATTTAAAGAAATTTCAACAATTTTAAAGTTCATTTGTTTAGGTCAGTGCCCCAGTAGGACACTTTTGGATTGTATGGAACACACTTCAACTTTTCCTTGCATATTGTTCAATCCTTCTTATTGTGCATAGCTTCTGGTTTTGATCATGTAAGTTTTTTAATTTTTTCCTTTTACTTTGTTAAGTTTCAAACTTTTGACTGAGCTCCAGTAGAAACTGGGCCTTGTCCATGCAGTCATTTTTGTTATGATTTGATTAGATTGTATTTGATTCTATATTTAGATTGCAGATCGAATTGATGAGACTTGCATTGATTGCTGTATATGCTTGTCTTTTGTTCGATCAGAATCAGATTATATATGAAAACAATATTGAGGAGACACATTGATGAATAGACATGTCTCTATGCGAGTGAAGAGACATGTCTCTTCATCGGCATGTCTCCTTAATTAAATTTGCTGTTAATCAATTTGATTTACTATATTAATATTATGAGAACTCTATTATCCTTAATTATATATATGGATTAATATATATAATAATAATATCATTGATTATTATATATATTAATGTGTGTATATAATAGATTATTTCTCACAATGTAAACATAGTCCCATTTATCTGAACGAAGCTACAAACATCAACAATTTTAAAAGAGGGAAAAATCATAACCAAATTGGGAGAACCAAAAGTGGAATCTAATTCCAGTGCAAGAGGGATGACTCATGTCTTGTCAACTTAAAAAAAATCTGCTAGCATCACTTTCACATTCTCAGCAAGAAGATTTTCTGAACCCTGTAATCTTTGTAGCTTCACAGGAATCAACTCCAGGGTTTACTTTTTATCTTTTGACTTCATGATTCCATTAACATATTGTGCTAGTTACATCAACCCAGCAGTACATATTTTACCAATGGCTTCACAGAGCTAAAATTATTTCAGACTGTACGGAACATGTTATAAACATTACCATAGCATTCCTATGGCAGAACATCTGTCAGCAATACCTGTTTTGCAATTCTCACTTATTGAGAGCGCGTTACTCGGACATGAATATTATTCTTTCATATATCAAGATTTTTTTCAATAGCAGTGATTAAATAGCTTCATACAGTTAGGGGGACAACTTATGTGTATAAATCCAGAAATTTTTATTATCCGAGTTCCCACATTAGAATGTATTGACTGGGTTTGTAACATTTTGTGCTGGATTTCATTCATTCCATGCTCTTTAGTTATCATAGTGAAGCAGGAAGTTCTACCTGAAGGTTACCAGGGATATCTGGCTTTCAGCAATTGGTTGTAGCTAGGATGTGGTCACAGGAAAAAATAACTTGAATATAATCACCTGACTACTATAAAAATTTGTGAACAAGGTCGAGCATGTTCGTTTTCCATCCAGCTGTTCATAATCAGAATGACCCTACAAATCTGATTCATGTTTTATCCACAGCTGACATAATTGTAAGTGAATACCAGAACATGATCCTAATCAAGTTCTTTTAGAGAAAATTCTTAGGAATGTCCTTAAGTTGGCAGCCAATTGCAGTTAAGGCAATTGATAAGGACTTTCTCTGAGGTTTACATTGGATGATCTGTTGTCTGCTATTGCTCATTTTTAGCATTAAAATTTGACCTTGATAGGCTTGTAAGCTTTTTGTATAAGATTTTTATATTTTCCTTTTAAGATATACAAGCCCTTTAATGATGCTTGAACTTTTTTAATTGTGATTTCCCTTTCATGCACAAAGAAGTCTTATGATAATTTCCTGGGTAAATAGTAAACCGTCAAGCCCCAGTTCTGCTTGATTTTTTTAATAGTCACAGTCTCACAGATTCCCAGGTATATATGTCATAAGTCTAAAAAATCCACAATTAGATGAAAGATTTGTTAATGTTTTATTTTGAAAATATCCTTACTTTTAACATATTATTTCTAAACTGCCATTTTTTGGATACTCTTGTTATTTGTTTTTATCAACTCCTTATTATAAATTTACTAATATATAGACCTAAGAAAGGTACATTTGTGTAGTTGCTATGTTTTTCTCATATAAATTGTATATGTGGCAGGCTCAAAGAGGAAAGTTATACGTTGGATACATTGCATCTGTCAAATGGTTCTTTGCTCTACTCATTGGTGTTGGTAAGGAAAAATTTGACTTGACTAACTTCCAAACATTCTCTACTATTGTTCCCTCGTAGACGGAAGATTTGTTAATGTTTATTGGCTAGCTTCCAAACATGCTTTACTATTAGATGGCAGATTTATTTCTTTTATATGGAAGATTTGTTATTCAACCTTTGCTCTACTCATTGGTGTTGCTAGGGTTTACATTGTATGGTCTTAATATTACAACCCCCCCCCTTTTGCTAGGGTTTCAATTTTCTAATTAATGACATGGACAATAATTTTGTAATTATTTTGGCTTGTGGATGAGAGGAGACATCAATTGCTTCAAATTTTACCTTGCACATATCCTTGTCTAAGGTGTGCAACTTTGTAATCTAGTGGAGCTTGATGGTATGTGTTGAAATTGATAGCATCATTCAGATAATTCACATATGTTTATATTTGTATATATTAATATATATTGGAAAATAACATATATATTAATATACACATTATTGTATTAAATATATATATTAATATATATCTAATTATAATTATAACTACATATATATTAACAACTTAAGTTTTTGAATTATTAAATATATTAACCGATATCATTAATGAGTGATCGGATTAAATGTGATTGGAAATACCCAATAGTTATCGGGTCTCCTAACTCTGTTGACTAAACCGATAACTATCGGTATTAGTATTAATGATAATGAGCAGCGGTAATACTGCACAAACGGATTGTTTATTGTACACAGCGCATGTTATTATTACTACGGCGCTCTAAATTATTAACTCAGCGCATGTTAGCAAATAATACTAATTGTCTAACAGTTGTTTGATGAGTCGTGACTCATTCATGAGTCACGTCTCATCAAATCACGACTGTGCACAATAGTATATATTTGCAGTTCATTGTTTATGTTTAGACACCGAATATAAAATTATCTAATAAATAGGAAGTGTCTGTGAATCTCAACTATAATATCAGAGATTCACTTCTAATTTCAAAGAAGTTTATTATATTTTACATGGTATCAGAGCTCTGGTTCTGAAGGATCCAAGTGGCTAATAAACTCAAAGAAATTAAATTCAGACTAATTGCATTACATTCCAATGGCAAACATTATCAGATTCGAGGACAAACTTGAGGGTGCTGACAACTTTCAATCATGGAAGTTTAGAATCATAATGTTGTTAAAAGAAAATAAAGTTGAATCCTTCATTAAAGTAGACAAATTAAAACCAGAATCAGAACCTGATATAACAACTTGGAATGAAGGAAACGACAAAGCCATGAAGATAATCATTGATGGGGTCAGAGACCACATTGTTCCCTTATTATCAAAATATGAAAGGGCATATGAAATGTTCAAAGCACTAGAAAAAACTTATGAGATAAGTAATGCCAGCAAGAAATTAGCCTTGAAGAGGGAGATGAATCACATAAGTATGAACAAAGGTGAGAAAATAAATTCATACTTCATGAGAGTCTTGTTGATGTCAGTTTTGTACCACTACATAACATATAGCAATTGAATACTTGATAAAGCATATTAAACACTCAACCCTCTCTTGAAAAGTATATACTCATGAAGAATATGAGAATACTCCAAGGTTCCTTACACCTGTGGATACTAACTCAGTTATATTAATGTGATTTGTTGGTTAATCACTTAGGCGGGCTTACGTTGTTCACTTGAAAGATGTCTAATTCTCGCTATGATGAAGATCTAGCTTTGCAATGTATACTCAATGATTTTCCCATTTATATCACTTCCAACTTTGCTCTTCAACTTCGACTACTACTAAACTACTTCTTGCTTTACTACTACTCCTATAGAATGGAAAGATTGGCGAATGGATGGGGATCAACCTAATGAAAGCTTGCCAGCGGCATTACCTCCATAGATGCGATGATTCAAGGGGAATGAGACTAGATTACCACACAAGGCTCCTTAACAAGCTGCTAAGATGCTAGTGGTCTAGTATATAGATCCCTATCAAACATTTACCAATATCACCATACAACTAGCCATCTACTTCTACAACATGAAATGAAATCCTACTTTAATTTGAGAGATGAGAAGAAACATGCAATACACCAAAATGATCATTTATATCCACCATGCAAGTCACAACAATGAATAGAGAACAATTTTGATAGTATTTTGGCAACAATTCTCCAACATAACCCCCTTTACAAATGAGAACAAATGGCTTTATATAGAGGCTCAAAATTACGAGTGGCCAAGATTAAGGGGCAAAATCAAGGGCCAAGACTAAACCCTAAAAACCCTAATTAGGGTTACCATATTTCAACCAATTACATGAGGGCACCAACTTTGTGGGCCAATGAGAAAATTACAATAATCTGTCAACCAATGAGAACATAGGACACTTGGCATGATTTGATTGCATGCACATGAAATTGCCACCTCATCAACCTTATCTTATAAATTTATTTAATCCTTGAGATGAGGTGAAGCCTTGGATGCTTGAGCTCGTCCTTAGAAACTTTCTCATCACCACTTGAACTTGCTTGTACCTGATGTCCTGACCTTGAAAGAGTGAGGTCTCCATGCACTTGGGGTAATCTTGCCTTGGCCTTGGTGGCTTGCCTGGGTGTGAACCTTCTTGCAATTTGAGAGCCTTGCTCTTGGCCACCGCCTTGAAATTAAACTTGACCCCATCAACCTATCTTCTCGCCTTCCACCTTCATTATTCTTGCCTGCTTTAACCTTCATGGCCTTCATAGTCTTCTTCAACCTATCTCTCAATTGTATCATGTCAATGGTACCGATGTTGGTGTCTCGGACTCACTTCAATTTCGAGAAGAAAGTGGTCCTGGGCATCATATCTTCCTTGTCTCCTATTTTGGTATTCATTTCCCTTTGGGAAAGAATCCAATCAAGACAATCGAGAAATCCGCTTAATGAGCCAACCTTCTCTCAATCTTGAAACTTATCTCCAACACCCATACAAACAACACCAATGAAAGATAGCAATTGAAGAGAATAAGTTAAATTAAACTACTGAATTTCGCCAATTTGCCCTCAAAAATGGCAGGGCTGGGCAAATATGAAGCCTTCTTTCTCTTCAAACTGCGGTATGCTTCTCAAAATCTGTGGCTCTAGACAACTGCTCCGCTCCTCTATTAAATAGCAGGTCTGCGCCTCCAAAATGATATCGCAACCCTCCAAACAAATGCAGCCTGGGCATCTTTATCACATAGCAGGCCCCCAAAACAAACCACAGTCCCTGCTCCTCCAAATTTTCGGATCTGCCCTCCAATAGCACCAGATCTGCTATTTCGGTGCCTTGGAGCCTTGAAGAGGTGGGAGATGAATGGTGGGGAGAGAAGGGGGAAGCGCCCTCCCTATATACCTGATTTGGGGCCCCAATCTAGGGCCGATCTGCAAAGAACAAAACCAAAAAATTAATAAATAAAAGCCCATAAAAGGGGTCGACCCAGCACCAAGAACGAAAATTGCATTTAAAAAAAAAAACTTGGTCTAGTAATTCACCCAGCCCATCATTAAGCCACACACCACCTAAAAGGAGCCCAAAAATCGAAAATTAATGCCATGTGCTATAATAGAGAGGCCCCAATCTTGACTTTTGATGCCAAATTGGTAAAATACAAAGCAGAATTTAAATGCATTAGCCCAGATTTTGCAATTTCCATGCGCAATTTATATTTTCAAAACAGATTTTTTTATTTCCATGCATAGATTTTATTTTTCAAAGGCCAAATTTTGGATTTGAATGCAGATCCCAGATTTTAATGTTTATTTGCCAATTTTAAATGTCAAGGGGCCAGATTTTCAATTCTCAATGCAAAATCTAAAATAAGAGGCCAGACTTAAGTATTTCAATGCACCAAAATTTACTTATTATTAGCCCAGATTTTGTTTTAAAGACCAAAATTTATTTTTAAGGCTCAAATTCGATCTCATTGCAGGAGATAAAATCAATTTAGTTTCATATTTTGCTTGGCAAATCAAAATGTTTTGGCAATTAAAATCATTTATGCAATCTTTGCTTCATCATCCAAGTTTGCAAAACTCCAAGAAGATGGCCAAATTCACAATAACCCCGAAAATCACAAGCCCTCAATACATCAATAAACTTCAAAAAATCAACACTAGGCACCCAAGTCCAACAAATCGTTAAGTCATGGGCATCGGGATCTAGAGGAAAAGCCAAGTCTAGTTCGAAAAAATGGGGGTCCCCAAAATTTTTGGGGCGATGATGTGAAACCTCACAACAAGTCTCAACCCTAAGAGATCAACTTTCACTACTTGGCTATGAAATTGATGGTAAGGAATTAGCATTGATTGCCTTAGATGGTCTACCCGAATCTTGGGAGACTTTTGTATCTGGCATAAGTGCTAGATCCAAGTTCCCAAAATTTGACCGACTAAGAACAGATTGCCTACAAGAGGAATCAAGATTAGATAAGAAAGGAATAAAGAAGAAAACCATTGATGAAAATCTTCATGCACTAAATGTGAATACTCACAAGAAGAAAGGCAGACACTTCAAGAAAAGAAAATTTAACCCTGAACATAATAACAACAAAAAAGATATGTCTAAAGTCTAGTGTTTTAGATGTGATAAATTTGGACACATTGTAATGAATTGCCTGTATAAGAACCATCAAGCCTCTTTCACCAAAACGAAGATGAAGACTAAGGAAGAACCCAAAAATGAGAAGCTTATACTCTATTCTGCACTTTCGAATCAAGTCTCAAATAAAAACACTTGGGTTATTGACAGTGGTTCTTCTAGACATATCACAGGATTCAGAGAATTACTAGACTCTATGATAGAAGAATTCGATGAGGAAGTTACTATCGGAGATGATACTGCTTATCCTATAAAAGGTATTGGGATTTGCACAATCAAATTAAAGACTAGTATTTCAATTCAGCTTACTGGAGTACTATTTGTACCAGGTATTAAGAGAAACCTTATATCCATATCTGCACTTGAGGATAATGGATATAGAGTAACTTTCATGGATGGTAAAGTAAAAGCCTGGCCAAAGAAGTCCACTATTAAGCAAGCTCATACCATAGGGAGAAGACAAGGTTGTCTATATGAGTTAAGTACTGAATCAAATCAAGCCCTAATCCATGATATCACCAACTCAAATGAAATATGGTAGGACATTTAAACTACAAGGCTCTATCTTCTATGGAGAATGTTGTCACTGGATTACCAAAACTTAAACAGTATCATCCTGGTGCATGCAAAGGTTGTGCCTTAGGTAAAAACACAAAAGGAACATTTCATAATAGTTTGAGTAGAACGAACAATGTTTTAGAATTAATTAATTCTGACTTATGTGGACCAATGTCTGTTCCTTCAATAGGAGGATGCAAATATTATGTAATCTTTATTGATGACTTCTCCAGAAAGACCTGGATTTACTTCCTTAAACACAAAGAGTCCGAGGAGATCTTGAAAATGTTTAAAGATTTCAAATCCATCACTGAAAACTTTTCTGGAAAGAAAATCAAAACACTAAGATCAGATAATGGCAAAGAATACACCTCAGAAATCTTCAAGGAATTTTGTAAAGAGGCTAGGATTAAGAGGGAGTACACTGTGCCTTACAATCCACAACAGAATGGGGTTGCTGAAAGGAAGAATAGAACTATTATTGCATCTACCAAGGCAATGCTCCTTGATCAAAATCTCGACACTTCTCTTTGGGCAGAAGCTTCTAATACGGCTCTATTTATTCAAAATAGATGTCCACACTCTCACATTGATAGTAAAACTCCTAAAGAAGCCTTCTCAGGGACAAAACCAGACATCAGCAATTTTCAAATATTTGGATGCCTTGTATATATTCATATACCAAAAGAAAAGAGAACAAAGTTAGAATCATCTGGAAAGAAAGGTATTTTTGTAGGATATAGTGAAACCTCAAAAGCATACCGTATATATATACCTGATCAAAATCAGGTTGAACTAAGTCGGGATGTAATCTTTGAAGAAGACATGGCTTACTCTAGAGCTAGAAATTCTATTGAACCAGAAACACATGTCTCCCCAAAAGAATATGCTACACCTGAGACTCGATGGGAGGATTCTGAGGAAGAAGAAAATAGGGAAAATCTCTCAACATCTGAAAATCCTAAAAAGAGACCTCTTTGGGCCACTAAGATCATAGAAGAAGCAAAGACTTATGGTGCTCCTCCAGGAACATTCAGAGAAAGTAAAAGACCATTGAGATTTTCTAGTTATGTAGCACTTATGAGTGAACTCTCAAAATCAGAACTCACAAATGTTCCTGATGCTATCCAACAGCAAATATGGAAAGACGCGATGACTGAAGAATATCAGTCTATTATAAAGAATGATGTATGGGACATTGTACCAAGACCTAAAGAGAAGTCAGTAGTTACCTCTAAATGGTTGTTCAAGATCAAACATGCTGCAGATGGTAGTATAGAGAAGTACAAAGCAAGATTTGTAGCCAGAGGTTTCTCTCTAAAGGAAGGGATTGACTATGAAGAAACTTTTGCCTTTGTTGCCCGATACACCTCAATTCGAATAGTACTAGCCATTGCAGCTGCTAAAGGATGGAAAGTACATCAAATGGACGTAAAGACTGCTTTCTTAAATGGAACCATTGAAGAAGAAGTATATCTAGAACAACCTGAAGGGTTTGAGATCCATAATTCCATAACACATGTGTGCAAACTAAAGAAAGCTCTATATGGACTTAAATAGGCTCCAAGAGCCTGGTATGAGAGAATTGACACTTACCTCCTGCAGTTAGGATTTTCCAAAATTGATGTTGATCCAAATCTCTACTTCAAAATAAACAAAGGTGATATGTTAATATTAATCCTATATGTTGATGATTTATTGATTACAGGAGAGGATCATCTGATTCAACAATGCAAGAAAGACTTAGTCAAAGAATTTGATATGAAAGACTTAGGCCTTCTACACTACTTTCTTGGTTTGGAAGTTTGGTAGAAGTTAGATAGTATTATTCTAAATCAAGGCAAATACACCCTTGACATTTTGAAGAGATTTGGTATGTTAAATTGTAGACCGATGTCTTCCCCCATGGAAACAAATTTTCATAAACTAAAAGAGACAGCATCAGAATCTCCACCTGCAGATATTTCTTTATACAGGCAGATGATAGGTTCTCTAATGTTCTTAGGGAATACCAGACCAGATATTTGTTTTTCAGTAAATACCTTAAGTCAATTCATGTGTGAACCTAGAGAGATTCATCTCACTGCTACAAAACATTTATTAAGGTATCTTCAGGGTACTCTTAACTATGGACTTAAATATGATAAGACAGAATTAGAACTTCATGGATTCACTGACTCAGATTGGGCTGGAAGTGTGACTGATCGAAAAAGCACCTCAGGATGTTGTTTTAGCTTGGGATCGGCTATGGTATCATGGATTAGTAGAAAACAATCTTCAGTAGCTCAGAGTTCTACCGAGGCTGAATATATTGCATCTTCAATGGCTGCTAGAGAAGCAGTATGGCTCAGAAAACTACTTACTGGGTTATTTGGCAAACTGTTAAAACCAACTACTATTCTTTGTGATAACCAGAGTTGTATCAAATTATCAGTAAATCCAGTGTTTCATGACAGATCCAAGCATGTTGAGATTCCTTATCACTATGTCCGTGATATGGTTGAAAGAAAGGTGATCCAGTTGAAATATATTAGTATTGGAGATCAAACTGCAGATATTCTTACCAAAGCTCTTCCCAAGGTGAAAGTTGATCACTTCAAGAAAAATCTTGGTATGGTTGTAATATGATTTTTATTTGTATTAATATAAATAAAATGTTTTATGGGCTCATCCATCCTGTGTACATTTCTAAGAAGTGACGACTTATTAGATAATGAACACTTGTATTTGAGATTACAAGGTGACGATCTTGTAATGGGGATTCGTTATGGTAGACAGTTATATGTCTGTGCACATACCATAATAGGGTTATATGTAAATAGAATGTAATGTTCTTATCTACTATATCCTTGTATCACGATTTGAAGTGATATGAAAATTAGGTATCAAGGTGATCCCTCATATCAAGGTGATATGGAAACTAGGTATCAAGGTGATCCCTCATATCAAGGTGATATGGAAACTAGGTATCACAATCTAATGTGATCCCTCATATCAAGGTAATATGGAAATTGGGCATCACAAGCTAAAGAAATCACTTACATATTGATTTCATGTGATGATCTATGTAAATTATCTTCCCTAGCTAAGAGGGAGTGTTGAAATTGATAGCATCATTTAGATAATTCACATATGTTTATATTTGTATATATTAATATATATTGGGAAAATAACATATATATTAATATAAACATTATTGTATTAAATATATATATTAATATATATCTAATTATAATTATAACTACATATATATTAATATATATATTAACAACTTAAGTTTTTGAATTATTAAATATATTAACCGATATCATTAATGAGTGATTGGATTAAATGTGATTGGAAATACCCGATAGTTATTGGGTCTCCTACCTCTGTTGACTAAACCGATAACTATCGGTATTAGTATTAATGATAATGAGCAGCAGTAATACTGCACAAACGGATCGTTTATTGTACACAACGCGTGTTATTATTACTACAGCGCTCTAAATTATTAACTTAGCGCATGTTAGCAAATAATACTAATTGTCTAACGGTAGTTTGATGAGTTGTGACTCATTCATGAGTCACGTCTCATCAAATCAGGACTGTGCACAATAGTATATATTTGCAGTTCATTGTTTATGTTTAGACACCGAATATAAAATTATCTAATAAATAGGAAGTGTCTGTGAATCTCAACTATAATATCAGAGATTCACTTCTAATTTCAAAGAAGTTTATTATATTTTACAGTATGCAAGTGCTTAAAGCTCTCCTTGCTTCTTGTGAGGAGAGAAAATAGAAAATAAAATGCAATGGTAGTATTCATCTCTAGTGTTAGAGATTGATGTGGGATCTCCTATTGGCCCACAGATACAAGGATCTTGCTTTGTAGACAGTTCTAGGCATCCATAAAAATCACAACCACTGGGTGTCTTTTTTGCTTGCAATATTCTTGGTGCGTAACCTTTGTTTGAAGGTACAATGTGAATTGGGAGAACATGTTGAATTTTGGTATTATAATAGCATGCGATTTAATATTGCGAGGCAGTCCTATTGGAAGTTATTGGTCAATGTAGTGATTCAAGCCAACATGACATGACTAAGCAACAAAAGGATGTTGTGAGATGCACAAAGGTGATAGTGGAAGAATTTGAAGAATCTAATAGAGTTCAGTGCAAAAGGGGTTGTACAATTTTATTTGACAAGTGGATGTATGGTAGGAACCCCACATTAATTAACTTTTTTGTGGCTTCAGCTGAATAGTTGCTCTTGTTGAAGCCAATTATTGCCTCTTGTGAAGTAAAATCTTTCAAGACTCTTTACAACGTGTTGAATGAGGTGGTATGTGCTGATGGGTGTTTTGTGACACTTCTCAACCTAGAGTAAAATATTGAGTATTCTATCCTCTCTTGAACAAGAAAACCTCAAATGCCAAACAATATGACAATGTGTGATCAAATAAGCCAACCGCAAGATTTACACTGCGAACTAGCAACTTTGTGCTGGATATAACTTAGTGAATTGATGTGATTTTGCTAGTAACACACAAAGGGACTTACACTATTCTTCTTGGACTCAATCAACTCTTTTCCTTTGAAGCAACTGGAACTTGAATCAAATTGACTTGAACTTCAAAAAAGATAAAAAATGTAAGGGTTTAGAGAATTCTAATCTACTTCTAACACTTAAGGACAATGATAATAATGGATAGTGTTTGCATATTAGAATTCCTTAAACCAAGCTCCGCTTTCGCCATGCAGTAGCAACTACACAAAATTGATGCAACCTCCAAAGGTAACGAAGTATTTTTATATTGCAAACATTCATATAGATACTCGATACTGGCGCAATCCAAATGAACATCCACAATCGAATTAGTGCTTCATGAGGTTGAGACTAACCATACACAACAATTCACAATCAACAAACTACAAATGATATGAAGCAAGAAATTCATCACATATTGCCACACGTCTCCATTAAAATCAATGAAATTTAACTAAGCTTCAAGAAGTAGAACCATGCAAATTTTTAATACAAAATACAAAGATCCACCATATCTTTAATGAAAATTGTATATTAACTTCAACATAATCTTGGCAATGATTTCTAATCTCCTCCTACTGCTACTCTAACATCTACTCTTCTACTCTTCTAATGACATGCATATGAGAAGGCCAAGCCTTTTATAGAACCCTTCAATTACAAATGAAGGGCCTAAATTGATTTGAAATCAACGACCAAGATAATTAAAAGCAAACCCTAATTGGGGTTGTTACAACAACCACTTTCATACATTTAATGTCCTCCAACGAAGAGATTACAAAACTTTGTATACATATCTTTTGAAGGATGAACCAAAGAAAATTCATTGCAGTGTTTTATTAAATGCCTTCCACATGTCCACATATGAATGAGTAAGATTGGATAAACTTGGATATGTCAATTTGAGATCACTTGTTCGGTTGAAAAATGATTGGATGCCACCTTAGCTTGCATGGTTCTTAATGTGTTCTCCTTTCTTCATCTTTGCTTGAAATCCATTTCTTCATCATCATAAAGAAGTCTTTGCATCTCTAGCTATATCCCTTGATACCCCACATTATTCATCCTTAAATTGATTGTGATGGTCCATGTTCCCAAATTGCTTCATCTTTCTTCATTAGTTCTTTTGGAATTCTTAGATGACTTGGGATATTTTTCATCTTCTTGGATGTCTGTGATATCTTGTATGTTTTCTTCCATTTTGGGTTGTTGAGTCCTTCATGTTGTAATTGCATTGTTGAAGTTGTGAAGTTTGTTAATCCTAACCGGTTATCGAGAGGGGGGGTGAATCAGTAAATACAATTTCTACTTCAATTTAACCTTATATATATATATTCTTGTAGAATTAAGAGAATACAATAACATTCATAAATAGGAGTTGAAATGCCCAGGTCAACACATCATATATACGTGGAAACCCTCGGTTAGAAGGAGAAAACCATGGTGGGATAGAACCCGCAACTTTACTATTGCAGCAATAAAGGTGCCCTGTTAGAGGCTTAGAGCATTGATAAGAGTGCTACCCGGTTAAGGGATTTGGTAGAAAACCTGTTAAGATCTTGACCCTGTTAGGAGTCGCCTTGTAAGAAGACTTTCAACACCAATAAAGATGTTACCCGGTAAAGGGATTTATACAAAGAACCTATTAGGGTTCACTCTGTTTAAGGGATTTGAATATGCTTCACAATCTAAAGGAATGATCTATGATGACACTTTCTGTCTGATTAGATCATACCTGTTACCCTTTCCTCTTCTTGGCTGTTGAACTTCTCTCTGTCTTTCACCTCTCGTGACTGTAGCTCCTCTCAAAAGATATCTCTCTCCAGCTCTCAATATTCAACAACAATTCTTTCATATCCTATGACCTGTATTTATAAGAAATTAATCTTATTAAAAATACATCTCATAGTTCTGCCAAGCTGTAAACTCCCTCATAAATCACACATGAAAAACCCTAGAATAAAAGGCTTGCAAACTGATCCCGAGTTTACCTTGAAACACTCGTAGATAAAACAAAAGCTAATTCCAGTTAAAAAGCTAACTTTAGTTTTAACTGTGAATGCTCCGCATAATCCGGTTCGGATTATCATGCATTAACCAGAAAAGAACTTGTACCCGATTTTTTATTTCTACCCTGTGTGGCTCCCCTGACCGGTTGGAAAATCCTAGACCAGTATAAGTGTGACCAGTTAAAGTACCAAACCCTAGAATAAAAGGCTTGCAAACTGATCCTGAGTTTACCTTGAAACACTCGTAGATAAAACAAAAGCTAACTCCAGTTAAAAAGCTAACTTCAGTTTTAACTGTGAATGCTCCGCATAATCCGGTTCAGATTATCATGCATTAACCGGAAAAGAACTTGTACCCGGTTCGTCATTTCTACCCTATGTGGCTCCCCTGACCAGTTGGAAAAACCTAGACCGGTCTAAGCGTAACCAGTTAAAGTACACCGCTTTCTTGTTTAGTCTTCCGGTTCACAATTATGAGTACCAGTGTGATGTACCGATGCTCCGATGGGATGTTTGCCAATGACTTTACCAATGACAACTTAAATATGTCAACAATCTTACCCTTTGGCATTGGTGGCAAAACATCACTTGAATCATCATATCACATGTCTTGTAGACTTCCCTTGTAGACCTTCTTGTCTACCTGTAACACACATTGTTTATTTGCTCTCTGCTTATCTGATCTTGATCTTACACTGATCTTCCCTGTATCTGATCTTCTTCTTTTGTATGTGATCTTCTCTTCCAACTCAGCATCTGATCTTCTTCCCCTTTTTACCTCCATAGGTCAAAGGGTTGTTACTTCTGGTAATGTTGCTTTTCATGTCTGTAACTTGTTGAAAATATCCTTATATATTTTCTTTGCTGAAACAAGGAAGGGTTTCCATATACTTGTTACATGTTCTAAGTTCTTTTTCACTGCTTGCAGTGAGACAATTATGTTCTCCATGTCTTCCACTATTTTGTAATCAGGTTCCTTGATCGGGTTATCTGCATCGGTTGCAATTGTCTGCATTAGATCAAATGTGGGGGCAAGAAACAATTGAAATCTAATAAGATCTTGAATTCGCTTTGTCTTCTCTTCTGATGCCTTTCTGAGTATGAGAGCAAGACTGGTCAATTCCCTACTATATTCTGTTGCAGAAGAGTTCTTTGCATCAAACTTGGATGAAAGAACCTTTATCTCTTTTGAGGTCTTAGATGTTCTCTCAGTTATATCTTGAACAAATTCTTCAAAGTTTGAAGTCCTTGTGATCAGTCTTCCGGCTTCCTGTACCAGCTGCAGTAGCTCCCTGGTTCTTGCAGATATAGTGACCTTCAATTCTTCAACCTATTTGTGAAGAATTTCAACTCGCTTTTTCTCATAGTGATCAATTGCTAGTGTCTCCGGGTCGGTGACATCTTCTCCAATAGTTTGTGCAAGTATCTCCAATTGATCTATAATAGGTTCATCCTCATCAATATCTATATCCGGTACAAAGTTGTACAAGATGTTTCTTACACTAGAGAGGACCATATCTTGTTTCCTCTTCGTGAGCTCTTTTAGTTGTCTTGTTGACATCTTGCTTATATCAACTACTGTATCACTAACTTTACTTTTCTTTGATTCTGAATCTGTGGCAAAAGTTAGTTTTCTTTTCAATGAAGATGAGCTAGGAATATCTACCGGTTTCTCTTGTCTATTTTCATGTACCGGTTGCTCTTCTGCAAGTTTTTCCTGTTCTGTATTAAGAGGTAACTCTTGTTGTTGAGGTATCTCTTCTTGTTGTTGATGCACTTCACCTTCCGGTTGTACTTCTTCCTCCAGATATACTTCCTCCTCTGAATGGACTTCCTCTTTCGGTGGTTGCTCTGTTTGTTGCTCCTCAGCAACATGTTGTTCATTCACAACAACTTCCTCTTCTCCTGTTCCTTTATCAGTAGTCATCTTTTCTGATGACTCTCCTTGTACTTGATCTTTTGGTTGAACTTGTTTGCCCAGATTCACCTGTTCACTGGATGTGAATGGTTCAGTTGGAGCTTTTTGCTCACCGGTTGAAGATTGTTCACAAGTTGTGAATTGTACAAGTGGTACCACTACTTTTTCAGGTTCCTCTTGAGAGATTTCCTGAGTCATATTGCTGCCAGAATTCTAGTGTATCATTATATACTTCTTTTCATATCCATTAATAATCTTGGCGACCCTATTCTTTGTGTCCAAATTCAGTGACATTGCTTCCATTAGAAGTTTTGTTGTCTCTTCATTGAGACCTGGTTTTATCTGAGTCAGTGTCTCCTTTACAATTTTATTGTTGGCTGGTAAACCGGTTCTCCATTTAGCCATAATTCTTTGATTTAACTTAGGAGGAAATTGGGCCCTATAGTCTCTAGGACTTTTGTTGAAATCCAAGAAGGTTTCCAACATAGCAACTTCTATTTTCTAATTGTCCTCTACTAAAACGCTGAACCATTTGGGTGCATTTGCCACTTCGCCAAAATCCATAACTTCATCAACTATCTTATCTACAGTTAAGGTTCTAGCTTTACCTTTAACTGGGGAAGCAAGCGGAGCTGGTGGAGTCAGATCACCAACTTTTTCATCGGTGATATCAACAATGACCGGTTCTTTTGCAGTTTTTGCCTTGACTGGAGTCTCAGCTCCCAATATACCTCTTCCTTTCTTGGTGTCAATCACCGATGGCTTTGTGGTCTTCTGGCATTCTGCCTTTGCTTGATATTGTTGCTGAAGAAGATTCGTCCATGTAGAAACTCCTTCATGCACTTTGTCCACCTCTCCAATAAGCACCTGACTTATTCTCTTTCTTATCATGAAACTTTGTTTGTGCAGGTCAGCTTGTTGGGTTGCTTCTTCCAGAGTGAGATGATTTTGGACTTCAAGTAGAGCTTTTATCCTTAGCTCTCTTTCTTTGTCTATTGAAGACTTCCATCTACCTTCTATTATCTCTAGTAGATCATTTGGTATGACTTTGTGAAGTTCAGTGGGAGTATGATTGAACTTGTAGAGACAGTAAACTACAACCTCTTCTATTCTTCTTTTATCTTCTTCGTTACTTAGTTCATATCTCCTTCCAACTGTCCCCAAACCACCTTTTTCCTTTATTCCTTCAACCACTTCATCAATGGTTAGCTTCCTTCCTCTTGGTGCATCTTCTTTCACCGGTTTTGCAGTCTTTCTCTTACGGTGAAGAGTAGTTGTATCTTCGGTTTCTGTTTCTTCCGGTTCTTCCCCTTGTGCACTGGACACCTGTTGTGTTCTTTTCCTCTGAACCTTAGGTTCTTCAGCTACTGTTTTCTTCTTCCTAGGTGTAGGAGTCCTTTTGACATATACCTTTTTCGGTTCTTTTACTAATGTCTTCTTCAAATTTTCCCGAATTCATCATATGTCCCAAACCGGTATGCAGAGAGATCTAGGTCACTCTCTTGCAATGTATCGACATATGCTTTGGCTACCTTGGTAGAGATCTCATACCCAAGTTTCGGTGCATACTTTGTTCTAGGCTCTACAACCTGAATTATACATTGATCGGTGCTAACTAGAAAACACACCTCATCCTTGTATTGTTCAACAATGGCCGAGGGAATTCTTTCCCTGGCATGCATTCTAAGCTGGAAGGCCTCAAAGTAATCTGTCATAACTTTATTGAACCAATTTCCTAGGTTTTCTGCTAATTCACCTATTTGAACCATAACTGGTTTGTCTACTTGCCATGTTACTTTTCCTATCCCTGGAAAGAAATTTTGATAGTAGAAGAACAAACATACCAACAGAGTTCTGTATTTCAGAAACTTCTTCACCAAACCGAGCTTCTTTAGGTTTTCAAATATTTGCCCTCTTAGCATAGCGCAAATATCATATTGTGCATTGTCATGCATGATCTGATGTGTGGCGTGTATAGCTCCTCCCGGTACACTGTTGAGGTTGCTCGACTGATAGATTTTATATCTGATGACTGCAGATGCAAACCGAACGCCCTCGTCTTCTATGTCGTTCATAGTCATCAACCGATTGTCAGACCTTGATTTTGTTAACCTTGCGACTTCTGCATTTGCAATCGTTCTAAGGGTAAAGAGCTTCCCCTTTGTCGCTATATCCAGTAACCCTTCACAAATCTTCCTTGGTGATTGGTGTGACTGCACCTTTCGCTAGTCACATTCCTGGTTCATGAACCCTACTTAGAACCAGTCTTATCCAATCCAGTCGAAACACGGTTGGATACTTAACTCCGTTGATCAAACCTGAAGTTTTGAGCTTCGCATACTTATCTTGAAGCTTTCCATCCTTGCAGAGTGAGAGATATTCGCTTTGGATGAAGGTTTCACCCAATTCTTCCTTTTTTGAGTGGATGAATGCCTTAATGTCTTTAGTTAACAAAACTCCTTCAGGCACTGACGATAGAGCACCTGTCATATCGTTCTCTCGGTTCTGCACTGTCATAATGTCGTAAACTAGTCTATCAAATTGGTTACCTTGAATTAGGTTGACAACAGAAGATGATGATGCCATCGTATTAGACCGATTTACACTGAGAGTCCTTGATAGGATTTACAGAGTTCACTTCGCAAAGACCGTAAATCAAAGCATGAAAAGATTACTCAAGTCTTAAGAAATCAAAAATCACAATTCGCAATGTAAAGTGAAATGGGTAATCATCCTTTCCTTAAATAGACTTAGGGCATAACGGTAATTACCAAACAATAACAATTGTTAACGGCTAAAGCATTAATTAGCTCACCCAATCTTTCTTATGACAATCGGTTCTCATGCGTTTAAATGTTAATCAATCCTCGGTTGTGATGTCAGCGCTTATCTCTCTGATATACCTGATATACCGGTGACTTCTTCCGGTTGCTCCTTTTGACTGTGTGAGATCATTACTCACCAGTTCTACCGGGAACAGTAGGCAGACTACCGATTTCCTTTAAGCCCTTAGGCTCAGTTTGTTGAAGAGATATCATCATCAACAAATGATGATCTTCCTTCTGTTTTCTCCTTAGCGGAGCTTTTTGCTTCCTTTTTTAACCAAATCTTTTTGACTTCTTTTTCAGTCTCTTTTCCCTTGTTACCCTTTTGGTTGGGAGACAAGGTCCTCTTCACCGGTTTGGCCGGTCCTTTTCTTTTGTTCATTGGCCGGTTCTTGCATTCTTTGGCTAGATGTCCAATCTTGTTACAGTTGTAACAAACCATCCCAGTTGCTCTCCATGGATTTACCCTTCTTTCCTTGTTGATGGATGAGCGACATGGAGATTTTCTATGGTCAGATGTTCCACAGCTAGCACAGTTGGTTGTGCTCCAGTTTGTGTTCCTATTAAGGAATACCGGTCTCGGTGGGGACTTGAATGCCATGGTTTTGGATTTGCATTCTTTTGCTTTGTGTCCAAACTTGTTGCATGCATAACAGTAACCTTTGAAGCTTCCCCTGCTTCCACTCGTAACAGTTGCTGCAGTAACTGTTGGAAGTGAATGGTTTTGCCGGTGCATTTCTGCAGTCATTTGTTTTATGACCCGGTTTACCACAATGATTGCAAGAGGTTTTGAAGGTCTTCTTACCTTTATCTTCTGCCGGTTTCTTCTTTTCCTTCTTGCCCTTTTGGACTTTAGAGGATTCACCTGTTTCATTATTGCTTTGACTGGTGTACCCAAGTCCTGTGGGATCCTTGTGCTTTCTTTGAGCCCTCAATTACTCATCAAGCTTTTCTGAGCTTTCATTGTACCTTTTGAGCGTCTCATTTCTCTCTTCAAGAGTCTTCAACTGTTCCTTCAGTTGATATAATTCAATAGCCAGCCTTTTGCATGCATCTTCTTTATCATGCAAGTTCTTTTGCATAATAACATTTTCTTGAGTTACGATCTGCATGTCTTCTTGAAGTTGTAAAACAACAAGATCACTTTCTCTTATTGCATCTTTCGCCATATTTCTTGCTCTTTCAGAGGTCACTAATGATTTTACGACATTGTTCCTTTCATCTTCAACTTTCTTTTCTTCAATGATTTCAGTCATTCGTAGAGCATTATTTTCCTGCTCCCTTTTTAGGTTGGAGATCTGATCGGTTAGACTCTGATTTTTCTCCATAAGATCTGAGACCGCCTCTTTTGCTTCGTCAGATCCACTTTGCCCAGAGAGTTCCTCAATTGTTTCATTGCTCTCACCCAGTTGCAGAGCCAACTCCTTTCTTTTTGCAAGGGACCTCCTCAGTCTATTCTCAAGAGAGGCAATTATGTCATTGGTTTCCTCAAGCTGCTTTTGATACCTGTATCCCTCCATGATCTTTTACTCAAGCGGTTAAGCTGTATATCTTTGAGAACCAAAAGCTCTGATACCAATTGTTAATCCTAATCGGTTACTGAGAGGGGGGGTGAATCAGTAAATACAATTTCTACTGCAATTTAACCTTATATATATATTCTTGTAGAATTAAGAGAATACAATAACATTCATAAACAAGAATTGAAATGCTCAGGTCAACACAACATATATACGTGGAAACCCTTGGTTAGAAGGAGAAAACCACGGTGGGACAGAACCCACAACTTTACTACTGCAGCAATAAAGGTGCCCTGTTAGAGGCTTACAAAGCACTGATAAGAATGCTACCTGGTAAAGGGATTTGGTAGAAGACTTGTTAAGATCTTGACCCTGTTAGGAGTCGCCTTGTAAGAGGACTTTCAACACCAATAAAGATGTTACCCGGTAAAGGGATTTATACAAAGAACCTATTAGGGTTCATCCTGTTTAAGGGATTTGAATATGCTTCACAATCTAAAGCAATGATCCATGATGACACTTTCTATCTGATTAGATCATACCTGTTACCCTTTCCTCTGCTTGGCTATTGAACTTCTTTGTGTCTTTCACCTCTCGTGACTGCAGCTTCTCTCAGAAGATATCTCTCTCCTGCTCTCGATATTCAACAACAATTCTTTCATATCCTATGACCTATATTTATAAGAAATTAATCTTATTAAAAATACGTCGCATAGTTTCGCCAAGCTGTAAACTCCCTCATAAATCACACATGCAAAACCCTAGAATAAAAGGCTTGCAAATTGATCTTGAGTTTACCTTGAAACACTCGTAGATAAAACAAAAGCTAACTCCAGTTAAAAAGCTAACTTCAGTTTTAACTGTGAATGCTCTGCATAATCCGGTTCGGATTATCATGCATTAACCGAAAAAGAACTTGTACCCAGTTCGTCATTTCTACTCTGTGTGTCTCCCTTGACCGGTTGGAAAAACCTAGACCGGTATAAGTGTGGCCAGTTAAAGTACACCGCTTTCTTGTTTAGTCTTCTGGTTCACAATTATGAGTACCGATGTGATGTACTAGTGCTCCGGTGGGCTGTTTGCCATTGACTTTACCAATGACAACTTAAATATGTCAACAAAGTCCACCTCGTTGAGTCTTCTTTGCATGATGTTGATCTTCTTGTTGTAGTTTTAGAGTCTTTCATGTGATAGTTGATGTCACCTTCATGTTGATTCATGGATTCTCAAACAAAATCCAAGGTTCTTGTAGCACCTTTCGCTTGTGAAGCACTTGGGTTTGATCTTGAATTTGTTGTCAAATTGTGAATCTTGTCCCTTGTTATTGTCTTGAATCCTCCTTCTCATTGTTCACTTCCTTGGACGACTTGAATACCTTTGGGCTAGTCCTCCTTCGTCTCCTTCCTTGATCATCATCTTCTATCATCATCTCCATGTATCAACCCTTGCAAAGAAGAGAAAACACTTGTATTAGGAATATATCTTTATTGTATTCATACTCGTTATTGAAGACCTTTCAAAATAATTCACATAAATATCATCCCTCAATAAAGAGTTGCAAAATACACTTAGACATGATAATTTGCATGTTTCTCACCCTCAAGGATCTAAAAATCCTTCACATCCTTATTGTAATTCACACATTTTACCTTTTGCTTGCACCAAATGGCCTTTTACAAGTTATGATTTTATTCCAACTAGCTGGAAATTGTCTTAAAAACCTTCTGAAAATGCTTGTTTTTGTTACAATTCGCACTTAATTTAATTCATAAATGGCCTTTAGGTCTGATTGAATTTGCCTCTCACTTGCTGAAGTTGTTGATATTTTCTGATTTTGCTTGATAAATTTGCTCAGGTCTCTGCTCAATTTTGCACCCTTCCCTTCTGGAAATCAGGTTGCTTTGCTGAGGTCTGCTGATAATTTGCTCTAATTTATACTTGATTTGTCTTGATAAGATGTGACTAACCTTTGAATTGATCCAATTTCACCCTTAATGCTTGGTCAGACTGCCTCCAATTCTGAATTGCCCCAATCTGCTCAAGTTCACACTTATCCAGATCTGATTTGCTTTTGATGTGTATTTGAATTGTGCTTGAAAGGTGATTGTAATGTCTTCATTTATATAGCCCTCAAACTGAAATTTGCCCCTCTTGGAGTAGAAGGCCGACCTAGCCTTAAACTTGTTTTAATTTTTTAAATTTCCCAAATCCCAACTATTTATTTTGTTTTTGCATTTCTTAAATTTTGAATTACCTCCTTAGGGTGGAAATCAGACCCCATTAAGGATTTTTTTTGCAGAAATGAGAGGTTGTTGTGGATTTTTTTGGTGGAAATGAGAGGGTGTCATGGATTCTTTTTTGGGTGGAGAATTGCTTGGGTCACGGAAAAGGAGGGTGGAAAATGAAGGGAGTCCTGGAATTTTGAGTGGAAATTTGCCTTGCTCATGGAAGAATGGGTGGAAATTCGACCTTGCCTTGGACGAGTGAGTAGAAGTTTTGTAAGGTCATGGAATTTCAAGTGGAGGATCGATCAAGTCATGGAAAAATGAGTTAAATTTCTCCCTTATTATGGATTTCTTGAGTGGAAAATCGACCTTGTTGCGGAATTGCAAGTGGAGATTTGATAGGCTCTTGCATAAATGGGTGGAAATTCAACCAGGCCAAGGAATTGTGGGTTGAAAATTAGGGTAATGGAATGAGTTGAAAATTGACCCAAGCATGGAATTTTGACAAGAGTTTGCATTTTCACTTAGAATTTTATTCCTTTTTTTTCTACTTTAATTTTCCATTTTTCTTTCCTTGTAAATTTTTTGATGTTGAATTTCAGTTTTCCCTTTGGCGGAAATTTGCTCTAGTCTTGAAATGTAAAGGGGAAATTCGACTTGGTCAAGGAATAGTGAGTGCAAATTCACCTTACAGAATTAAGGAGTGGAAAATTGGAGTCATCATTGACAAACTCGGTGGAAAATTGACCTCCTCATGGAATCTAAAGGGGAACTTCACTCTAGTCTTGGATTTTCCTTGAAAAACATAAATTTTTAATTTTTACTTGAGGATTTTCATTTCTTTTTCCTTATTTCCCTTTCAAGTTTGGAATTTCTGTATTTACTCCATACTTTGCATTTTTTCAAAAAAAATAAAAATGATTTTTCATTTTTCACATTGGAGTTCCACAAACTTCATTCTTCAAACATAGATTTTTCAAAACACCATCATCTCAACTTTACACAAGGATTGAAAGGGAAACTTGACCCAGTGGTGGATTTCCTAAAGGAAATACTCCTTAAACCCAAATTATGCAATTGACATCCAATCCTTGGAAAATTTTATTCACTTGACATCTCGACCTATTAGTTGTTGACTCGACACACCTATTCCTTAATAGCCAGGAGACTGAGAAACCTACAAAAGGGTTGTCACCTAAGGACACTAAACACTAAGCTACAAAGTGAGAAAAAGAGGGGGTTTGCATTTGCAATGGGGCGTGTGTGTTTACAACACAACAATATGGTGATAGTGTGGAGAATGTCCTACAAATTGTGATAGACAATGCAACAATGTATGTGGCAATGGGAGATTACTTGAGGTGAGACACCCTACTAGTTTTTGGGGCCTTTGTGCCTCTCATCACATCGATATTCTCCTTGGAGATTTAGAGATGAGTTAAAATTGTGGTAGAAGAGGTGAGGAACATTGTAAAATATATCTACAACTATTCATAGGTGCTTAACTTGATGTGAGAGCACACCAATTAAAAGGGCCTTGCATGGTTAGGAGTGACATTGTTTGCTTCCAATTTTGTTACATTGCAAAGTATTGCAGCTTCACTAGCATCTCTTTTCTAATTTTTTGGCCTTCATGGCAAAGATCAATGCATTGGACAAAGAGGCAATAATAATAATTAATATATTGGATATATTATTGATATATTTAATTATGATAAAATTGGTTGGATAATAATAATAAATATAAAAGGTTATATTTATTATTAAGGATTGATTTTAATAATTAAATATGGAGCAAATAATATAAAAGAATATATATTAATAGTATTGACCCAAGTCGGCCAACTTGGGAGGCCAAGAGTTTATCTTAATAAGCTCATATATTAGAACGACTAGGAGAAGGTAAGAAGCAACCAAAAACATAACGTTGCCTTCTTCCTTCTACAAGATCTTTGGATGAGCAAATTTACGGAGCATATTCAAACATTGCTTTCTACTTGGCATTGATTCTTGAGGCAGCAAATTTGACCTTGGATGGATGAGCGATTTGGTCAAGCAACTAGCAGCGAATTTGTGGTCTTGCATTATGAAATTAGACCAACAGTGGAAGCGTCAGTGAATTCATTAAAGGAGCGAATTGCAGATCAGCAAATTATATTTAGGATAATTCGCACCTCGTATAAGCGAATATTGTGAGCAAATTCAAGGGTTCGATCAAGCATTCTGATGAGCAACATCATGCTTGCAACAGTGAACTTAAGGCATCAAGATCAGACCAATTTGTGATCAGCTAGACTTAGCAAAGTAGATCAGCATCATAGGTACATAACAGGGATCAATACTATACTTATCAAAGCTCAAGGGCAGATTTAGTAGAAGGCCAAATCAGGGCAGATTGGCAAAATATTGTGAGCAAACCTTGATAGCATATATGCAGATTGGAATCAATCTAAGCATCGGTTATACTCAGATCTGAGCGCTAGTTATTTACAATATTGGATCAGAATTGGATAAACCCTAGGTGGGCAACTGGACTCATATACTTCTCTGATTTCCTGGTACTATCTCTCCTTTGTGATTTCATATTTATATCCTGTGCTTAGTGTTTGAAAGACTTCTCTAGATTGCATATTCCTTGTGATAATTTGAAAACATTAACACTCTTTACTGAATGTTTGTGAGCACTAGGCAGGGTAACTCTCCTTAGTCAAGGAAAGTCAAAGAGGAAAGGACCTTGTTGGCTGTTTTTAATGATCTTTTTGTCAAGAACATGATGAGATTCTCAATGATCTTCAATGTTAACATTTTCTAAATTACAAAATAATCAAATTGCTATTCTATCGTTAATTTTTCCGAGTTTCATTTACTCTTTTAATTGTCCTTCAAAATAAAATTTACATCAATAGTGGGGTTAGTCAACTGTGAAAACAGTACAGAAAATCATTTGGCAAACCTCTTGGAGAAACCACATAACTTGAAGAACCTCTTCAACTGTGTAAGATTTGTGGGTGGAGGCTGATCAAGGATTGCTTCAAATTTTTAGGTCCACACTGACTCACTTAGAGCTGATTATGTGTTCAAGATACAACTCAATTATCCCAAACTCATATTTTGACACCTTGGCAAACAATGATTCAACCTCTAGAATGCCTTGCCAAGACTTGTTGAAAATTAGTATTTCCGGTCTTCATACAGGATTGAAAGGTAACAAGTGCATTGGTCAACTTGAAGGGCATGACTAGAAACTCAAAGTGGCCAAAGTGACATTTGAAGGATGTTTCTCAACATCTTCCTCTCTAACTTGAGTTTGATGATATCGTGGTCTCAAGTCTATTTCGGAAAAATAGAGTGCTCCATGTAGCTCATCAATGAGCTCATCTATTTGTGGAATTGGGTACATGTTCTTAATTGCTTTCTTGTTAAGGCCTTGTAATCTATGGACATGCGCATGGTTTTGTTGTACCTCACAACTCACACCCAACTTGATCAGTTGACCAAATAGGGATCCCCCCTTTTGTTTTTCTTCTTCTTGCTTTTTGTTTTGCCTTGTGTTTTTTCTTTATTTTGTTTTTTGGGCTTTTGTAGTTTAGGGGTTTGGGGAATTGAAGTGATGATATGAACCCTAGATCCTTGAAACCTCGATCCTTGAAAGCCCTTTGTATCTTTTGCTTTGGCTGCTTGTTGTCGGTGTTTTCGAGGTTAGAATTTTGGATTTCGTGGTAGCACGACAACCCCAAAACCTTGTCCCTCGCGTGATGTTTGTCTCTTGTGTTGGGGATTGAGCTTTTGGAGGTCTAGGATGTCATGGTGATATGGGCACTCGACCTTCGAATGTCTAATGCCCTGAAGGGTTGCTAACTTTGCATTTAACCCTTGTTGGGTGACACTTGGCTTGCATCACCTAACCCCAATGCCTATATTTAAGAGGTTCCATGCTCATTTGCGCACATTGCTTTCAAATGATCAAAGTGATTATAGAGTGATTTAGAGCTTCTTGTGCCTAGTGTTGCAGTTATAGATTCAGTGTGAGCGTACCATCCTCACCTGTTCTAGGTAGGGTTTCCCTTTATGGCTTTGTTTTTGGCCTTGTTTTGTTGTTCATTTTCCTTTCTCGTTGGTGTGTTTGTTGTTTTAGCTGGTTAGGGTTTGTATTGCTTTGTTGTTGTTTCTACTTTTCTTAGGTTAGGATTTTGTTGTGTTGTTTGGTTTTTGTCTCGTTTAGGGCTTTTGATTTCTGTTGTTCTTGTTGGTGGTTTGCTTAGGATTTTTCTTTTCTGTTTTAGATTAGGGCTTAGGTTAATTTCTTCAGTTTTTGGGTTTTCAATAAAGTGTCAAAATTCACATATGTGAAGCAAGGGTTTGAAACCCATTGAAGTTTTGCAAATGGCCTAACTCCCTATGTTCCATGAATGATCACAAATATTGGGCTTTGTTAAAGTTTGGGATCAGATTATAAGGTTTTGATTTTCTTTCAAAATCTCATTTATATATGTAGTCGCATAATATATATATATATATATATATATATATCAAATATCTAATATTTCTATGAACTGATTTTAAGGAGAATAAGACTTGCATTCAATTTGCTGTATATGCTTGTCTTTGCTTGATCTACGAATGAGCATATATAAGGGAGGCAAGTTAGTATAGAGACATGTCTCCATGAGGAGACATGTTCCTATATTAACATGTCTCCTCATAACAATAGATCGGTGATTTAATGTGACCGATCACAATGCTAATCGATTGGTATATGTTAACTGATACAAATGTTAAATGTGCAAGTGTTAACCGATACAAACGAATCGGTATACATTAACAAATCTATAACCGATATCGTATTGGTATAGTTAACTGATGTATAGCCGATAACATATCGGTATAGATAACTATTTCCATAACCGATGTTAATCGGTCTTGCATATCCATCGATTCTTCCATGGATTGATGATCATGAGATAGTACATTTGTTTATATAATGTTTATTTGATCCATAATATTATTATTATGGGAAGAGATTAGATATAATTAATATAAGTATGTATATTAATATATATATATATATAATAATATCTGTTATTATTATATATATATTAATATGCATGCATAATATAGAATGATCTTTTCTCATAATATTATAATCATTTTATCTGATCGAAGCTACAAACATCAACACTCCCTCTTAGCTAGGGAAGATAAAATCCATCATCCAAGAGAGCAACACAAAGTTAATTGTGAAAGTTTATTTTGGTATCACATCATCATGATATTAGAGATATGGTCTGACTAGGAATATCAAGTCTCATGATATTCACCAGAACTCATGGATTCATAAGAAATATCATCTCATGATATTGGGAGCATTGGCCACAAAATATCAAGTCGCATGATATTCACCAAGTACTCAGAGTAATGGCCTACCAACATCAAGTCTCATGATGTCCACCGAGTACTTAGGAACTTTATAAAGATATCATCTCATGATATCAGGAGCATTGGCCACAAAATATCAAGTCTCATGATATTCACCAAGTACTCAGAGTAATGGCCTCCCAACATCAAGTCTCATGATATCCACCAAGTACTCAACAAATGTCCATAGGTAATGTGCACTTACCATAGGAACATTCATATCATCTATCATGATCTGTTTCAGCCATCATAAGATGTCTATCACAATAGAAGATCATGGTCTGTTTAAGGAACTCAATCCACCATGCAAGATATCATCTATCGTGATCTGTTTCAGCCATCATAAGTGTTGCCCCACTTTTCATCCTACGGCTATGCTGTCAAGTGGAAAATTTTGGTGTCACAGTCATGTCTGTGTCTAAGTCTAAGTCTTCCCTAGGGTAGGATGATTTTGCCAGGTTCCCCTCACTTTGCCTTCTTAGTTCAAGCCAGTTGGGTGGTTCTAAAGTCTCTTTATCATTGGGTAGGTTATAGTTCCTAACCTGGCAAAGTCTTGATGCTCCAATTGATTCTTTTTCTCAAGCAGGTAGATGTTCGAAATACATGATCTTCAAGTGTGTGCAAAGAATCAGGAAGAGGATGCAGTGACAGAGCCGTGTGTTCAATCTTATTACATTGTCACCGCCCGAGCTCTGCTGGCCATAGCATCTTTTCAATGTTTCTACCCGAGCTCGAAATGTTTCAACAGTCTTCACCTGTGTCGGGTTTTATAATCTTTCATTACCTTTTGATTCATCTTTGACAGGCAGGTGCACGTCTCTTTATTCATCCGGCAACGTCACTTAAGTTAAAGATTTTCCATGTGTCCAAGATGGCAGAGCTTTGAGAGGAGAGCCGAGCATTAACCTCGCCGTGCATTTGTGACAGTTAGAAAAGAGCGCTCGCATGATTGCATGGATTAAAATAATACGATGTGATCATGCGACAACGAAGCCTGCTGGGACCCGCATACGCTAACAGCACAGATGCGATCATGTTTGTAGAGTTGACCAATCATGGAACGGTCGCATGATCACATAAATAAAATTATTGTCTTGCGATCGTGCAACAAGACAGTGGAAGCCCTGTGGTCTCCAGATCTACAGTCCCCGCAAGATCGCATGACTGAGAAACCGGTCTTGCGATCATGCGAGATGCAGCCACGTGGACTCCTCAGCAGATGCGGGCCCGGTTCATGTTTTCACTTTGGTTAGAATCGATGGTAGCCTTTCTTTGCGGATTAGCGGGATTGAGACACGTAGCTTGGTGGGTCCGGAAAGAGTTTGCTTGCGAGGTTAAATCTACGGTAGTCGCTTTGTCACTATGGTGTGAGAGATTCTTTGCGATCATGCGAGATTATGACACGTGTAAAGGTGTTCCATGTACGCTGGTTATCATATGATGCAAGCACGAAGATAGATCCTTCATCGACGGCTTCCGCTTTACTGAGATGTTGCAGGAGATGCTTAGCGGGTAAAGTGGGATCCTTCCACATGTCCAGGTGGGACCGAAGATGCTTGTGGAAGTTGACCAATCATGGAGCGGTTGCATGATTGCATAGATTAAAGTATTGCTATGCGATCATGCGAAAAGGTAAATAGTTAATGCCGGATGGATGGGAATTTGGCACATAACCGCATTTAAAATTTTTGTGATGCTTATTGTGGAGGACGTGGATGCCAGTTGGACACTTTTCTAAACTTCCTTGTCCTCTTCCGCACTTCCTCTGCACCTACCCGCTTTGCGCTATGCCTTGTCGCATGATCGCAAGGCAGTTTTCTTGGTCTTGCGATCATGCGACCAGTCTAAGTTATAATCGCTCTCGCACTTAACTTTGACGTGCGAAAAACAGGCAAAGTACTACAGGTCTAAAGGATAATCAGTGCTATTCTGTAATATGTTTTATGAGGATCAACTTAATATAAAGGACAAATCAGGAAGGATTCAGAATAGAGAAATAATTAAATATGGTGGAAGTGTTATGTCAGCCCTCTCAACAGGAATCACGGGCACACCATTTTTCAAGGTGATGAAGTTTTCATTGATCAAGATGATGTATTGGAAGAGATTAATATTAGTAAGGGAAGGTGAAGGGATAGAGTCAAATCGTTTCTTCTTCATTGTATTTTCGAAGTTATTTGTTCCCAATCTTTTTGTATTCATGAAAATTGAAAGGTCATCAGTTTCTACGAGCATGATACATTGTAAACTCTATAAATTCTTTGAAAGAAGTTAATAGAAGGTCGGCAAATTTTTGGTGTGAAGCTGGTTGCAGAGTCAATCAAGTTTAGTGCCATTATTTTACTGTCCACTTTCATTATCTGTATCTGATGTTGGTTTCATTGTGTTGAATTGAAGATGGGGAAATAAACAGAGTTTTATTTTGTTATTTTCAAGTTAGCCAATCAGAAGGATAATCAGAGAATTATAACTGGTTGTGGAATTGCATCAGCTACTTCATTTGCATTTCATAATTTGCATGATCATTCTTCAATTGCATTTCATAGTTTGCATTTTCATATTGTTGTGTTGTGAAATTCATAAGATTGTGGAGATCATCAACATAACATCTCTGCATTTAGACCCTGCCTGAGATTTCACTTGTTTGGGTGGAACTCGGTTTTCCTCTGGTTAAGAACATACCCTGCATTAGGAATTAGGGATAAAACATAATTCATTGAACATTTTTCAGATAGGGAGCTGTACCTCAATTCAGAGGGAAACTAGACATTCTCAGAAACAGTTTCCCAACTGTTGTGTAAAGTTGTTCTTCATTATAAAATTGGGCAGATAAAAGGAGTATAAAAAGAAGAACAATCTGTTTACTAACAATAAGATGTCTATCATGATAGAAGATCAAGTTATTGTAAGATCCTCACCTTCCAATAACTTTAACAAATACAAGCAATAATCATTTGGAAGTCGTCACCACTCATGATTTACACAAGGCTCATATAGTAATGAAATAACATTTGTACAATAATCAATTTTACAATCATATCAAGTTTACTTCAGAATTGTTCCATCTTTATCAGCGAACTCCCTCTTAATCACAAGATATCTTGAAGTTCTTTAGAATACAAGTTTCTCTAAATACAAATCTGAATTAATGACTTCAACAAGGGAAGCTTGAAATTTAAGTTTGTCGGGGCATTTTAATGCAGTGTGACCATATTTGTCGCATCTATAACATTGTATTGTAGAGAGGTCTCTATGTTTCTTAAATGGCTGTTTACCATTTGAGTTCTTGCCCGTTTTCCTTTTCAATTTAGCTGTGAGAATCCGAATATCTTCATTAGTGGATTCCACACTGATTCCTCTAGATATTAGATTACACTCTTCTTGAAGGCAGTTAGCTTTTAGTCGATCGAATTTGGGAAGTTTGGAGCGAGCACTTATTCCTTGTCTGAAGTTTTCCCTAGACATAGGGAGTCGATTTAAAGTTACCATAGTTAACTCTTTATTATCATAGGTATGACCAATTGTTGAGAGTTGGTTTCTTAATTAAGTTATCCTCATAAAGTATGAGGTGATGGTTTCTTCTTTATTCATTTTAATATTAGAGAGGTGATTTTTAAGAGTAAGAATCCTGCTAGTGTTGTTTATCTCATACATTTTTTCTACGGCTTTGAACATTTCATATGCAGAATCCAACTTTGTGATAATAGGTAGTAGATGATCTTTTACTCCATCTATTAATAATTCCATTGCTCTGGTGTTGTCCTTTTCCCATTGACTTTTCTCGTCATTCTCATTAGATTTAGGAGGATTTTCTACTACTGTTTTTAACTCATTCTTTCTTAGTATTAGCATCATTCGTAGTTTCTAGGATTCGAAATTCGAAGCACCTTCAAGTCTGTCCTCAAGTCTAATTCCGTTCACCATTCTGTAGTTACAAGATTTCTAAAAAATTCTGATCTTGAGCTTCCTTTAATCTAATAGGATCTTCCTTCAAGTGGTTAGACTTTAACGAAGGAACCTGGCTCTGATACCATGTTAAAGTTTGGGATCAGATTATAAGGTTTTAATTTTCTTTCAAAATCTCATTTATATATGTAATCGCATAATATATATATATGATATGTATATTTAAACAAATCAAATATCTAATATTTCTATGAACTGATTTTAAGGAGAATAAGACTTGCATTCAATTTTTTGTATATACTTGTCTTTGTTTGATCTATGAATGAGCATATATAAGGGAGGCAAGTTAGTATAGAGACATGTCTCCATGAGGAGACATGTCTCTATATTAACGTGTCTCCTCATAACAATAGATCGCTATTCAATGTGACCGATCACAATGCTAATCGATCGGTATATGTTAATTGATACAAATGTTAAATGATGCAAGTGTTAACCGATACAAACGAATCAGTATATATTAACAAATCTATAACCAATATCGTATCGGTATAGTTAACTGATGTAGTATAGTTAATTGATGTATAGTCGATAACATATCGGTATAGATAACTATTTTCATAACCGATGTTAATTGGTCTTGCATATCCATCGATTCTTCCATGGATCGATGATCATGATATAGTACATTTGTTTATATGATGTTTATTCGATCCATAATATTATTATCATGTGAAAAGATCAGATATAAGTATAAGTATGTATATTAATATATATATAATAATAATATCTATTATTATTATATATATTAATATGCATGCATAATATCGAATGATCTTTTTGTTGTCTTGCATTTTGTCACCACAAAATGTAGGTGACAGTACGAAACTTTTGAACTCAATTTCGTGTTTCTCTATGTTTGTTTCACTATTTGATTAGCCAATAATGATCGATCAGTTGATCTCAATTTGATTAGTGAATCTTTATGCTGAGGGTTTTCATCAAGTCTTTTTCGTTTTTTTAGTTTGTCTCCCTATACTTGATTTTTGAATCCTTCGGCGTGTTTTTAGTTGCTTTTGGTCTTTTTGTTTCGTCCAATCTCTTGCTTTCAGTTTTCCCTTCAATTTGATCTATTGTCGGGCTTAATCGAACTAGTCAATCAAAATATATGGTCATTTAAGTGCCCAAAAAGTGGACTCTCCAAGCTCAATTGCATATTTAAAAAATAGATGTTATTTTCTATAGTTGAGTTGCACTTTTTGAAAAATATAACATTTAATCAATTTATGTTATGTTTTTAAGTTACTTTATCACTTCAATTTTTAACTTAAGTGATTAAAGTGCACTTTATGATATATTTTTAAGTTGAGTTGCTTTTTAATTTTTCACTTAAGTGACTATATTACTTTATTGTTTTATTTAAATGTAGAGTTTTACTTTATGTTTTTAATAACATATAAGTTAATATTACCTTTTAAGTGATATTACTCTCAATATTTTGAATAAACATGTGCTTAATTAAATCACTTAAGTTGTGTAAAGCAACTATATGTCAACAATCTCCTACTTTACATGTAAATGCATCTAGAGAGTCCACTTTACATGTAAAGCCAAAAAAATAAAACATGCATTTACATCTCTAGAGTGAGCTTTGCTTTGAAACATGTAAATGCAAGTTTTTGAATACATGTAATGGCACGTCTAGAGTGCGTTTTACATGTAAAAGGCTTTTTCTTCCAAATGCATTCAAAATAAAACATGTAAATGCATCTCAAGAACCCGTTTTTGCTTGAGAAGTCATTTTTATGCAAAAAATATGACATGCATTTGCACTTGGAGAGTGCGTTTTGGCTGGAAATGAGCTTTCAAGGCAAAAACCATGAAAAATAACATATGCACATGCACTCTAAGAGTGCGTTTTTGCTGGTAATGTCTATCCAAGACAAAAAAGCATAAAAATAAAACATGTCTTTGCATGTGTAGAACCCATTTTTGCTTTGCAAGCCCAATGCAAGCCAAAAACGTGACATGTATATGCATGTGAAGAGTGCGTTTTGACCTAGGGCATCATTTCTTATCAAAAACGTGACATGTAGTTGCATGTCTAGAACCCGTTTTTGCTTGGAAGGGTTATTTCAGTCATTTTCATGCCAAAATAACATATGCTTTTGCATCTTTAGACTGCGTTTTGGCTGTAGGTCTCCACTCATTTTTAAAATACTCAAAAACTTTGCATGTAAATGCATCTAGAGGCTGCGTTTTTGCTTGAGGTTGCATTTCAAGGCATTTTAATGCAAAATAATTCGTGCATTTGCATCTCAAGAACCCGTTTTGCTTCCAAATGCATGTGTTCTTGATCCAAGAAAATGATTAATGCAAGTGCATAATTTGTATGCATTTCCATGAAAAACACCCAGCAAGTTTGAATCTTGGAAATGGTCAAAGATCTTTGAATTGTTGGATGCAAATACATCTCTAGAATCCGTTTTTGGAGAAGACAAAGACATTTCAACTTCTCTTTCTCCCATTTTTGTCTCATTGAGCTCCAAGCAAGTATATGTATTTGATTTTGTTTTGGTTTTTCTCTTATTTTTCCTACAATGTTGCATTTTATAGCTCATTTGTTTCCATTTGTTCAAATGTAGCCCATGTATTATGCATTTTTGTGTTTAAATAAGTTAAAATCCTTCATTTTTCAATGCAAAAATCATCTTACACTCAAAAACGAAATTGCATGTGGAGATTGGTTTCAAGTCTTTAACATGTTTGAGTCAATAGCAAGAGGTATGTTTTGTGTTTTTCTTTCTTGATTGCTTGCTTGTTTGTTGTTTGTTTTTGAAGAAAGATGAAGTCATTTTCTCAAGAATGCAAGTACATCCATTCATGCCAATTCATCCTTCACTTTCCAACACATGTAATTGCATTCTTCAAGTCCATTACATGTGAAAACATGTCATCCTTCATTACATGTAATCACCTCTCTAGAGTCCGTTTTTGGTAAAAAGGTCACTCTTGTAATACCAAAATTACCATTTACATATTTCCATATACTTCCAACTTGCATTCTTGGCCACACAAACAAAGCCCACATGTAACCTGCCTTCACAAGTCCGGTTTTTACTCCTTTTTGTCCATATTCATGTGCCATTCTTTTCATTTCCAGCCAACATGTGTGTTCTATGAGTATTTAATCAATACTCCGAATACCTTGTTCTTCATAGATCCATCATTACAAGCCAAAGCTTAATCCTCTCATGGGTTCAATCTCTTCAGATGATGTATTTACTCTTTGGGATTTCCATGTTGCAGTACAGGATATGTCAACACCGACAAAAGCTAAAGGAAAAATGAAATATCAGTATGATAAGGAGTTAGCTCATTCTACAACCTCACTCATTTCATCATCTTTGGATCAAGTTACAGATGCAAGAATTGGGAATATTGACATGATCAATTCTTGCAAAGGCTTGAAGATCCTGCCAATAGGGAACTACGACGCATCAAGAGGAGTAACATTCACTTGATTTCTACTTTCCCTATGGCTGCCTTGGAACCCGAATTTGTCTTTGAGTGTGCGTGTCATTTCAATCCCAAGGGCAAAACAATCAAAGATGCAAATGGAAAGGTGGATTTTAGCCTAGATCCTAATGTTATTGAACAAATTTTCAGAATTCCTCCAAGTTCTGACTGTGCAGACTTGTCCAAGGACATATCCATACAACTATGGAATCAGCATAAGACGGATTATCAAAGATACATGAATGACCAATGGCTGGTTAACAAGAGGTCAAATTTCTCCAGATGGCCAAAAACAATACACAGATTGGATTTCTCTCCATAAGTCAATGATTTAAGAACACTCCTCGGCAGAATCTGTGGCCTTAAGGATTCATGTAATTTTGAGCCATGGATGTATAAGTTTATTTTCCAGATTCTTGAAAATAAGGAACCAATTTATTGGGGAGAACTTGTAAGCACAACTTTGTGTGAATAGTTGAGCCATGTGGGTACATTAGTACCTTTTTATATGAATTCTTATTTGGTCTACATTGCTGCAGCCATGGGAACCTTTTCTGGACTCTCCACTAAAGGTGATCGATCATTGGTACCTAGTATCATGATCAAATTACTCTCACACAGAGCAAGTACCATTACCGAAGGGTGCAAAATGCTTTCTTTGGGTATTTCAGGTGCTTGTTTGATAAAGAGTTGGCAATCAAGAGACTGTCAGATGAAGCTTGGGAAAAGGTAAATCAGTTTGGTTGCATCTTCTTGCAATTTCCAACTTTTACCTACTTAAGAGTGGGTTATTTCCAAGGAGAACCCTATACCTTGCTAAGATATCCTACTGACAGGATCATCCTCATGGAGATGGGAAGACAACTCATTGAGGTGCAATCATATCAACACAATTTGCATAGGCTAGGTTTTGGTATCACCACTGCCAAACCTCTTCAAATTGGCCGTTATACACTCAATTCAGTGTATAAGGCAAAAGCAATGGAAGCAGAACTTTAGCTTATCACATTGAAGAAATTCAAGGCTAGGTCTGACTTTGATTACAGAGGAATGCATTCAAAAATCAAGAGAACCTTCACCCATGTTTATCGCATGGAAGATGTGTGGATTGATTTATGCACCGAAGTGGATATCATGAAAATGGACTACTGCAGGCTTACCTTGAAGCAAATCATTGATCTTAACATGGTTGAAATTCCAGAAGGGATTGAAATTGAAGATGATGGCCTAGTCTTAGATCTTGAGTATTACAATACTCAATTGGAGAAGCTTGTTCCTTTTCCCATTCAGTGGCAACAAAAAGAAGCGAATTCTGTCTTTGATAGATTCCAATCTATTTTGCTGAATACCAACAAGTGGCTGAAAAGCAAAGGCCTCAAGAGAGTACATCCAAAGGTTGGGGTAGATTGCAATCATTTTGGTCCTATTGGAAAGAGATCACAGGTGGAAATCAAAAGCAAGGATGAGTCTTCTTTTTCTCAATCACTTAAAGCTATCAAGCTTACACTCTGAGGAGAAAAAGGGTCAAATCCGCCTTTAGATCCTATTCAAACATCCTCGCAGGAAGAAGAATCAGAGGAAGGTGAAATAATGATCCTATCTCCTCCTCAGTTGCCAAATAGTGAGGATCCATCTAATCAAGAGGAGTCATTTCTACATATGGTAGATAATGATGTGGATTCATTTTCCACTGTATTCACTCTTGCTATTGCTACTTTAGAGGTCAACATGTCTGCTTTCCCTATCTCTTCTGCAACTCCTATCCTCACAGTGGGACAAGTTGAGAATCTGGTTAATGTTTTTGGTGATTGCCCAACTCTTATGGAAGGTCAAGTTTCCCAACTTGATTCTTCGGTTGCAGGCTTTGAAGCATTCATGACAGAGTCTTCCCAAAGAACACTTATGGCTCCTACAGTGCAAACGGAGGCATGCATTATGACAATAGAAATACAATCAGGATCAATGCCTACTGCGATCATTGTTTCAAGTCCAGCAAAAGAGGGTTTCAGTTTGCCATCATGGTTGGGAAAATCACCATGAAAAGAAGGAAAGTCACATTACCTTTGGAGGATTTCTCTATCAGGAAAGGCAAATCTAAGACCTCAAAGGCTAAGGTTGTCTCAAGAATCATTGTTGATGATGAGAAAACCAAGTATGCTGAGGTTGCAGAACCATTGGTAGACAATCCAGCTGAAGAACTTACTTGCTCTGATTGTAAGTTCACCAAGGTAGAACTTGGTAAACAAACACGGTTGGGATGTCTGCAAGATGCTCAAGATGCATCATCAAATGTGTCTAAAAGAAATCATGAGCTCTGGGAGAAGAAGAACTTGTTGAAGCAAGAAAATGCTCGTCTTCATGAGATCATTCTTCAATAGGCATCTCAATCTGTTACTATATCACAAACGGATTAGGTGAATAGGAGAGCGGAAGCAATAAAAGCTTGGTTTGAAGGAGTCCTCTCAGAAGGAGTCCATTCAATCAGAAATGCGCACAAAGTCCTTGAGCGTATCAGAGAGATTGAAGAAAGGCTCCATGGCATGATCGCTTCTTTTAACCAAGGTATCAGTAATCTGAAAGAAGATTTAGACACCTGGGAGCAAATGGTTGAGAAAGATTTAGATGCTCTTGTTACATATGATATCATTCCATCCAGGGACATGTTCTGTCGAAATCAGGGGCTCATGGATTACAAAGTTCAAGGATTAGAAAATCTTTTGACAAAACTTCAAGAAGAGTTAGAAAGTTGCCAGGCAATGGAGCAAGATATCACCAGTAGTCTCAATCAATTGGGATGTGAAGTTCTTACCAGATATGATAATCTCTCCGCTGAAGAAGTAATTACACGATATACTAACAGGGTTAGTGCTGATTTCGATTCTGAGGAGTTTGGAGTACAAACAATGGACAAATTTGTTGCATACAAATTTGTGGCAAAACACTTGAAGGATTCCCTTGTAGATGATTACAAGATTGTGAAATCAGCATGTGACAATGCAATCAGAATTGAAGCCATTTTAGAAACAATGAAGATTTCAGATCTTCTTCTTATTCATGATTGTATTGCCAAATATAAGGCTTTCATTGATAATTTCAAGGATTAATTCTCCTTTCTTCATCTTTCTTCTTTAGTTTTCATTTTTTGTAGATTGGAGAATATGAATTGCATGCAATGCAATTACATGTAAATTCGATTACATGTCCTTATGACATGTAATCCAATAATTCTTCTCACCTAGTTTTACCGGGTCAAAGTGGTTGAGTTGCTCCCACTTTTTCCTCCTTTTTCTCGTTTCTTTTCCTATAAAAGGAATGAGCCCTCATTGTAAATTTCATCTTTATTTTATGCAAGAGAGCTCTGCCAAACTTGTGCAAGCATAATTGTGATTGTGTAGTACTATTTTGGAGTAAAATAAATAGAAAGAAACAATTGGAGCTGAAGCTGTGACTGAGTGCAATTATGGTGAATCAAATTGGAAGTTGTGACTGCAATTTGGTTTTACTGTCTTTTTGTGTATGTGATTCTTGTGATTTGTTAAGAGAAAATTGAAAATTAGAAACAATCGGAGCCGAAGCTGTGACTAGGAGCGATTGTGGTAATATAAAACTAGAAACTGTGACTGTAGGTTATATTACCATCTTATTTTCATGCACTGTTAGAATAGTTAGAAAATCTCTACTTTTGGAAGTCTGTGTGCCCCAATGGTAGAGGTGTTTCTTATAGAATAGATAAATAGGTAATAGAGCTAAGCCGGTATGCTTTTCAATTAGCCTGTGAGTTGGTGTTGGTTTATCGATATCACTGTTTCTAGCTTTTAGATAGAAGTGTAGTTTAGAGATTAAAGCTTTGCCCTTTACTCGTTCTTCGGGTAACTGGATTCCTTCTTGAAAGATAAGACGAAGGAATATTTGTAACATCCTATTTGATAATCTCTTAACTTCTTGCTTACCTTGAGTTGATCCAAGGAACGGTGAGCAGGGGGAGCCTTCCCTTTAAGGTAGGAGAGACATTGTCTCATACGTTGTGGCTGGTATCCCTATTTTGTAATTGGATTTTTCTCCAAAACTGTCAGTTGCAAAATATCCACCCAACATTTTTCTCATAATATTATAATCATTTTATTTGATCGAAGCTACAAACATCAACAAGCTTTAAAATGATTTTCCATTGGAGAAGAAAAAGGGTGAAACCCAAAATAAACCTAAGTGTCTTGGTAGATTTGTTTTCCCAAAGTACCGGGGATCCCCAATCCCCGCAAGACCTTAGTCTTTTGATGATCGGGGGTTCGAAGGTCCCCTAACTTCAAGAGGGATTAGGGATCCCTGATCCCCAAAACTCCGATTTGCCACTCCCAAGATCACATTAGGCTTAAGTTTAAACCTGTCAGAGATGCTTCTATCCCCAACAATCGAAAGAGATCGAGTATGTTGCTTCGACCCCAACATATACACCCAGGGTTTGTAACTCTTTTTACCGCTTCCAAGAGTCATTTCAAGGACGCTTCCATCCCTGAAACCTGAAAGGGATTGGGGATGAAAACAACCCCAATCCCCAAAATAGGTTTATTTATCAAATTTAAGGTTTTCATACTTAATGTCTTGGATTTCCACATCCTTGATCAACTAAAGGGAAGACTGAAAGGGCATCTTTGAAACCCTAAATGTTTTGTTTTTCTTGCAAATTTCATACTTAGTTGGGTCTAAGGGGTAAGGAATCATGAGCTCTTATTCAGTTTCTAATGATGATGATGCATTTATGTAGTTTTCTTTTTGTTCTTAGTTAGTTAGCTCAATAAGACTTTTTAATGGTTTATTAACTCTTGCTCATTGTGGAGAAAGAAATATGACAATGACCCCAATGAAGTACAAGTTTCAGGGATACATGAAGCCATCTAAGTTGGGCAATGACCACCAAGAGATCACTAATATTGATCTTGTCCATGTAGACCTAAAGGAATTTAGGACTAGGATGGCCAAGCCAGAAGGGAGATCATTATGGGCTATGTCCTTGGTATACTCAGGACTTATACAAGTAGCAACCTTCGCAATTTCGGTGCAATCCTTGGACTTGGTGATGGCTTGTGTTGAGAACTATGATGCAGGACAGAGCAAAGTCTTCGAAAAAGAAGAAATTCTGAATGCCTTTCCCAACAATGTGGAACAAGTATTTCACATTCCCGCCTATGACTCTGATGCCAAGGTAACAAGGGAGTTGGAGAAAGTTACTACAACATGGACCAACGTTGTCATTTGTACATTAATGAACAACTCTTAGAAAGGCCCAAGAAGGGTCACAAGCTTGATAAAGTGAACCTACGTAGAGCATACCTTAGGGAGGATATTTAGAATTACATAACTCTTGTAAGCAAGGTTTTGGGCTCTCATGAGCCAAGCAATTTGAAACCTGGATAGTCCTTTTCATCAAGACCATTTATGACATGAAGGAGAAAATACATTGGAGAAAATCATCAGTGATAATCTTTACGCATAGCTGCTAGTTGTCAAGACAAACCCCAAATTTTATATGACTTCCTATCTAGTTTACCTCTTGGCAGCACAAGCAATTTTTCTAGGTTTGAAGAGGGTTAGGTCCCTTATCGACTCTAAAATGGGGTTTATACCCACTTTCCTTCGTCCTCCAAAGAAGCATAGACAAGGCCAACTATAGAGTGGTCAATGGTGCATTTATATTTGTAGTGATTTGAGCCATCAAAGGGGATTTCGCTGAAAGGTTATTGTCGGAAGCAGCGACTCAAATCAAGATGTTCGACGATTACTACATTCAATTTTGAACCTTCACATACGTTAATGTTGTGTGATAAAAAATCTGACACACTTCTATGAACCATTATACTTGAGAGAATCCATGGAAGGGGAAATCTCAAGAAGCGGCTCATAGCTTCCTAGTTGAAGCGAGTTTAATCCTTCTCATGATGCTCATCAAATTGGCATAGAGGATTAGTGACTTGACTACTCCAAAATGGAAGATTCAAAGCTAAGAATGAAGCTAAGATGCGAGAGTGCAAGCTAGGATGAGAGATTAAGCTAAGAATGTATGCAAGCAATTAGTATTCTAGAATGAAGATGCAAGGGCTTTTCTATTGAAGTAATGCAAGAAAGGAAACTAGATTAACAATGCAAGATTAAGCTATAAATGAAGCTAAGCTAAGAATTCAAATGCTTGGTTGATATCCAGAGGGATTGGTGCAAATGCTCCAAAAGATGAAATTCAAATCCTACATACTCAAACTCACACAAGAGAAAAAAAGTTTAATCAAAGAAAAAGGGGTAAAAACACCAATGGGAAACATTCATCCAAGAAAATGAGAGACCTATCTAAAGTACAATGCTTTAGATGTGACAAATATGGTTATCTTGCGATGAAGTGTCCTGATAAAACAAAATCCCAAGCTTCTTTCGCTGAGGTTAAAAATATGGATACAAATTCAGAGAAACTTGTATTTTACTCTGCCTTATCTACTCAAGTAACAAACAGCATGAACACCCGGGTGATAGACAGTGGGGCCTCAAGGCACATAACAAGATTTCGAGATCACCTAGATTCCATTGAGGAAACTTCTGATGAGGAAGTAACTATTGGAGATGATACAGACTATCCAGTAAAAGGAATTGGGTATTGTACCATTCAACTCAAATTTGGTGTCTCACTCCAACACACAAGAATACTATTTGTACTTGGGATCAAAAGAAACTTAGTTTCTATCTCAGCTCTTGAAGACAAGGGATATAGGATCACATTTGTGGAAGGAAAGTATTAGCTTGGCCCAAGAACTCTACCATTAAAAATGCTCATACTATTGGTACAAGACAAGGATGCCTTTATAAACTATGCACTTCTTCTCAAGCCCTAATTCATGAATCAACTAATGAGAATGAAATTTGGCATAGAAGACTAGGGCATTTCCACTTTCGTGGTTTATCCAGTTTTGAGAAGATGGTCACTGGTCTACCAAAATTCAAAACTGAACATGTACGGACTTGCAAAGGTTGTGCATTAGGGAAGAATATCAAAAGTACTTTCACAATAGTGAAAGTAAATCTAAATATGTACTAGAACTTATTCACTCTGATTCGTGTGGACCTATGTCTGTTCCCTCCATTAGAGGATTCTTGTATTACATTATCTTTGTAGATGACTACTCTAGGAAAACATGGATATATTTTCTTAAGTGTAAAGAGTATGAACAAATTCTCTTAAAGTTTAAAGAATCTAAAGCTCTAGTAGAAAATGTATTTGGAAAGAGTATTAAAACGCTAAGAATAGACAATGGGAAGGAATACACTTTAGAAGCCTTCCAAAACTTTTGTAAAACTACTGGGATTAAGAGGGAGTACAATGTTCCTTACAACCCTCAACAAAACGGAGTTGCAGAAAAAAAGAACATAACTATTGTTGAATGTGCCAAAGCTATGATGCATGATCAAAACCTAGAAACTCACCTCTGAGAAGAAGCGTCTAATACTGCCGTCTACATTCAAAATAGATGTATTCATTGTCATTTAGAAAACAAGACTCCTGAAGAAGTATTCATTGGAACTAAACCAAAAATAAGCCATCTTAGGATATTTGGATGTCCAGTCTACATTCATATTTCTAAGGATAAAAGAACCAAATTAGAACCTTTTGGGAAGAAAGGTATTCTAGTTGGATATAGTGAAACCTCCAAGGCATATAAAATTTACATTCGAGGACAAAGAAATATTGAACTGAGCAGAGATGTGATCTTCGAGGAAGATATTGCATTGAAAAGATGCAAAGATGAAAATGAAATGAATGATAATAGTCAAGAAGATCTCTCTCCTGATATTTAGAGGGAGATACAAGACATCACCAAGGACAATGATTTTAGTGATCACATGGATACTGCTGAAGAGATCAAAAAAAACACGAAAAGATCTCTATGGGCCAGGAAGATGATTAAAGAAGCAAGGAGATATGCAGCTCCTTCAGGTACGTCCAGAGAAATCTGAGCCTTCTAATGTTGAGGAAAATCTTCAACATCTTACTTGGAAGGATGCCATGATAGAAGAATACAATTCTATCATTAAGAATGATGTTTGGGATATTGTACCCAAGCCCAAAAATAAATTAGTAGTTTCCTCCAAATGGTTATTCAAAATCAAGCATATAGCAGATGGAAGTATAGAAAAATGCAAGGCAAGGTTTGTTGCTAGAGGTTTCTCTCAGAAAGAAGGCATCAACTATGAAGAAACCTTTGCTCCAATTGCCAGGTATACCTCTATCAGAACTGTAATTGCTATTGCTGCATCTAAGGGTTGGAAAATCCATCAGATGGATGTAAAGACTGCTTTCTTGAATGGAGTCATTGAAGAAGTATACCTAGAGCAACCTAAAGGATTCATAGTTCACAATAAACAATCTCATGTCTGCTAACTAAAGAAAGCATTAAATGGTCTCAAACAAGCTCCTAGAGCTTGGTATGAAAGGATCGACCATTATCTATCAAAACTCAACTTCTCCAAAAATGATGCAAACCCAAATCTCTATTTCAAAGTATTAGATGGAGACATGTTGATTCTGATTCTTTATGTTGATGATTTATTAATCACAAGAGAAGAGCACCTCATCATCAAATGCAAACAAGACCTAACTTCCGAATTTGATATGAAAGACTTGGGAATTTTTCATTACTTTCTCAGATTCGAAGTTTGGCAAGATGAACATAACATATTTCTCAATCAAGGAAAGTATACTGTGGACATCCTCAAGATTTTCAGAATGGACTGCAAGCCCATGTCTACTCCAATGGAGACAAACCTACTCAAACTCAAGGAAACAACTAATGACTTGAAGCTTGCAGATTCTACCCTATACAGACAAATAATCGGGTCCTTGATGTACTTAGTAAACACTAGGCCTGATATTTTCTATGCAGTGAATGCACTTAGTCAGCTCATGAGTGAACCAAAGCAAATACACCTAGTAGCAGCTAAGGACATCCTAAGATATCTTCGAGACACAATTAGATATGGGTAGAGATATAAAGATGTAGACCTGAACTTGCATAGATACACTAATTCAGATTGGGCCGGAAATATTGTGGATCGGGAAAACACCTCTGGATGTTGCTTCAGTTTAGAATCGGCCATGATTTCTTGGTTTAGCAAAAAACAATCCTTTGTAGCTCAAAGTTCCACTGAAGAAGAATATATTGCAACATTGATGGGAGCACGAGAAGCAGTTTGGTTGAGAAAACTTCTAGTTGGACTATTTGGAAAATCACTAAAGCCCACCATTATTCATTGTGACAATCAGAGTTGCATTAAACTATCCTTGAATCCAGTGTTTCATAATAGGTCCAATCATAGTGAGATACCTTATCACTACATTAAAGACATGGTAGAAAAGAATGTGGTGGAGTTGAAATATGTTAGTGCAAATGAACAAAAAATAGATATACTCACCAAACCTCTTGCGAAGATTAAGGTAGAATACTTCAGAGGTAAACTTGGTATGATTGTAATTTTTGAGAATGAGTCTCAGTATCTTTGATCATTGTACTAATCAAATCTTTCTTTGTTATCATGAGTGTTATTTCATGAATATGTATATGTGATTTGTGTGCATCATGAAGAAGTGACAAATTTTAATGATTGCACTTGTATATATGACAGCTATTGGAGGGTGACGATCTTACAATAACTTGTCCTCATCGTGATGAATATCATATTGTTGATATCTAAGCAAATCATGATGATGATATCCCTATGGAAGGTGCACATACTTTATATACTTCCATTAGAGATATGAGTACTTGGTGAATATCATGAGACTTGATGTTAGCAGGCCATTACTCTGAGTACTTGGCGAATATCATGGATTTGATATTAGCAGGCCATTACTACTGATATTATGAGATAATATTGTTATAACCTTTATGAGTACTTGGTGAACATCATGAGACTTGATGTTAGTAGGCCATTACTCTGAGTACTTGGTGAATATCATGGATTTGATATTAGTAGGCCATTACTCTTGATATTATGAAATAATATCATTTCTAATATTATATTGAGGTAATATTTTATTTATATTGTGTATGAATCTTTTCATAAACCTCTTCCCTAGCTAAGAGGGAGTGTTAATGTTATAGCGTTGGTCAGTAAATTAATCAATTGAAATATATATATATATATATATATAGAAATGTATTTATTATGTATATATAAATTATAAATTAAGTTATTCATTGACTGAGACATATCATTAACGGGCTTCACGATACTTACATTCTGCGGCAGTGAGTATATGTGTTACGGTATTGCAACACACAATACCATGTGTGTTACGATACTTAATAAGTATCGTAACACATATAGTATTGTGTGTTACAATACGCAACACACAATACTATATATGTTGCAATACTTATTACAATACTATATATGTTGCGATACTTATTAAGTATTGTAACAAAGTATAAACTCAGAATTAAAACACTGCGATGAGCGGCAGTTGTTAAGAAACGGTATGTCGCAGGATTAATGAGGAGAGCATGTCTCTACATACATAGAGATATGTCTCTACATGATACATGATCTCTAAACAAGTATTTATATCCATTATGGATCTGCACTTGAAGACAGAAATAAAAAGCAGTGTTCTTTCAAGTGCAGATTTATATATACTGAATAATATATATATTTCAAGTACACAGTCTGATATAAAAATAAAAATGAAATATATACCACATCTGATCTTAGTATTTTAGCACAATCAAAGAAGCATTATAAAGAATGAAATCAGATTATTTGCAATTACTCAAGGATAGGGATCATGCAATCAAAATTGTCGAAGACAAGGAAAAAGAAGTTGACTATCTTTGCTTACAACTTAGCATGGATCATTGTTCACTGTACAAAGCAGAAAATCAGTCATCTATTGCAGCCGCTTCTACGGAATAGAACAAGAAGTTGAACTCATGAATGTTGTTGGTCTCTCTTCTCAGGATGGTATAGTTTGTAGCCATAAGCAACAGGGTTTGTAGGTGGTTTTTGGGATGATACTTTTGATGGAATAGTAGCTAATAATGAGTGTCTGAATTTGGAAGGTGTGCGTGAAGGTAGCATTGAAAAAGATGAAGAAAATGAAGTTTCCATGAATGGGAACACCAATATATTGTCTTTTTATGTGCTTGAATGACATAGGTTTGGAATATCATTTTAAAATGCTCAAGAAGATGGTTTTGTGGTCTCAAGTTACTTTCAAGGTATGCCACTGTACAGTAGATTTGCTGTTCCTTATTTCATTAAGACACTGTTTCTTGTCATTTTGGAGAGACACAATGTCTGTAAAGGTCTTGTACTATTTATAGGATTGTATATGCATTGGAGCCATTTTTTGAAGTACTGTTGATGGGAACTAATAGATTACCTCTTGAAAGATAATGCAATTTGATAATGCATGGCTTATCAAAAAGAATATTCCTTCAAGAGGCAATGTGTAGCAAAAGATGGGAGAATTTTCAGAATTGATTCTTTGGTTACCAACTTACTCATCAATGATAATAGCCGCCCTGTGAAGTTGATTGTGAAATTTTTAGACCTTAAAGTGACATTAACAATAGATTGTATGAGTTTGTATGCACGGGATGGTCTCTATAGCAGCGGGGAGTTGGGTATGGATGATAATTTATCACTCCATGACAACAATGGCACCCTTGAGGTAATTAACAATTAGATTTCCAGAGTTAGTATTGCTACTATAATTTATCCCAACAACTTTGAGGAAAAGGAGAATGCAGATTTTGGAGATGGCAAAATAAGGTATGAATCACTCCAATTTTAAGGTTTTAGTTTGGCATCACAACAGGATTCCAATTGCATATTTACATCAACATTAGAGGCTTCTATGTGTTTGAGTTTGGTGGGCCCAACATTCTCGTGGGAGTTGATTACAGGATTTTGGTTACAGGTACAATTTCTAGGAGTGAGTTGTTGATTCAGGGTTGGAGTTGTGGGAAAAATTTCATTGTTGGTTCCGCTGTTTGCTTTCCAACTAGTACCTATAGGACTACGATTTTTGGCATGCAGATGAGTTTGTATGTATTTCTAGTGTAACAAATTATTAGTACATGGTTGAGGATTGATGATAGAGGAGATTCACTCATTGGAGACGGCTTTTCAACTACTCCCATTCTCATGACTCCTATGTATTTAGTGAGATTTCTGATTGTTCGCAGTTGTCTTAGTTTTCTTACATTGTTTATGGTGACCTCAGTCTTGGGACAATTTGGTTTTGAGCACTTGCACTCTTCAGTACAACCAGTTATGGGAGATTCTCTAGGCACAGTTCAATTATTCACCACTATCTCTTGGGAGAGTCTGTGACACTGCAATCATTTCATGGTGCTAGTTGGCAATCTTTCAAATGATTATTGGTTGATCACAGTAAGATGGGTTAGACGGTGTATTCGAGGGCTTCCCCTTGAAACTTGGAGATTAAGAGTCGATGGTATGTTTTCGGTTGGCGATAATAGAGGCACTCTTTAGTTGACAGATTGGAGAGTTGTAACAGTGATTGAACTTCATTTTCAGGATGTCATGAGGAGTGATGCTTGGGTTTATTTTTTATGGTGGGTGAGGAGTAGAGTGTTTTTTCCTATTGCCTAGGATCGTGATTGGCAATGAGTTTGCTGATGTAGTCTCCTAGAGATATCAGTTTTGGTTTTGCTGATTTTTTCTTTATGGGGTTCTAGGAGAGGAGAGTGCAGTTTGAGCATGTTGGGTTATTAGTTATGATTAGAGTAGTGCAATGTTAGCATGGTGGTTATGTTCCGAGTTTGATTCGGAAACTTGATGTCACTTTGCTCAGCAACTCAACAGTTGATAGGAATGTGACAACCTATGTTGACATTTCAGAGCTCACTCCTATGGTTTTTTAGTGTGGTTCTTTCAAAGAGCAGTTTCTTGAGGATTTGACTAAGTTTATGCAGTTCTTGATTGCTCTTCTCGCTGGAGGTTGGCAGAACATCTTAGGTTCAGGCACCTTACATGACCGTGTCTTCAGTAGATGGCAGTGCAATTTTCTTAGGTTGACTTGGGACCCTGGGATCATTCTTGGTTTCAGTTTGGATTCAATTAGTGAATTATGGATTACATTGGCATTGCTTGAGGACAAGCAATCTTTGGGAAGGGTGAACTGTAATCTCCCCTTTCTAGCACAAGCTATATGAGTTTGTTGTTAACCTATTCCTTCATGGTCTTGTAGGATAACCAGGACATTTAAGGGACTTTGAGGTCATTTGGCCTAGACATTTGCCATTGTAGGTTGATCCGACATGTCCAAATGCAGTTTGGGGCATACTTATTATTTATAGCAAGTCATTTTGGGCATAGTCGGATCTTTAGTGATAGTGTCATGTCGATGGTAAATGATTAATATCAACACAAGATTTTAATATTATTGATATGATTTATTTATGCATCAATAAAGTTAGTTTATAAAGTTAAATATAAATATTTAACTTTATTACTGTGGACTATAGTTAAGTGGGAAATATTTAAAGTCCCTTTATTTAATAACACATTGGAGACGTAAAATGTAAATGGGGACTTAAGTTAAAGAAAAAGTTATTTTAAGTGACCCGGGGAATATTAAAGGAAAAACATTCACGGGAAAATAGGGGGAAAAAATAATCATGAGAAAATAGGAGTAAAAAGAAAAATCCTGAAAAATTAAGAAAAGACAAAAGTGATGGGGAAAAAGTGATTTTGTTTATCCCACATTGGTAAGATGAGTGAATGAGTTCTTATGAGAGCATTATAAAAGATTTCCAAGAGCTCACTTTCAGGCAAGCTGGATGAAATAAGAAATTTATGAAATATTGGAGAATTCTTTTCTAGGGTTTGTGAGGACAAAATCCCTCACAAATGACATTCTCTTCGCTGTTGGAAGACATAGTCAAGAGGATCTTTAAATATTCATTTCGAGGTATAAATCTGATTATTATATATAACTGTTACTTTACATTTGATACAATTTCAGTGGTCTGGAAAGGTTCTATTTGAGAGATTGAAGATAAAAGTTGTGGCCAAGCTGCTGGTAATGCTTATAGATTTGTATGGATGAGTTTTTGGTTACCATACTAGTCTGGAAAAGCTCAGAACAGAACCATACTAGTCTGAAGTAATCTGCAGCCAACTGTATATGCCAGAAGACACCTACAGCGGGGCCATACAGGTCTGAAACAGTCTTTAAGGGCGTTGTACAATTCTGCAACAGCTGCAACAGTGTCATACAGGTCTGGGTTTAGCTGGAGTAAGCCGTAAAGGTCTGGAATGCTGATGTACAGATCTGCAAATTACTTGGAGGATGCCATCTAGGGTTTGATATTGCTGTTAGTGCAAGTGGACAAAATAGTGACTGGACATCAATTCTGGTATGGAAATATAAATTGCCCTGTCAATATTAACTGAGAAATTATTGAAAGAATTTCTGTTAATGTATTTTAGTATTCATGTTTCAGAACAGAGGACAAATGTTCAAGTTGTTTTCAATACTTTGGTTTCAATATTGCTATTGATAATTTAGAAGTTGCATCATAGTCTTTTCGGCATTATTGTTGGTTCAATATCTATGTTCGAACATCCACACACTCAAAAGAAATCAGGAAAAAAATTTTAATTAGATTTCCAAAAGAGGCTGCCCATGACACTCATCTCCATTAGTTCCTTGATAGCTTTCTCAATGTCATCCTTGTGTCTCTTAGGATGTCCATATGGGGTGATAATAACTGGTTTTTCTCCCTTTGATAATTCAATCACATGCTCAATGTCCTCTATTAGGAGGCCTATCTGGAGAAATGCTACTAAAGACCTTGCTTCGCTTGGATAGCAAAGCTTGAACCTCTGGGTGGTATAATCTCATGTCCACCTCCGCAACTGTAGGCATGACTATGCATTTTGCCGTTCATTCTTCCTGATCATGTCTAATATGCCTCTCCTCACACCTACAAAGGACAACTTGTGTTGTTCCATTGGACATTCCTCTTGAAACAATATTCTTCCCCTTTGATTTAAATTTCAGCTCCATGGTGTGAAAATTAAGTGTGATCTCTATCAGTGAACACAACCACTGAATACGCACCACTACATCTGTGTTTCCAATGCTAACCACATAGAAGTCATCCTTGATGTTGTTGTTCTTCAACTGAAAACTCAACTGTGAGATCATCTTGGTGCATCTAATAGTGAATCCATTTGCAACCATTACCCAGAAATCATCCACATCCTGTCTTAAGACCCTGGCGTGGTACAAATCCCCCATCAATGAAGTTATGAGTAAGCCCTTGTATCTATCAGTGCCACCAAGCGCTATCCACCTAATATTCCCCATACTCAAATTGATTCATTCTTCTGAAATCTGTAGCTCTTGGCAAGTGTATGCTCACTCTCTTCCTCTGACTCCCTTGAAGACTTTCTTCCTCATTTTCTTCACAATCGGATTGCTAGTTGGATTTCTCAACTGCAGATTCATCAGCTGAATAATATTCTACTTGGTTTGCCTTTCGTTTCACTGCACATTAATGACTTGGGGCCCAAGGTTCTTTATATTTGAATCATAAATCTTTCTTCCTTGAGTTTTTAGGGCCTCACTATCTAAACTTGGAGTCATCTTTTTTGGCTGATTGAGGTCCTTTTGAAAATGCTGTCTTTTTTGCTTGGAAAGGTCTTTCACTGAAATTTTGACTTAAAAGCAGCCAATTCCATACCTCCATACTTTTATCTTTCTTAGGGCTTCTTGTAATGATTGTGGATCAAAGGTCTTGATCCATTCCCTAATAGGCTCCAATAGTCCGCCATTAAATAGGACTAGGAATCTCTTCTCTGTTTTCTTGGAAACCATCAGTGATAGCTTCTGAAATTCTGCTATATAAGCCTCAAGTGAACCATGTTGCTTCAGTTGCACCAACTCTCTAAAATGCAACTGAGGATCCTTCTTATGAAACTTCTTGATGAGCTGGTTAGTGAGCTCATCATATGTGCTGATTGCTTTGTGACTGTAGTAGGCACCCCCGGATGTATAATTTTCCAAGTCTGATTTTTACAAAGATTCTGCTTTTTTTTTGGAGTTTTTTTTGTATTTTGAATTTTTTTGATTTTTTTGTTTTTTCTAAATATGATGATTGCAATGAACAACTTGACACAAATTCTGGAAATGGCTAATTCAACAACTTAATGAAAACAACTTAGAACATATCTGATTTTATTATTTTTTAAAATTCCTGATGAATTCGTACCAGACAGATAATTTGATTTCATACAAGGGATTATTGTTGTTTCAACAACTTTTAATTCTCCAACACCCGGGTGCTGGTATCGGGCAAACTATTCTGATTTTCTACTGCTATGACTGCTGCTGATGCCAAGAAACACCCAGATCTGATGATGCAATGACTCTGTGGTTGTTGTACAGATGGAATTTCAATGCCAAAGTGCCTGCTAAATTGCTGAGAGGCCCATGTCTGATCTGCAATGTCCTTAGCCCACGTCTGAGCAGGGTCTAAAGTGATGATTCCTGGAGTGGTACGGCTGACAATTGTGTCCTAATTCTGATAAATTCTGACTTTACAATCACAGATATGCCACTATAGTGAACAATTTGGCCCTCTGCAAATCTAATCTGATGAATTGCTTCTAATTTCCTGATGCAAATTGAAGTACCAAGCTGATCTATGCAAACTCAAACCCTTAGATGATCTCTCACACTTTAGGTCTCCTATCTTCTGAGAGTTTTCGTTCTCAGATGATTCAAATAGATGAAACCCCTGCTCAGAGCTCCATTTCCAAAACTGCCACTGAAAAATAAGCTGGAATCCCTAAAAACTCAAATCCCCAATTCTCTTTTAACTTTCTTTTCCCTCTATTTCTTGGATCGAACCTTTTAGGGTGTCTTTTATTTTAATAAACATTAAAATGTTTTTTTTTAATTAAATTCCCACCTAGGGAATCGATCCATCTCAAGGCCCTATTATTTATTATAAAATGTCCCCAACTTAAGTCATGACTTGCAACTATCAACCTAGGAAGTTGTGCCATAACCCCTTATAATTTATTATTATATTATTATAAGGTGATTGTAATAATCACTTTTATTATTATTTTATTAAGGGCAACTTAGGAAATAATTAAATTATTTCCAAATTATTCATAGTTAGCTTGTCTGGACTCAAATCTGAGTTTTGTCTGATGACACCTGTCTACTTAGTCCAATTTAACATTTGCTTGTTATACTTCAACAATATGATTTCTTTGAGGTATTTTGGATGCTGTGTTTAATACAGTGAACTTGGGGACGTGCACCTCCCCCAAAACTACGAAGTACCTGGTGCAAGGATGTCCCAAGGATAGGTACTTGGAGTACTCGAGTATCCCCACCTATGCCACTCCGCAACCACACCGCCGTTGGGACGCGTCCAGAACGTGGGGGACGCGTCCAGAACGTGGGGGACGCGTCTAGAATATGGGGACGCCTAGGCGTCCTCGGGACTCGCAAGAGTCCCTTGACCGTATTGGGGAGATATAGGTGTTCCTCGTCAGCGACCGACGTCCAATGCATAAAAAGTGTTTTTTTTTTTTTACTTTTGCTTTTTCTTATTGGTTCATTTGAACCCTGAAATATTGTGGGTCCCATTTTGGGTCCTCCAAGCCTTCATAAGCCCAGTAAACTTCATTTCTATCTCACATTTGGATTTTACATTGTTTGTTACAATTGAGAGAGAAGAGTGAAAAGGAGTGCAAAAAGTGATTGCAAGTGAAAGAGGAGCAAGAAGATCAAGAGGAAGAAGATTCATCAAGCACAAGGTAGGGTTTTTAGAATATTTTTTTGTTTTATTTTTTGATTTTTATTGCTAAAACTAAATGTTGAATGCATTGTTGTTTCTTGTTGAAAGTGTTTTCATTTTTGTTGTTTGAAATTTCTTCTGTTTTCAGTTTGCAACTTGTTGTTTTTTGTTATTTGAATTTCTGAATTAGGCTGAAACTTCAAAGTTCAAACTAGTTTCTTAATAATTTTTTAAAATTTTTTTTGAAGTACTAATTAGGCTGAAATTTTTTCATTTTGTGAAATATAGTGTCAAAATGGCCTCTCATAGTCATGAATATAGTGGAGATGAGATGGAAATCAATTCTGAGGGTGCAAGTCTATTAGAGTATGAACTTGAGCATGAGGCAAGTGACCATGGGGCTGATCCAGAAGCCCAATCTAGTTACGTTGCAGCAGGACCGGCTTCTATAGATTGCCCCTCTCAAATTTTGACAGAGTTTGCTAGGGATCTTTATGATCAGAAGTCTCCTCTCAAACAATTTGCAATAAGAGCATCAACCCCAACGCCAACAAGTGGTGGCACAAGAAAATGGAAATGCAATCTTTGTGGTGCAGAATGGTTTGGGAGCATCACTAGAGTTAATGCACACTTTCTCTTTTGGACAGGATATGGTGTGAGTGCATGTCAATTTTTGATGGCTTCAGAAAATGTCAAGTATATAATTGAGATAATCAAGCTTTGAGGCATTCTTGACGATAGTGCAGTTCCAGTGCCTAAGTCTTTGGCTGCTAGGCAATAGATTTAGGCAATTAAGTAGTCATAGGGGCAGCGATATACTTCTACTCGTATCATGCATTAGAGAGCAGGAACTATGTCAGAATCAGCTTCAGGACCTTTATCCATTCAAAGGTCAGCATGGGAGGGCAGCAAGGGGAAACACGAGGCAGGAAGTTCAAGTAACCCCATCACTGATTTGTTTAATATGTGCGTGAAGGATCAGTTAGACAATGCCATAGGTAGGTTCTTTGCCAATGGCATACCATTGCATGTAGCTAGATCTTCTTATTATAAGGAGATGATGTCCTTGGTGGCGAAGGGGGGGGCATCATTTGTGCCACCAAGTGAGCACAAATTGAGGACCACGAACTTGGATAACCAGTATAACAAGATCAGTGTTTTGATGGAGCAGATGAAGGCCTGTTGGATAGTCTAGTCGCAACATAGTTATGGATTGGTAGACGGACATTAGCCATCGTCCACTCATCAACATCATGGTTACATTCATAGAGGGCCCATACTTTCTGAGGGCAGTTGATTGTTCAGGGCATCGCAAAGATGCTAATTTCAGTTTCACGTCCTTAAGGAGGCTATTGAGGAGCTTGGGCTACAAAAGATGGTCCAAGTAGTGACAGATGCAACATGTGTGCAAAGCTACAGGGAAGCTTGTTGAGGCAGCCTATAGACATATTTGGTGGACTCCATGTTGTGTGCATGCCATGAACAATGCACTCAAGGACATGGGGAAGATTGACTGGATTAGAGGAGTGGTTAATGATGCAAGAGATGTGCAAATGTTTACTGCAACCACCACACTTCACATGCTCTCTTTAGGAGCTTCGCGAAGGAGTTCTTGAAACCAGTTGAGACTAGATATGCATCATATTACATTCTCTTGGAGATAATGCTTGAGTTGCAAGGGCCACTGCAACTCACGATTATGACACAAGAATGGAATCGGTGGGCCGAGGCCAAGATAGAGTAGGGGAAGAGGGTGAAGGAGATAGTGAAGAGTGATCACTTTTGGAGTGATGCAAAATATATAGTCTCCATTACTTTGGTTTTCTAGGTGATCAAATATGGTAATGGGGATGCATCTACCCTTGGAAAGGTGTATGAGTGCATTGATTCTATGCTTGGCCGTATGAGGGTTGTTGTGCTAGAGAGGGACCTCACTTTAGCATTTTACAATGAGCACATTCAGCCAATCATTCAGTGTAGATGGGAGAAGCTGAATACTCCTTTGCACATGGCTGCCTATGCATTGAATCCTAAGTTGTGCATGGCTAGGCTTGGTATAGTTACACCACTTCAGGATGATGAGGTGAAGGCAGGGTTCTTCAGGTGCATTGGTGAGATGTATGATGTTGATACTATTGGCGAGATTTGCTCAGAGTGGACGATATTTGCCACTCTTATAGGTAGTTGGTAATTCAATATTCTTTCTTTACTATTTCGAGTTTAGTAACTTTAGTTTTACTATTGGGTATGTTTAAGACATTATGTACTATGTTCAATGTTCAATGGTTTTGGTTCATGATGAATTTTGCTATGTTATAGGTTACTCAGATGCGACAAAGATGGATATCAGAACTATGGCATAGAAGCATCCGATTTTGTGGTGGAAATGTCATGGATTATAAAGGTCAAAGATTACCACACTGGCCATTTGATTGCTATCTCAACTTTGTAGTTCCTTAGGTGCAAAGAGGAATTGGTCTACTTATAGCTTCATCCACTCTATTAAGAGGAACAAACTTACCTCTAAGTGAGCAGAGAATCTAGTTGCTGCACACAGTGCCTTGTGTATCATGGATCGCAAGACACGCGTGTACAGGGAGAGCCCAACAACACGATGGGATATAGAACCGGAGGAGCCATCTTAGATTGATGAGGATAGGACTGTAGTAGAGACAAATGTAGGGCTGGTTGGTGTTCCTTTGGTGGAACTTGACCCTGAGGAGTCCGGTAGTTCTAGTGATGAGGATTTTGGCTTGGGGGATGATAAGAGACCTCCCTTCACTACATAATACTTATTGACATGATTTTGTACTTGTTTTGATATTGATCATGATTCATATCATGCTACTCATTGTAATCATCTTTATGATATTTGATAGAAGTGAACTAATATAAATCCTATTTGCTGATAATTTGAATTTCTATTTGAATTTTGATTATTGAATGTTAATATTGGGTATGTTCGTGTTGCAATTTTGCTATGTTCAAGTATTTCAATTTGGTATGTTATGTTGGCATTAAGAGGTGGTAACCGGTAAGATTGCAACCGGTACATGGCAATAGAGGTATTGTCATTGATTGGCAAAAGAGGTGTTGACATTTGTGACTAAGGTCACCGGTGTTGGATTTGTGAAGCAAGACAGATACAGATACCTCTGACATCAATAAGTGAGCGGAGAGACTGGTTTGGCAACCGGTGACACTGTGCAATGAACAAGAGACTTTCTATTCATCAGAAGCAACTGGCCACCAATTGAAAAGCAACCGATAACAGAGACCGAGGAAAGGATGCAACCGGTATAGACAGAGGAAGGATAGGTGACAGGTCAAGGCTCTTACCTGTGCACAACTTAAGGATCTTTACTGATCAAGTGAAGACTTCGTCATGATAAGATGAACCGGGGAAGTCATAGTCAACAATCAATTATCCAACTCTTTGACCGGGATTTACTGCGCTAAATCTGGTAGACTTTGAGTTATAAGGTCGATCAGTACGAGGCCCGTTTGAAGGTTTTAATGCCGGAGTTTGTGGCATTAAATCATGGAGTTATCTCTTGCGAAGGAAAGCTTTTGGACATGCATCTGTTGTTTTCTTTCAATAAGCAGATAAAGCATAGCATGCATCAGATGTTTTCCTCAGTGAACTAATACTCCATTGGGTGATGGATCCGAAGGTGATCTGTAAACAGGTCATGCATGAGAAAAGCAATTAGGGAAAGAAGTCTATATATTCCTCTCCCTGACAAGAATATAGTTTGCCCTCATTTTGCCAAAGTAAAGAGTGAACCTGTACGTTGAAGAAATTGAGGTGAAGGGAAAGGAGAAGAGAGAAGAGTGTGCAGAGAAGCACAACAGGAAAGGAGGACATACCAGCAGTGACCGGTGATGTTTCTTAGTTGAATATAACAGAGATCTTATCAGGCTAAGCAAAGCCATTTCTAAAAGGTCAAGTACTCTATTGTTCTCTAACAATTACAATAGCTAAATTCCAGTATTTTGGGTGGACATTAACAGGTCCCTTTTACTAAATCCCTTAACTGGGTGACATCTATTTAGGTGTTCTAAGTCCTCTAATCAAACAGTCACTAACAGGCCTTATTGTATAAAATCCCTTAACCGGGTTGCATCTAACAGTGTGTTGTAATCATTTAACAGGGAAGGCTCCTAACAGGGCGTATTTCAGAAGAGTGTAGAATTTGTGAGGTTTCCTCACACCGTGGTTTTCACCCGATTTGGCTTTCCACGTGATAAATCTGGTGTTGCTTTTGGTTGATTGCTGCATGCTATTCTTATGCTAGAACCTATTTTTCTTACAGTTGTAGTATACTACATCAGATTTGTTTTAAAGTTTTATAGGTGCTGATTCACCCCTCCCCTCTCAGCACTGGTTGGGACTGTCATGATATACTGAAACATCATTTCATAACTAGCATTTCAAGTTCTATATATATAGTATACATCATCCCCCCTTCCCTCCCCAGCCCCCTGCTGTCCCAAAATTGAGGCCCTTTGTCCCCCTGTCCCAGAAACTCGTCCCGACATCCCAGCATCCCAACGCACCCCAGCGCCAGTGTTACACTGTTTTAATAGAGAGATTCAATTTCAGTGTACATGTTTTCTTTGTTCTTTTTATATCTAATTTGTGATGTTGAAATTGTATGTCCCTCATTTTCTTTTCCATAGATTCAAATGTTATGCTATAACTACTTTGAAAGCTTTCTTTCCTCCATAACTTTCTGTCAGTTGTGTAAAATGAAAGTTAGTTTGTTGTGTGTTTCATCAGTGCTTTGTTAGAATGTTTTGGCTTTTTCTAATTGATTTCAAGTTCAGGAATTCCTACCTGTGCAAATCTGTATGCTGGTTCCATTTGTATCAACAATCTACTATTGATATGCAGAGAAAGAAAAATACAATCTGTCATATCAGTTTTATATTAACCGTGTCTTGTTGTTGATCTATACGATATATACAGTTCAGAAGACAAAGATTTTGTTTTCAAATGACAGAAGAAATCATTCAACATAAACTTTGTTTATTTCAAATTAGTTATGATGCAGTCCTCAATACCTGTATATATTAAATGATGAATGCATTCGTTGCATTTCCATGTTCTCAGCAATGGCATATATCAGAGGAAGTTGGGCAGAATCTTTTAAACAAGAAGCAGAAGGTCCTCTTCATGATTTTTGTATCAGGTCGTCTATACCAGACATGGGCAAAGGAACGTGAGAAACAATGACTGGTGACAAAACCAATAAAGTATTCTTTGATTGTTTCTATCAAACATGGTTCAAGTTTGTGTTGAATAATGGTGCAGGCAGTCTATGTTCAAGTCTTTTTCTCACAGCAATGTTGTTTATAACACTGAAGATGATCACAATGTTTAAGAATGAGTATCAGTTTTGGAAGTTACAATTTTAAACTAATCGAAGTTTTTTAGTTCTCATTGGTGGTTCTAGTTTGTAACCTCCTTAAACTAACTTCAAACCAGAAGGACATTATTTGAGAAGTCCAATAGTAGAGAGTTGTAATGCAATGAAGGTGTACCATCAATAAAAGAGTTCTGATTCAGAGTGGAGGAGGCATCATTGATAAGGAAAAGGTAAGTTCGGAATGCTTCGAGAGGGAGGTGTGACTAAGACTGAGATTTGATAAATGAAGGTGTGTTGCTATCATAAAGAAGTTTTTTTTGCAATGGAAGTGCTGTACTGGCAATAGATTTTGTTGAGATTCAGATCAGGTATAACAGTGCATTAAGTTTTCTTTCAAGTCTGCTCTAAATTTGTGTAAACAAGATTTCTGAGGTTGCTGATAGTATAATAGAAGTTTATCTGCAAGTATGTGATGAAATGACAGTGGGAAGTATTCAATTTTTATTTGCAGATTTCTATTTATTAATCATATTCAGTTTGCAGAGGTTCTTGCAGATCCTTTTTGTTAAAAGGAATAACACTGTACAGGATATCAGAAGTTTGTCTATCTTCAGATTGTAATTGCTTGTTTACATATTCCAAGTGTTGTAAAGTGAAACTTCTGAGATTGAAATCAGTTATAATTTGTAATTGTGACATTATTATATTTGGTGCTTTAAGAATGCTGGGTTAGTAGTCAGGTTGTTAAGTGGGGAGTTTGAAAGAGTTGGTGCTCTGATAAGGAATTTGGTGATTCCTTGGGATTGGTGCTGTAAAATTTTGTAAACATTTCAACTATGAGGCTGGATTAGGATATTAGATCCTCGCAGCATTTCTCACCGTGGTTTTCCCATTCTCGCTTTCCATGTATTTCTTGTGCATTGGCTTCATTGTGTGGTTGCATCTCTTTCTGATTTCAGTTTCATGCTATATTACTTTCAGTTTTCAGTTTCAAGTTTGATAAACTGCATTAAAAATTTTAATTGCTAAGGATCTAGATTTTATTTCTTCTACTGATTCACCCCCTCTCCCTCCACACAGTTGAATAATTGTGTTCTGGATGCTTCCTTTCTTTGTCATTTTAATATCATTGCAGATTGAGAGAAATTATCTTATGGTTGATAATGAGTTTCCTCCATTTCTTAGGGCACTGGAAAACATAGCGGGTAGAATTGTTTGTTCTTTCATTTAAAATAGAATTATTCAGATTTCAAATATATTTAAATTTGTATAATTTAAGTGTTTTGTATGGATAGTCTATTTATGATCAGAAGCTATCTGCCTAGGAAAGCAAATACATTTGTAGTAGAGAATTACTAGGTAAAAGTCTCAAAGTATGGAGACACATTCAATTTGCTCAGCTTGAACATACTTAATTTTGGTAACAAAGTGAACTAATATTTCATTTTGTTTTTAATGCGAGTATTTCAGGTACAGGGTTTGCAGCATTTTTTATCAATATGGCAGTTGAGAATTTTTGTGGCTGGAAATTTGCTGCTACCTTTGCTATTATACAACACTCGTACTTTGCTGGCTTCTTGGTATATGCTTTGTTCAACTTGGTGTTGGTCTTTTCTTCAGTGTTCATTGTAACAAATTTTGCGCCTGCAGCAGCAGGCTCGGGCATCCCTGAAATTAAAGGATACCTGAATGGTAATTTGTTTCTTGTTCTATATGGTTTCAAGTTACATTGTGTATCTTGTGCTAGTTGCAATTTTTATTAATATCATTTTGATTTAAGTGGTGGATTTGTCATGCAGGCATTGACACACCTGGAATCCTTTTATTTAGAACACTTATTGGAAAGGTCTGGTGCATTTTGGTGTTCATCTGGTCTTATTAGTAAATAAGTCAATGTCTTCTAGGAAAGTGCCGGTTGACTTTTTGTTAAGTATTTTGTTTCTTATCAGTCCATGATTACTGCTTTTGCAATTTCTTTCCAGATTCTTGGCAGCATTGGTTCTGTGGGAGGTGGTTTGGCACTTGGAAAAGAAGGGCCTCTTGTTCACACAGGAGCATGTATTGCCTCTCTTGTTGGACAAGTAAGGCTATTCACATTAAGCCTTCATTGATCAGAAGAAAACATCTTTACTTTTATCAGAATATTTATAATGTACTTTAGCTACTTTTGGTTTTGATGCAACTAACATTTTATCTTATGCTTTCATTGCATGTATCTTGCCTTAGAGAAGAGGTGATTTCTGGGTGTCTATTTATAGAAGAGGTGGTACATATACAGGCTAAAATTTTATCATGACATATAATCAGTGTAACACAGGTACTGGGGGATGTTGGGACGGGAGAAAAAAGGGCTTCAATTTGGGGACGGCGAGGGGCGTGCTGTAATATAGTATACATATAATGCTAGTTATGAATTGATGTATAATAGTATAAGAACTATTAATACCAAATACTTGTACATAGCAAAATTGCAACATACAAAATACAGGATACTTGAACATTGAATATCGATTTACCAGTTGCTATTAAAATTTAAAAATTCAAATACTGTCCCTGCATCTTGACGGTGACTTGGTGGCGGGAAGGTAGTGGTGGGGGGACATGGGGATGCCACCTCCCTGTCTCGAGGACATCCCCGACCTGGGAATGGGGGTTTTGGGGGGGATGTGTCCCCGTGTTACGTATCTACCTTTTCACCTATTTATAATTTATTTATCTATGATTTATGTAGCACCGATATGAAATTTGTGTTGTGTCAAGTTTAAAGTTAACTTCTACATTTTCCCCAAGTATAAGTCATGATCAGGTCTTGTCAAGTTTCATTTGTCTTGTCTTTGTGGCTGTTTCTGAAATGTTACTGGGATCAGGGTATGATTCTCTTGAAGTTATCCATTGTGGAAAAGGCAAAGAGTCTAGAGATCATATGTTCTTGATAAGAACAAGTTCAAAGTCAAAATTTAATTGAGGGAATATCTTTGGGAATGAGGCATCAAAAAGAGAAAATGGCAAAGTGTGGTGGACAAGTGGGCGTGTGGAGTAGAAAACACACCTTACAAAGGGACGGTATTCAGAGGGATGCAGTAATCATTAGTGCATGTCTTGTCAAATTAGATTGTTTTTAAAATAAAATCAAGGGAAGGCATATTATCTAGGATGATTCTAAGGGCAGTGTGCGTCATGGTTTAACAAATGCACCTGACAGTGCCTCATTCACTTTCAACTAAAAAATACACACCTAGAGAAGAAAAATGCGTCTTTTTAAAGGATTAGACAAAAAAAAGGGTGCGTGCAAGGTAGAATGTGAAGTGAAATCTTGATTTACTTGGGCATAGAAAGAAGAGGAGTCATGTTAAGGAAGATTACAAAGCAAAACCTCTATTTGCTAGATAATCTGAAAACGTCATTGCGAAATGGGTGCTGCAGTGTGCACCAAGTAATTTTTTTACATGAGATTGTGAAATGGGTGTTCAATGACACCAATCACATCAGGGTGTGTGGTCAAAGTGCACAAATCAATCTCGTGGTGTGTGCACAAAGTGTAACATATAGATGAGTGTATGCATCCACATCAAAGAAATCGTGTGTGCCTTATGGGGAGCAATTGCTTTTAGGTAGCATACATACATCCACAAGACAAGCATGTCACAACAATGAAATGCCCCCAAACATAGGCAAACCAAAGGCGATGGTCACAAGACATAAAAGAGCTCGTAAGGGATCTATTATTTGGGGTCAATATGCGCATTAGATAAATCATGCATATCAAGTATGTTTTTTATTGACCTTGTTCTCGAAGTGGAACTACAAGCACAATGGAAGGCCACATAAGATGAAAACAAGTCTTTCTGGAAAACATGGAAAAGACCAAAAAGATCTCAATGCTTTGCATTGTCCTTGAAAGACAAGACAAAGCACAATTACAAAAAATGGACATTTGGAACATAACATGTATACAACATATAGAAGAATGAAGATACAAATGGAGGAATGTTACAATAGGTTCAATCCCTTTGTATCCTTGTACAAGCCAATGGTGTTGACATATTTAAGTTGTCATTGGTTAAGTTATGAGGCAAACATCAATCCCACTGGAGCACCAGTAGACTAATCTCTTGGCATTAAGGTATGGTAACCGGTAAGATTGCAACCGGTACATGGCAATTGAGTATTGTCATTGATTGGCAAAAGAGGAAAAGCGGTGATGACATTTCAATCTAGGGGCACCAGTGCAGGATCTGTGAAGGGATAGGCACAACCGACAACAACAAGTGCGAGGAGAGACTAGTTTGGCAACCGGTAACACTATGCAAGAAAGAACAGACTATATCTGCTCATCAAGAGCAACCGGTTACTAAGAAAGATGCAATCGTCAACCGAGGAAATGATACAACCGGTATCGACTACGCAACCGAGGAAAGGATGCAACTGGTATAGAAAAAGGTAGGAAAGGTGACAGGTGAATGCTCTTACCTGTACACAACTTTAGTTCCTTTACCTGTCTAGTGAAGACTTCGTCATAATAGATGAACTGGGGAAGTCTTAGTCAACAAACAGTTTTCTAACTCTTTGACTGAGAGTTACTGCGCTGGTTCATGTAGTCTCTGAGCTGTCAAGACGACCGATACGAGGCGCAATTGCAGGTGTAAATGCCGAGATTTGTGGCATTAAATCATGAAGATATCTCTTCTGAAGGAAAGCTTTTTGACACGCATCTGTCGCTTTCTTTCATAAAGCAGATAAAGCAGAGCATGCATCAGATATTTCCTTAGTGAACTGATACTCTATTGGGTGATGGATCCAAAGATGATCTTTAAACAAGTTGTGCTTGAGAAAAACAATTAGGGCAAGAAGTCTATATATTCTGTTGTTTGGTGAGAATACAGTTTTGTTGATGTGAGTTTTGTACCACTACATAACATATAGCAATTGAATACTTGATACGGCGTACCAAACACTCAACCCTCTCTTGAAAAGTATACAAGGATACTCCAAGGTTCCTTACACCTGTGGATACTAACTCAGTTATATAAATGTGATTTGCTGATAATCACTTGGCGGCCTTACATATGTTTGTTTGGAAATATCTCAACTCTTACTATGATGGTGATAAGACTTCTAACTTTTGCAACCTTTTCAAATGATCTCTCAATTTATATCACTTTCAACTTTGCTCTTTTCAAACGCTCAAACTTCACTTTCCCACCTCTAATTCTCAACTTCGACTACTAAGTTACTGGTTACCTCTACTCCTAAGAATGGAAAGATTGGCAAATGGACGGGGATCAACCTAATGAAGACATACCAGCGGTGTTACCTCCACAGATGCAATGATTCTAAAGAAAGAAGACTAGATTACCACGCAAGGCTCCTTGACAAGCCGCCAAGATGCTAGTGGCCTAGTATAGGATCCCTATCAAACATCTACCAATATCACCATGCAATTAATCATCTATCACTACTCTTCCTTTAACACTTGCTTGAAAATGAAAATGCTTTAACAACTCAATTGAAATGAAATCTATTTCTAACAATTGGAAGTAGAAACCATGCAATAACACCAAGTGTTCTTAATCACCATGCAAGACACAACAATGATAAGAGAAGCAATTTTGGTATTATATTAGCAACAATTTTCTTCAACCCTTTACAAATGAGGGTACATGGCCTTATATAGAGGCTTGAAATTACAATGAATGGCCAAGATTAAGAGGCAAAACCAACGATCTAGATTGAATCCTAGAAACCCTAATTAGGGTTACCACCCCATAGGCCAATGAAAAGATGCCACCTCATCAATGGACCAATGAGAAAAAGAATAGTGGTAACCAATGAGAAGGCACCAAAAATGGTAGCCAATCCGAAACTGACACCTACCCTACCCAAGAAGAAAGGGGAAAATGCCACATGGGCTTACATCAAATGGTCTTCTAATATAACTTTACCCTTTTCTTTCATCTTTTTGGCATAAGTAATGAACTTAGCCAACATTTTATCAACTTCTTCCATAGGAGGGCAAGGTGAATGCCTCATCTTGAGCTTAGCTGTGATGACCATGTCCTTTGCTGCTTGTAGTACCTGCTCACTCTCCCTCTCATCATCCTTTGCAAATTGAACTAAGGCCTTGAGAGAGGCGAGGATGTCAAATCTTTTCATTAAAGGGACAATCTTTCCCAAATCATCCAACCTCGATCCAAACTCTGTCTCATTGAAATCCTCCTCTGTTATTCCTTCGAAATCTAGTGCAACTCTAGCATCATTCATTGTGTTTGAAATGAAAGCCTCGATGCCTGGACTGTGCTGTGCCATTCTGTCCTGTATTTCATCCAGCGTTCCCAATCTAAACGTCAAGGCCATGAACCAAGACTCGACCATTGTTTTCTCTCCTTCATTTATCACCTTGGCCTTCACCAATGTTCCCTGTGATATTCTTATAACTGCTTCCAACCTAGGAATGATATACTCACGAATTGGAAGGAAATCCCTCCATTTTACTTCAAACTCTTTGAATTTGTTCCTGATGGTTATAAATGCTCTGAAAATAGCCGTGAAAGGAAGCAAGAAATCTCGCCCTTCTTGGATGGTGTCATTGATCCACCTCTTAGCCTCTTGTTCAAAATTGTCCTTACTATCTTGGGGAAGAGCTGCCCTTGGCACCCGTTGGATTGGCTAACTGGTTCCATCATAAATGCCCTTCCAATACTCATTTTCTCTTCTTAATTTAGCATTTGCAACATTTGCCCTTGCTAGCTTTTCAACGACTGAAGCTACACTCTCTTGAAGCTCTTCACACTCTATCTCATCCGTCGCTGCTCCCAAGTTATGCTCTTGAAAATCATAGTCTTGAATTGAAATTTCTTCCATTGTCTTGGTGACCTTTGGTATGGCAATTTGAACTTTCCTGTGACCACCATCCCTGATTACCCTTGCTACTGTTTCTGCTTGCCTCTGTCTAGCATCATCCTCTCCCTCAGCATCCCCTTGAATTTCTTCAATTGCTTGGATGGGTGGCTCCGGAATAATCGGCTGGAGCATCTTCAACATCCAAGCGGGTCCAGTGAAAACTCCCACTGCTGGATTTGGCTGAACTAGCCCTATATACTCATCATTGGGTGCCCGATCTTCGTTTTGTACTGCTTCACTCTCAATATCAACTTGCATATCTTCTTCATCATTAGAGACTGCCACATCTTCGCTTACTTGCTTTTCTAATAGAGGAGAATATCCACTACCGCTATCTTCACTACTTGACTCTGAACCTGAGCTCACTTCAACTGCTGCACTTTGTCTACTGACCCTATGCTCTTGTCCTCTATCCTCAAATATACTTTCTCTAGATGGTTCTTTGTTCTGTTTCTTTGCCGGTGGCCTTGGATCTTCCTTACCCTTCTCAACTTCTATATCTCTCTTCTTGCCCTTACTGGTTTGCTATTGCTACTGTGGTTGCTGTCGGCCACTGCCCTCACCTTGCTGACTAACTGATTCTGCTTGGACCTCCACCGGCCTCATTTTCTCATAAGTGAGGCGTACCCTTGACCTTTGCAACTGACTTAACTTCTTGTTATACCACTCCTGAGTGTGCAGTTCAACTGTCTTATTAATTGCCTCTAAGGATGGATCCTGCTGATCATTCCAATTGACTGGATCTAACTCTGTTCCTTCTACTGTGTGGTAGTCCTCTCTTAGCACATCTTCGTCTTCTTCCATCTGGTCTGGGATCATAAGGTTTTTCCATTTTCTGGTTCTCATCAGGCTTAGCGACAGTCTTGAGAAAGCTAGCTTCCTCACATGAAAGTCATCTTGTGCATTAGCCCAAAAATCCTCTATCGTAGGCACATGCCTAAATGTTCCTCCTTGAGCGGAGTTGATTAGACCATGAGGATCGAACCCTTGTCTTGCTTTATACCAAGCTAGGTGATATTGCTCTAACTCCTTTTCAGCAGATGCAAAGGCAACATGGTTAGGACAACTGTCATTGCCTATCACAAGTGAGAGGGTAACCCCTGCTTCACCTTTCTGTTTCATCATTTTATCATATTGCTCAAGCTGTCTAGCCAACTCCATCAAAACCAATCGATCGGGTGGATACCTTGGGAGCCTCTTGGGACAAGTTGTACATCCAGCCACTCTTATGTAAGTGAATCGTTCAAATTGGATGAACCAACTCCCATACTTCTTAACTTTAGCCTCGGCCTCCGGAGAAAGTCTCCGAGCAGGAGTTCCTTGCAACATCCTTACTAACTTCATGGCAAAGGCATCATAAAATATCTTGTAATCCTTGGTGTTGCGCAAATGAAGCTGTGGATAGCACTCATACACCAAGTATTGCCCAGGCCCATGACCAACTTCTCCCCTAGCCTTAAGTCCCGGTTGTCTAAATAATCTTGCTATTAAGTAAAAAAGATATGATCCCATGTAAAACTGTTTTTGAGATAACACTGTTCTAAGCTGTAATTCTAGATTTTCACTAATTATTGCAGCCCAATCAAATTTCTTCTTTCCACTTTCTATGCCATCAATGAAGTAGTACATCCAAGTTTCGAATTGCATACCTTGTGCCAAACCCATGATTCTGTTGAGGAGGACGATGAGGTCGCCATATTCTGACTTGAAGTCGGACCTGGTGAGCTTTGAGGTCTTGGTGACTCCCTTCTTGCCTTCATGTAATCAATTCTGTTTCAGCTGAGCAAAGTATGTGTCCTGGTTGTCATGGTATAATTTGGTGGCCTGATCGATAGATAGTGCCTCTGTGCCATTCTGCTTAGGTATGTTAAATGTATCCTCAATCAATGGACCGCTGATGTTTGCCAAAACTTTCTCTCTATCCATCATGACTAACTTGCTCTGAATGTTAAGTCTAGATGCACACTCCATGATCAAATCTGGACAAGGCAAGGTAGGAGGGAAGACAGCTGCATGCACAACTCCGGACTTGTAGACTTTCTTTGCAATAGGAGATTGACTGTCTCTCAACCTATCTCTCAATTGAATCATATCAAGGGCACCAATGTTGGTGTCTCCAACGTATTTCAATTTTGAGCGAAAGTTGGAATTGGGTATCATGACTTCCTTGTCTCCTATTTTAGCATTAGTTCCTTTGGGTCGCTTGCTTGCATTAGCATCAGCCATCCTAAACACTTATCACTCCCCGCCTTTTCTACAATGAATGTGGAACTACACTTATCACTCCAATCTTCGCCTAGGGGTGGAATACTACACTTATCACTCCTCACCGATACCTTAAGATGGGCTACACTTATCACTCCAAATCTTCTCCCTAAAGTGAAATGCAATGATGCAAACTACACTTATCACTCCCCGCCTTTGCCTTAAGATGGACTACACTTATCACTCCAATCTTCGCCTAGGGGTGGAATACTACACTTATCACTCCCCGCCGTTACCTTAAGATGGACTACACTTATCACTCCAAATCCTCCTCCTAAGATGAAATGCAAGCAAGAACTTGAGGGAAAAAAGCCAATCAAGACAATCGAGTAATCAACTTAATATCCAAATACCTAACTCTACTCTTGAAATTAGTTTTCAACACCTAAACTAGCACCAATGAAATGAAAACAATTAAAGAGAGAGGAAAAGATAGGCCACTCACCCAAGTACAACAAAGCTAGGAGTCCCTTGTTAATGCAATTATCTGAGCTTAGCCTCCAAAATCTTCCAAGTCCACAAGAGAATCTCCTCTTTCTTCAACTCACTTTCAAAATTTTGCTATCAATAAACTCCCTCTTCACTAACAGGTCGGAATTGATTCAAACCAACCAGCCTCTTCCTTCTATCAAGTTGTGGAATCAAAATTCTTCTCTCAGACTTTCGGATTTAGAGCAAATAGCATGAAAAAGTCTTCAATTCTTTCAAACAAGTGTGCCAAATCAGGTAGAAATGGGCCTCCAAATGAGGCTTCAACAATTACTAATCCTCCTTATGTAAGCTGTCCTCAAAAAACTGCCTTTTGATGCATTGGAGATGTCCCCAAAATGATCAAAACATGCCCAGGCCTGCCATAGATCGAATCAGACCTAAGAAGGGCCCTCCTTAACCCTTGAAATATTCTTCAATCTTGCAAAAATTCATAACCAGGTCTGGTGCAGCTCAGACTATGCCAGCGACATGCATCCAAAAGTTTTGAAATCCACTAACTTGCGAAAATTATGTCCAGGTTTGGACTGCTCACAAAAGTCTTTGCAATGCCACCAAACTCGCCTATCAATGCCTTGGAAATGCTTCAACATTGCCTCAAACCTGGCCCAGGTCTGATACAGCTCCCTGAAGTCTTAAAAAAAACTTTCCAAACCACTTCAACTTTGCCTCAAGACAAATCGCCAATGCCCCACTATGAAGTCGCTGTCTTAGAACTCTATCCAAACTCGCCAAAGCTAGAGAATTTGCTGCCAAACTGCTAAAGAAGTTCGCTGCCTTAGAGCAGAGAGAAGATTGTTTTGAATTGTGGAAAAGGAAATGAAGTGATCCTCCTTTTATAAGCAATTCAATCCCTTCCTACAGGACCGACCCTACACCCGAAGTAAAAGAAATATTAAATGCTAGTGCAAATATAGGGGACGACTTGCAGTATTACTTATTAGATTTCGATTTTGGCAATGCAAAATTTTTTTTAATACCCAATGCATACTTGAGGGACGACTTGGCAGGGGCTAAACAATTCTTGAAATTTGAAATACAAACATTTAATTAATGATTTCAAAAAAAACCTAATGAGGACCGATCCAACCATTTTAATGCAATTTTATTTTTGCAAAATGAAATCATTTAATGTCAATCCAAAACAAAAAGGCAGGACCGAAAATAGATCCAAGACATTTAGAATTTCGATTTTTTTTCAGATGCAACATTCAATGTACAATAAGATTTTGAATTGAAAAGATCAAATATCTCACCAATGGCAATTTTCGAAAATAGCAAGGAAATCCATAAATACGAAAATTAAGGATTTAGTCCAGATTTCATAAGATTTCGAAAATAGCATTGATTATCAAATAAAATTTTGAAATTGGCCACCAATAACCAATCAATTTGAATTGCCATTCAGATTCTAGAAATTTTAAACATCATTTGCCCAAATAAGAATATTGAACTTAGCATTAAATCCATCATTAATAAAAAATCATCACCATGGCAATTCAAAAAAATAAATTGGCCAATCAAAATTAGCAATCCAAAAGAAAATCAAAATTCCAATGAAAATTTGAAACATACAAGCCCAAAGATTATTTCGAAAATTATAAGAATTTGGCAATTGCCAAAAACGCCAAGAATTTGAAAGGGCCACGAGTCATTTTCGAATAACCAAGCAAATTTGAAGTTCATCTCTCATTTCGAACCAACATCAAAATCTTGCATTCAAAGTCATCATATCGCGAATATCCTCAATTCAAACCCACATCACAATTTTCAATTCAATTCAAATGCATTTTCAAACACATTGGATTGCACCCACCGGATCAAACAGGCCATCAAAATTTGAAGGCTGGGCAAGGCCAAACTGACTAAGTTTGAAGGGTCGAAAATTAGGGGGTCCCCATGGATGGGGCGATGTTGTAAAAACCTCACAACATCTAGTGACTCCACTGGTGAAATGTTCTCGAACATTTCAAGAACAAAATAACTTAGAACGAAAATTTTAAGATAACTCATCCGAAAATCCACTTAGGGACTAGTACTCAATCTGGGGAAGAAGCTCTCAAGCCGAACCTAGGCATCTTGACACAAGTTACTCACGTGTGTGCAAATGATTCATTCCCCGCTCAACGGGAACTTGGCAATTCCTCAAATCCATCAAACTTAGTTATTGTAATATCCTTACTCCAAAAGCATCCTGGATAGAGCCCCGCTGCCAGCAGGCGTCTATAGCCCCGACAGAGTTATCGCTGTGGCCCCCACAATCATGATTCTACCTTTAGTGACTACTTAGTAGCACCGGTAGAGATGATTGCACGCCCTCAGAGCCAATTTTCATCTTTTATTCTCATTTTGATACTGCTTTTCATCATTTTTTTGCTTTTTTCATTTTTTCTCTTTTTTTTTTTTTTTTTTTTCATTATATTTCTCTCTTTTGTTTGGCTTGCAGGCAATGAAACCCGCGGAGGGTTTGGAAGACCACAGTGGCGCTGAAGTAGGTGTATGGTTTTCACTAAGTCCAACTTCACTTCAAAACACCAAGAACTCGGAGCGATTAAGTGTGAGTATAATGTTGAAACCATGTCAAAGATAACTCAAGAACCACCATCGAGTCTGGCCCGAATTTAGTACAAGTCCTACCATAGATCAACGATTAGGCACATCCCAAAATCTCCGAACCTCGTCAAATATATTCAAGAAATGAACAAGACGGACTCCTGTTTTGCCACCAAAAGCGTAAAACTCCACAACTCGCCCACGAATGATAACCTGGACCCCCCTCTGCACTTGCAAAGTTCCAAAGCCAAAACTGCTCTCAAACTGAAGGGAAGCTAAAAGACCCTAAGTCAAGTGACTTGGTGCAAAATTTACCACGGAGCTCCCTCAAAACTCCTAAGCTAAACAACCGAAAGGACACCACTCTAACCGACTACTCTAACCAAATGAAAGCAAACTACTCTAACTCTCGGGCCAAATGGTCCAAGACAAACTCTAACTCTACGAACAGAAAGCAAACTAAACTACAACTGGAAGGAAACTAAACTACTATGTACAAAAAGGGCTCCGGATGGAGTCCTAAGCCTGGAAATAATGCTTGAGGAATTGCCCGTTGACAGGCAACGGGACGTCCCTACCAGTGAGTGTCTTGAGCTTAAATGCATTATCTCTGATGATTTCAGCAATCTGGAAAGGACCCTTCCATAGTTTATCAAATTTGTCATGTTGTCCTTTCTTTTCATGGGCTTTATCCCAATATAAGACCAAATCAGAGATCCTGAAGGCCTTGTTTTGCGATCTTCTATCGAACCAATGTTTCACTACCCTTTGATGTTTTGCAAACTTTTCTAGGGCTTCATCTCTCTTCTCGTCTAATTGCATCAATTGAGTCAACCTGGCTTGGACTCTATCTTCATTCTCATCATAGTACTCTTCTATAAACTTCAAGGTTGGGATTTTCAGTTGAGTAGGGAACACAGGATCCTGTCCATAAACTAGATGGTAGGGGGAAATTCCTATGGACTCTTTTAACTCTTGTTCTATCTGCCCACAAAGCATACCTCAACTGAGTGTGCCAATCCCTTGGGTTCCTATCCAGAAGTTTTCTAATCATAGTCAAAAGGTTTTTGTTTGTAGATTTAGCTAGGCCATTTCCTTGGGGATAGTATCCTGACGAAAATTTTAAAACAATCCCATGATCAAAAGCCCAATTATGAAACTTCAAGGAAATGAAAGCGGAACCATTATCACACACAAAAGTAAAAGGACATCCAAACCTTGTAGTGATTCTCTCTTCTAAGAACTTTATGACGATTTCAGCAGTGCAATTCTTAAAAGCTTGAGCTTTTGACCACTGAGTACAGTAGTCAGTCGCGGTTAGAATATACCTGTGTTCTGCTGAGGAAGGTGGGTTGATGGGACCAATGAAATCAAGTCCCCACATTGTGAAAGGTCTCACCTCGGTGACCGGTTGTAAAGGCATGGCAGGGTTCCTCTCCCTCTTTGCCGAAATTTGGCAGATATGGCAAGTCTTCACATGTTCATGAGTATCTTTGAATAGGGTTGGCCAATAATATCCTGCTCTTAGTATCCAGTGCGCTGTGGCCAAATCTGATCCGTGTCCGGTTCCCCACTTATCATGAAAGTGCTCCAAAATATTTCTGGCTTCTTCTTTCCCAACACACCTTAAGTATATTCCCTCATGATTTTGTTTATACAACACTGCTCCTTGTAACATATACCTCTTGCTTTTGAACTTTAATGCCCGCTTTTGTACTGGATTCAAATGTGATGGACATCGGTGATTTAGCAAATAATTAACAATGTCCTGATACCATTCATCAGGACACACATCTTCCAACTCAAATACTTGCTGAACAAGTCCAGGTCCCTCTGATGCCAATGTTTGTGCCAACTGTTGACCCCTGACCAACTTCATTGGTTGAATTTCTACATCATATTCTTGGATAGTGGCGACCCACTTTCCTCTCCTTTCTCCAAGTTCACTTTGCATTAATAAGGTCTTCACTGTGATGTCAGGCACAATTGCATATACTTTGCTTCTCAAGATATAGTGCCTGAACTTCTTCATCGCTTTCACCAAGGCATAAGCCTGTTTCTCCACATTTGGGTAATTCAATTCTGCTTCTCGAAAGGGTGCACTCGTGAAAGCAATCGGATGTTCTTCACCACTTTCATTTTTCTGAGTCAAGATGGCTGCACAGGCATGATCGGAGGCAAAAGAATATATGTTGAATGGCCTCTCATAATCTGGACTCACTAAGACTGGTGCATTAACAATAGCTTGTTTTATCTCTTCAAAGGCTTTCTTCGCTGCTGGAGTCCAATCCATCCTTGCATCCTTTTTTAGCATGTCATTCATTGGCTTTACTATCTCTGCAAATGCTGATATGAACTTTCTCACAAAGTTGATCTTTCCTTTTCAGTTCTTTCTTGCTGGCTGGAAGGCCAAGCTTGGAAATAGCCTCTACTCTCTCTGGATCTATCATGATTCCCTTTTCTGAAATTACATGTCCCAAAAGCTTTCCTTCTGTTACTCCAAACATGCATTTCTTTGGATTCAAAGAAACCCCAAACTTTCTGCATCTTGTGAAAACTTTTCTCAAATCCAAAATGTGATCCTCTCTATTTTTTGAGAACACCGTGATATCATCCGTGTAGATGATGATACACTTATCTTTTAAATCCTTGAAAGCATAATCCATGGCCCTTTGGAATGTTGCACCAGCGTTGATTAGGCCAAAAGGCATCCTCCTATACGCAAAAGTTCCCCACTTCGTGGTGAAAGCCGTCTTCAATCTATCTTCTTCTTCTACTATCACTTGGTTGTATCCTGAATATCCATCCATAAACGTCATCATTTGTGCTCCATTTACCACTTGCAAAACTTCATCTAGTGATGGCAATGGATAGTTATCCTTCTCTGATGCTCTATTCAAATTTCTGAAATCAACGCATAGCCTTATTTCCCCACTTTTCTTTCTGACAGGGACAAGATTGGCGACCCACGTTGAGTGCCTCACTGGGAAGATGATCCGTGCATTTAACAGCTTCTTCACTTCTTGAAAAATCAATGGTTCTAGCAAAGGATTGACAGGCCTTTGCCGCTGTCTAAATGGTTTACTCCCTTCCTTCAATGGGATTGTATGTGTGATGATAGAAGGGTCATATGTCTTCAAATCTTCATACCCCCAAGCAATCACATCTGGGAATTCTCTCATCAAACTTAGTATATCAGCTTTCTCCTTGGATGTACAAACTTTCCCAATGTGGACAATTTTAGGACTATCCTCTGTTCCGATATTCACCTTTTTGCACTCATCACCCCCTGTAGGTTGATATGATACCTTATTGAATTGATCCAAGTCAAATATTCTTTCCAGTTCAATCATTCCCTTCGGAATGGTATTTGTCTTTAAGTTCATAATCTCTTCCGGATTGAGTTCCGCTTCTTCATCTATTTCCCCATCAATGATTTGTGCTGTGAAGACATCTGCATTGGTCAAGAACTTAAGAATGTGTTTATCGTCTTCAAATACTTGGAAGTTCTTGACATTGTCCGGTACTAATGGGACTGAGGCCAACTCGACTTTAAATTTCTTCAATCCTTCCAACTTGATTGGTGCTAGTGAGCTTGCCGCTTGCGCGAGAGCGTTAGCCACTTGATTATTTGCTCTATAGCTAAACTTGATATTGAAGGCATCAAAGTCTTCTGTCAAATCCCACACTCTGTTTCTATATCTTTTCAATCTCTTATCATGACAAGTAAACTTCTGCTTCACTTGTTCAGTCACCAAATATGAATCTCCAAGCACATGGAGTATCTTAGCACCCTTTTTAATAGCACACAACAGGCCTAGAATTAAAGCTTCATACTCTGCCATGTTGTTGGTGCATGGAAATTGTAATCTATGGGCTGCTAAATATGTTGCCCCTGTTGGGCTGACTAACTCAAATCCGGTTCCAGCTCCTTGCTTAGTTTTAGAGCCATCAAATCTTAACGTCCAAACTCCATCACTTTCTGGTAGGTCCTTTTGCAAATTCTTAATCTTGTTCAATTCTTTATTCTTCACCACTTCCGAGTTAGGTGGTATGATCCGATTCCTTGCTTCACCCATCTTACTACTTTCTGCTTCATCAACTTGTGAAATCTCGATCCTTTGTTTTCCACATTGTTCAACTTGCTTCAAAGCCCCGGGGACTCTCATCTCCACTTGTTCTAATGCAACCCTGCACAAAGAGTAGGATAGTTCTGAATGATAGGCGTTGTGGATCCTACACCAGTTAGGCAATAATAAATCTTTCACTGATGTCCTATTACCCAACTCTACACCCTGTTGAACATTTCTCAGCACAAAACTTCTAAAATTCTCAAACATTCCTTCGCCCTCTTCAGATGAAGTGTCAGGGTTTGACTCAATTAGCATTTCCGTGGAGTCCTTTGCTTCACTTATGATATTCAAAGTCAACACTTCTGCTCTCTTAGGCCTATAGATGCCCATGCCTGCATCTGCAAACAATACTTCATTAGGTTCCCGGTATTCAGTAACTGTCAATCTCAATCTTGGGGTACTTTCAATCTTGATTTGGTTGGCTAACCCCCTCCATGGGAGCCACATATGGGAAAAGTCAGTTGCCATGTATCCATTTAGTCTTCTGGACCAATCCCTTGCTAGAATCAAACCATAAGAATCAGCGACATCCACCACTGAAATATCCACCATGTGTTCCATCCTTGGATCAGATGCCAACTGCATATGTATGTTGTGTAATTCACCCACTACTGGGACCTCAGTCTTATCCAGTTGAGTAACCTTCTTGTTTGATCCTAAGGGTGTGATTCCTAATCTTCTACAAATAGCCAAAGGCATGACATTACTTGAAACTCCTGAATCTATCAAACAATTATGGAGAAGCTTCCCAAATATTCTTATTGATAGTAAAAATGGAGCTGGCTCATCCTTCCCTTGATAAAATACCACTTGTGATTTGTGCACTTGTTTAGGCTTTGTTCCAAAATCTGTTGGTTGAACCGCTTCTTCTATCTGCACTGTCTCTTTACTCTTTGCTGAATCTTGACTCTCTTGAGTTTGCTGCGTTACTGGCGGTAATCCTTGAGCTACAAGGACCGGTCGAGGCTCCGACTGTCTATTGAAATTACTGATATCTCCATATGTAACCTCTTGTATAGAGTTCCTTACTTCATCATGCGAAATCCCTTGAGATGAATTTGTTGTGTTCCCACATGGAACATCCTGCATTACATGTACTGGACTGGGAGGAGACCTCCCTGCCACCTGAGTTGTTTGACTAGGTGATGCTGCACTTGGAGTGTGAGGCCCTTGTGACTTGTTATCCTTCAAGCTATTAAGGAAAGTATCCCTAATCTCTGTCACCTTCAATAATTCGAACAAAGGGAGACTAATTTTGATCTTCTTCATCTCCTCTGTCACACTCTGTCCAAGTCTCTTCAACTCATCATTATTCACTGAATTATTCACCATCCTTCCTCTATTAACTTCTTGTGATGTCATAACACCTCCTTGTGACCCTTGAACATTTTGATTATTTTGTTGTATACTTTGCTGAGGACTCTGTTGTCCATTACCCTGATTGTGATTCCCTTGTCTGTATTCAGGTGCATCCCTTGGAGGATTTGGTACATTACTCGCATTGGGATGTGGAGGAGTATTAAAATTGTTCGGAGGCACTGAGGATGTGAAGGGTCCATCATTCCTCTTGTTGTTATGATTCCTTTGATAAAACCTTGCATTACTTGCTGGTTGTTGAAATGTTTGATTTCCACCTGTTCCTTGAACTAGAACAGAATCACCCAATGGTGGGAAAGAAAAATCTGTCCCATTAATATATCCATTTTTATCTATTACTTCACTTATTGGTCCATTAGCTGACTCGGGAGGGAATCTCCCTTGTTGTTCTTCATAAGCCTCAAACTCTGGTGGAAATGCGACCTCTTCAAAAGTCAAGCACTCTGGATAACTTGGGGATGGAACAATCTCATATCCCGTAACTTTAATCTCCTCTTGATTCATAGATTCGTCCACCACTTTCTGGAATAGATTAGATGCCCTTTTGAACTCAGCACATCCTAACTCTGAATGTTGATCAGTCTCATGGAATCTACAATATTGGGACAAGGCAGACTCAGCCAAAAATATTCTTTCAACTGACCTACTATCTGTTGGGGCCTGACTATCTAGTGGCGACACCACATTTCCATTATTTGGGCCAGTGTTCCATGTCTTCTTCTGACCAGATTGATTGTTATACCCTTGTTCTTGTGATTGACCACCACCTTGATGGTTGTTGTTTTGATTATTCCTTTGATAACCACCGCCTTGATTATTTCTTTGATAATCTCCACCTTGGTTATTTCTTTGATAATCTCGGTCTTGATAATTCCTCTGGTATCCTCCATCATAGTTATTTCTTGGATACCCTCCTTGATGATTTCCACTCTGATAATTGTTCCCTTGGTAATTCCCTTGATAATTTCCTTGATTGTTTCTTTGGGTGGACTGGAGTTGATTATTTTGATTTCTCAAATAAGTGACCTCTGTAGACAACTTCTTAACTTGCTCGATCAATTCCTTCATTTCATCCTTCTCCTCTTGTGTTCTTGTAGATGAACTCGCACCTTGCAGATAAACTGGCATCGATGGTGGTGCTTGAGACAATGGTGGTCCTGGATGCACCACGAGCTGATTTGTGGGCGTCTGATATGGAAGCTGTGGAATAGGATTGTTGGGATATCTAGCACCTTGGGGTTCCAATCCTTGTTGATCTAACTGCTTCCCTATTTCAATTGCTTTAGCATAGGCGTCATTCAGTGTTGTAGGGCGAGGATTTGCCATCCTTGTAAACATAGCAGTCTGACTATCTAAAGCATTGTAGTAAGCTTCCAAAGCACTAGCCTCCGGAATTGTGTAAGGGGCTTGTAGTCTAGTGTAAGCTTTGTGGAAACGATTGTTAAAGGAACTAATAGGAGAACATACCTGCAGCGACCGGTGATGTTTCTCAATTGAGTATAACAGAGATCTTATCAGGCTATGCAAAGCCATTTCTAAAAGGTCAATCCTTCTATTGTTTTCTAACAATTAGAATAGCTAAATCCTAGTATTTTCGGTGGACATTAATAGGTCCCTTGTAATAAATCCCTTAACCGGGTGACATCTATTCAGGTGTTCTAAGTTCTCTAACCAAGCAGACACTAACAGGCCTTATTGTATCAAATCCCTTAACCGGGTCGCATCCAACAGTTCGTTATAATCCTTTAACAGGGAAGGCTCCTAACATGGCGCACTTCAGAAGAGTGCAGAATTTGTGAGGTTTCCTCACATCGTGGTTTTCACCCGATTTAGGTTTCCATGTGATAAATCCGGTGTTGCTTTATGGTTAATTGCTTGCTGCTATTCTTATGCTAGAATTTGTTTTGCTTACAGTTATAGTATACTACATTAGATTTGTTTTAAAGTTTTATAGGTGTTGATTCACCCCTCCCCTCTCAGCACTAGTTGGGACTGTCATAATCAAGCACCGGTACTCTTTGGTATGCACCGATAGACCAAACAGAGTGTTTTCAACCGGTCTTATGAGACGTACAGGGAAAGTATGACCAACCAGGTACAAGTTTAATATCGGTCGAGTGCATGATAATCCGAACCGGATTATGTGGAGTTGTCTCAGTTAAAACCAGATTATAGGGAGCATTCACAGTTGGAGCTGAAGTTAGCTTTATTTCTATGCGGGTGTTTCAAGGTAAACTCAAGATCATTTTGCAAGATTTTTTTTGCATGTATGATTTATGGGTGAGTTTACAGCTTGGCGGAATTGTGAGAATTATTGTTAATAAGAATATTACAGGTCATAGTATACACAAGAAGTGTTGTTGAATAATCAGAGCAGGAGAGAGATATCTTCTGAAAGGAGCTACAGTCACGAGAAGTGAAAGAAAGAGAAGGGGTCAACAACCAAGCAAAGCAAAAGGGTAACATTTTTGATTTGATTAGGCAAAAGGTGTCATAATAGATCATTGCTTTGAATTGTAAGAGCATATTCAATTCTATCAATTAGTGTAAACCCTAACAGGTTCTTGTATAAATCCCTTCATCGGGTAACATCTTAATTGGTGTTGAAAGTCTTTTTACACGGCGACTCCTAACAGGGTCAAGATCCTAATAGGTCTTCTACCAAATCTCTTTACCGGGTAGCACTCTTACAAGTGCTTTGTAAGCCTTTAACAGGGCATCTTTATTACTGCACTAGTAAAGTTGTGGGTTCTGTCCCACCGTGGTTTTCTCCTTCTAACCGAGGTTTCCACGTATATATGCTGTGTTGACCTGTGTATTTCTATTTCTGTTTATGAGTGTTGATTATATTCTATTAATTATGCAAGAATATATATATAAGGTTAAATTGAAGTAGAAACTGTATTTATTGATTCACCCCCCCTCTCAGTATCTGGTTAGGATTAACAATTGGTATTAGAGCTTTTTGGTTCTCAAAGATATAAAGCTTAACCTCTTGAGTAAAAGATCATGGAAGGATACAGGTATCAGAAGCAGCTTGAGGAAGCCAATGACATCATTGCCTCTCTTGAGAATAGGCTGAGGAGGTCCCTTGCAAAAAGAAAGGAGCTAGCTTTGCAACTGAGTGAGAGCAATGAAACGATTGAAGAGCTCTTTGTACAAAGTGGATTTGATGAAGCAGATGAGGCGGTCTTTGATCTCATGGAGAAGAATCAAATTCTAACTGATTAGATATCCAACCTGAAAAGGGAGTTGGAAGGCAATGCTCTAAGAATGACTAAAATCATTGAGGAAAAGAGGAAAGTTGAAGATGAAAGGAACAGTGCCGTGAAATCACTGGCAGCCTCTGGAAGAGCAAGAAATTTGGTAGAAGATGCAGTAACGGAAAGTGATCTTGTTGTTCTATAACTTCAAGAAGACATGCAGATAATTACACAAGAAAATGCAAACATGCAAAAAAATTGGCATGACAAAGATGATGCATGCAAAAGACTGGCTATTGAATTGTTTCAACTAAAGGAATAGATGAAAGTTCTCGAAGAAAGAAATGAGACACTTAGAAGATACAATGAGAGCTCAGAAAAGCTTGATGAACAACTGAGGGCTCAAAGAAAGCACAAGTATCCAACAGGACTTGGGTTCACTGGTCAAAGCAGTAAGGAAACCGGTGAGTCCTCTGGAGTCAAGAAAGGCAAGATGGAAAAGAGGGAGAAATCAATGGAAGTCAAAGGTAAGAAGATCTTCAAAACCTCTTGCCATCACTGCGGTAAATCGGGCCATAAAACAAATAACTGTAGAAATGCAATAGTAAAACCAATTACTTCTAACAGTTACTGGAGAAACTGTTACAAATATGGCTACAAGACTTCTGAGTATAGGTCTCGTCCCAACAGTGTGTCTAGTGGAAGTAGGGAAAGCTTCAAAGGTTACTGTTATGCATTCAACAAGTTTGGACACAAGGCTGATGAATGCAGATCTAAAACTATGGCATTCAGATCCCCACCGAGACCGATATTCCCTAAGAGGAATGTAAATCGGAGCACAACCAATTGTGCTAACTGTGGCACACATGGCCATAATAATTCATGGTGTCATTCACCTAAGAATAGAAGGGTAAATCCATGGAAGGCAATCGGGATAGTTTGTTACAACGGCAACAAAGTTGGACATTTGGCCAAGGAATGCAGGAACTAGGCAATTAACAAAAGAAAAGGACCGGTCAAACCGGTGAACAAGACCTTGTCTCCCAACCAAAAGGGCAACAAGGGAAAAGAGACTGAGAAAAAAGTCAAGAAGATTTGGTTCAAGAAGGAATCAAAGAGCTTCATTGAGGAGAAAAAAGAAGGAAGATCATCATCTGTTGATCAGCGAACTGACCCTAAAAGGCTAAGTGGGAACTGGTAGTCCGCCTATTGTTCCTGGTAGAACTGGTGAGCAATGAACTCACAGTCAAAAAGTGAAACCGGAAAAACTCACCGGTCTATCATGTGAACCAAACAGGTAAGTGCTGACATTTCAACCGAGGTTTGATCAACAGGTAAATACATGAAAACCGATTGTCGAAGAAAAGATTAGGTAAGGTAATTAATGCTATAGCCGTTAACAATAGTTATCGTTTGGTAATTATCGTTATACCCTAAATCTATATAAGGGAAGTATGATTACTCTTTTCACTTTACTTTGCGAATTGTGATTTTTGATTTCTTACGATTGAGTAATCTTCTCTTGCTTTGATTTACGGTCTTTGCTAAGTAATTTTTGTGAATCCGATCAAGAATTCTTTGTGTAAACCGGTCAAGATACAATGGCATCATCATCCTCTGTCATCAATCTTATACAAGGGAACCAATTCGAAAGACCTGTTTAAGACATCATGCTAGTGTAGAACAGAGAAAATGACATGACAGGTGCGCTATCATCAGTGTCTGATGGAGTTTTGTTGATTGAAGATGTTACTGCTTTCATTCATGCTAAGCAAGAAGAATTGGGTGAAACCTTCATCCAAAGCGAGTATCTTTCACTCTGCCAAGATGGAAAGCTTCAGGATAAGTATGCGAAGCTTATAACATCATGATTGATCAATGGGGTCAGGTATCCAACCATGTTTTGACTGGATTGGATAAGATTGGTTCTCAGTTGTGTGCACGAACTAGGGTTTTGGCTAGCAAAAGGCACATGCACACCAATTACGAAGGAGGATCTGCAAAGGGTTACCGGATATAGCGACAAAGGAGAAGCTCTTACTCTTAGAACCATTGCGAACGTTGTTGTCGCAAGGTTAACCAAGTGCAAGTCTGACAGTCGGTTGATGATTGTCAACAACATAGAGGACGAAGGTGTTCAGTTTGCATCTGCGGTGATAGGGTACAAAATCTATCAGTCGAGCAACATCAATAGTGTACCGGGTAGAGCTATACATGCTGCACACCGGATCATGCACAACAATGCACAGTATGATATTTGTGCCATGCTGAGAGGGCAAATTTTTTAAAATCTGAAAAAGCCAGGGCTTGTGAAGAAAAAGTTTCTGAAATATGGAACTCTATCGGTATGTTTGTTCTTTTATTATCAAAATTTCTTTCTGGGCGTAGGAAAAGTAACTTGGTCAACAGATAAACCGGTTATGATTCAAATTGGAGAAATGGCGAACAAACTAGGAAATCAATTTACTAAAGTAATGACCGATTACTTTGAGGCCTTCCAGCTGAGAATGCATGCCAGGGAGAGAATTCCCTCGAATATCGTTGATTTATACAAGGATGAGGTGTGTTTTCTTGTAACCACGGATCACTGCATAATTCAAGCTGTGGAGCCAAGAATTGAGTACGCACTGGAGCTTGGTTATGAAGTCTCTACCAAGGTAGCCAAGGCTTATGTAGAAGCATTGCAAGAGAGTGATCTAGATCTCTCTTCATACCGGTTTGGAACTTATGAAGAAATTCTGGAAAATTTGAAGAAGTCGTCAGTAAAAGAACCTAAAAAGGTATACGTAAAGAGGTCTCCCACACCGAAGAAGAAGAAACCAACAACAAAAGAACCCAAGGTTCAAAGGAAAAGAGCACAACAGGTGTCCAGCCAGCAAGGGGAAGAACAGGAAGAAACAGAGACCGAAGACACAACTCTTCACCGAAAGAGGAAATTTGTGAAACCGGTGAAAGGATGCACCGAGAGGAAGGAAACCTACAATTGATGAATTTGTAAAAAGCTTAAAAGAAACAAGTGGAATGGGATCAGTCGGAAGGAGGTATGAATTGGCTAACGAAGAAGATAGGAGAAAAATAGAAGAAGTTGTAGTTCACTGTATTCATAAGTTCAACCTTTCTCCTACTGAACTTCATAAGACCATACCTGACGATATCTAGGAGAATCTAGAAGCAAGATGGAAAGCTTCAATTGAAAAAGAAAGAGAGCTGAGAATTAGGGCTTGCTTGAATTACAAAATCATCTAACTCTGGAGGAGGCAACACAACAAGAAGACTTGCACAAGCAAAGTTTCATGATAAGAAGGATAAGTCAGGTGCTTATTGGAGATGTGGACAAGGTACATGAAGGAGTTGCTACTTGGACAAGTCTTCTTCAGCGTCAACACCAAGCAGAAAAGGAATGCCAGAAAACCACAGAGCCACCGGTGAAAGATATCGGGAAAGGAAAGGGTATATTGGGCGCTGAGACTTCGGTCAAGGGCAAACCTGCAAAAGAACCGGTAATTGTTGACATAACCGATGATAAAGCTGACGATCTGACTCCACCAACTTTGTTTGCATCCCAAATAAAAGGTAAGGCTAGAACCTTAACTGTAGACAACATTGTAGATGAAGTTATGGATTATGGCGAAGTGTCCAATGCAGCCAAATGGTTCAATGTGTTAGTAGAAGAGGATAAGCAGAAAATAGAGGTTGCCCTGTTGGAAACTTTCTTAGATTTCAATAGGAGTCCTAGAGATTATAGGGCCAAATTTCCTCCAGAACTGAATCAAAGAATTATGGTTAAATGGAGAACCTGTCCGGCAACCAACAATAAAATAGCAAAGGAAACATTGACACGGGTAAAACCAGGTCTCAGTGAAGAGACAACTAAACTTCTAATGGAGGAAGTGTCAATGAATTTAGACACAAAGAACAGGGTCGCCAAGATAATCAATGGATATGAAAAAGAAGTATATCAAGAGACACTTGAATTCTGGCATACTTATGACTTCAGTACTCTGAAGACAATAGGTCCACAAGATGAACTTGAGAAGGTATTGGAAACACCGGTACAGTTCACTGCTCATGAACAACCTTCAACCGGTGAGCAAGAAGTTCCCACAGAACAATTCACATCTAGTGAACAAGTAAATCTGGGAGAACAAGTTCTACCAAAAGAACAAATACTTGGAGAATCATCAGACAAGATGACTACTGAAAAAGGGACAAATGAAGAAGAAATTACTGTGGATAAGCAACATGCAGCTGAGGAACAACACTCTGAGCCTCCACCGGAAGAGCTAGTACATCATGAAGAGGAAGTTCATCCGGAAGAAGGAGCTCATCCACAAGAAGTACATGCAAAAGAAGAGGTACATCCAAAGGAAGAAGTTCAACTGGAAGGAGAAGTGCATCAGCAACAAGAGGTACAACAAGATATACCACAACAACAAGAAGTACCTGTCAACACTGAATAGGAAAATCTTGCGGAAGAACAACCGGAATAGGAGGAGAAACAACAGGAACCAGTAAATGTTCCCAGCTCATCCTCATCAAAGAGGAAACTAACTTTTGCAACCGAACTTGAAGCTAAGAAAAGCAAAGTTAATGAAACTGTGGTTGACATAAGCAAGATGTCAACTAGACAACTCAAAGAGCTCACTAAGAGGAAACAGGACATGGTCCTCTCTAGTGTAAGAAACATCTTGTACAACTTTGTACTGGATACAAATATTGATAAGGATAAACCTGTTATAGATCAATTGGAGATACTTGCACAAGCTATTGGAGAAGATGTCATTGACTCGGAGACACTAGCAATTGATCACTATGAGAAAAAGCGAGTTGAAAATCTTCACAAACAGGTTGAAGAATTGAAGGTCACTGTATCTGCAAGAACCGGGGTCATTGTATCGACCAAGGTTTGGCTTGGGTGCCCGGGCTTGAACCTTAGGTGATCTCAACGCTGAACCTAAATCGAACCCGAACCCGTAGGTAGATCCAAATCAACGAACCCGGTAACATAGTATTTTAGTCCATGCTAAAAGTGTAGTTTTTGAGATTTGCTATTTTTACCACGTCTATTTTTAGCTTTTGTGCTATTTTTTTAACTGATTTCAGCTATTTTAGATCATCCATCTTTAAATTGCTTGCCATGCAAGAGATGTAAGTTGTAAGTGATAGTTTGTATTGTAGGTTTTCTCAAAGTCAAAGATTGTGGCTTTGCATTGATCTCTGAATTATATTTATTGAGATATTGATATTGTTATGTGTTTGATCTGTCCAATATTTACATGTAATTAGACTGTTTAGTTTATACTTTTGATTGCAATGTACAAGCCTTGCAGTCATAGAATTTATTTTTGGTCAAAAAACTTGAAATCTTTTTCCTTGAATTGAAGAGGGTCTCAAACTTTTGCCCTAGGTGAATCCAAAAAGGCACCTTTAACTTTTATTCTGTTGAGTATGAACCACCTTAGAAAAGAACTACAAAGATTGTGAATGGCAAGTACATATTGCTCATAGTAGGTTAGTTTTTATTTTACATGTGCCTTTCCCTTCTAATTTCAATAGTAGTTCTACTCCACATCTGTTCTGTTTTGTGGACGCTAAAAGATGCAAATTAAATCTCTCACTCATATTCAATGGTTTCAGTTGTCCACCTATTTATCATTCATTTCCATCTACCTTTCCAAATTGCATCGATAATCTACTTATAGAGGGATTTTCTTTGTAAATCACTTAAATTAAATTTTTTACTCATATATATTCTTATCAATTTTCTCTCAGTCTTTGGGTTTTGATATTTAGGCCTTGGTCCTAGTACTAGTACGATTATGATTCTAGTTGTTCTTGGGTTCTTCCTAGGTGCTTGGGTTCTCTATGGCTCCTTTTGTGAAAAACCCACAACAAACCTAACAAAAGGACCCACAACAAACCCGAACACCCAGGAAATACTTGAACGTGGCACCCAAGCAAATATACCAAAATACGTGCATTCATATAAAATACAATATGCATTACTATTAAATTCACATCAAATCTTTGGATGAGTATACTGAGCGACTCTCTGTATTAAGCCTTTAAATATTTAGAAGCAAAATATGTATTACCCAAGGCTGTGTATGATGCTTTTGATGAAAAAAATATTAATATAATATTAAACGTCAATTGTAATTTGACTTTTCAATGTGTAATGACATTTTGAGACTTGATTATTTTTTGTTTTTGCAAATTATGAATATAATTTATGAGGTATTTTATTTATAATTTTATTGTCAATTATGGATTTATGAGTATTTATAAGTTCTTGTTTTTATATTTACAACTTGGATGTTTGACCATGCATATTTAAATTAATACACTTAGACATGCACACGCACACACACGCACACACATATACATACACATTCACAAATATATATATATATATATATATATATATATATATATGTATGTATGTATGTATGTATGTATGTACGCACGTACGTACGTATGCATGCATGTATGTATGGATGAACTTGACCCCGTACCCAAGGATATTTGTTTTGCCGTACTTGGTACCTAAACCCTGTACCTTACCCAATTTGGAACCGAAATCGGTAACTTAGATTGTCTGTTTTGAATGTTCACATGAACTTTCATAACTTAAATATGAGAAATTTGTCGTATTATCACTTGTTCTATGTCATTAGAGTTCCTTTTTTATTGAAAAGATATGTAATGTTTTTTTATTAGAATATTATAATGTTTCTTTAATGGTCATCTTAGTTAATCTTTAGTTTATTAGGTAGTTTCTATTTTCATCTTTAGTTCACGATTGTTTCTTTTAGAAACATCATCTTTGTAAATCTATATAAGGAGCTTTCATCTCCTTTGTTTAATACAACATTGATTTACCATAACATGGTATCAGAGTGGGTCGATGGGAATTCATAAAATTTGGCAATTTTTTTAAGAAAAATTCGAGCTTCTAATCTGGAAATTTTTTCCAGAAATTTATTTTTTGGTTTTTAAAATCAACATCGTTGGAGATATTTAATGAAAATTTTGTGGTTCGTTTTTGAAGATTTTTGCTGAAAATCGCGAGCTTGGTCGAGGGATTTGATTGCACGATTTCTTGGTTTGAGCAAAAGTCTCTGATTTTTGAGGATTGCATGTACTTGCATGTTTCTTGATGTGTTGTTTTACCATGCGAAGTTTTGTGTTTTGCCGCATGAAGGTTTCTCTAGTGGGTTTATAATTTTTTCCTTGAAAATTATTTGGTGGGTTTATAATTTTTTTTGTAAAAAATTATCTGTTGAGTTTTACTGTATTTTCCTTAAAAATGAAGCTTTGTATTCTCTGATTGGTGTCTCGAATTCTGTTGTTTGGTTTTGATCGATTTCTCACCTCAAAAATCGTGTCTATTTTTTCTGATTTTTATCCTAAAAAAAATTCATGGCTTTCACAGTCTATTTTGGGGTATAATGCTCATCTACAATGTTTGGAGGGTTTGCTGATTTTTCCTCAAAATCGTGCTAGCTGTTCTTAGTGTTTGTCTCTGTCTCCAGGGAAGAGCAACTCCATTATCCAACATCAGGTTGGATGTTTTGTGATGATTTCTGGTTAGATGTTTTGCTGATTTTGGGAGGGTTAGTGACAGACTCATCTCAGTGGCAAGCTCCTGTCTCTTTTTGCAAAGCTTTCTGAAGAAGGGGGCCCCCTACTCTGTTCTTTTCTGGGTTGATTTTGGCTTCTTGGTCATTAAGATTTTGCAGATCCAGGGAGGGTCTCAGCAGCAGCATAATGTTCTGAAGAATTTGTGACCAAAAGACAATAGTTAGATGATGACCATTAAGGGAGGGTATTAGAATATTATAATGTTTCTTTAATGGTCATCTTAATTAATCTTTAGTTTGTTAGGTAGTTTCTATTTTCATCTTTAGTTCACGATTGTTTCTTTTAGAAACATCATCTTTGTAAATCTATATAAGTAGCTTTCATCTCCTTTGTTTAATACAACATTGATTTACCATAACATTTTTCTTTGTCATTGGTGACTATGAACAATGAGAAAAGGAACTTTAGTCATCAATAGCCGAAATGCAATAGCGAGCTCCAAGATGAGTGATAGAAACCTCCTCCACCTAGGGAGATGGCTTGCATATCTCGAGGTACATTGAAAGGTTGAGTTGACATGCATTGAATTTGATTTCTTGGGGAATGGCCTAAGGTTCACAAAAAAAACCATATATGTTGGTTGACATGACATTGGAAGGATACACTAGGGATGAGACAACTTTTCGTTCGGTTTCACTCATAGGTTGTTAGTTCCTTTGCTATAGAGAAGAATTGGTCCACGTGTAGCTTCATCCACTCAATTAAGTTTACATCCAGATGATGTAATATCCCGAGCTGATATTTTTTCCGAAACTTCTCAAATAAATCTTAGAAATATAAACGAACACATGCATGCAATATTTTATTGATTTCACAGAGATAACCAGCAATACATTCCATTTAAGTAACTCAGAAAATATTATCGTATTATACAACAACAATACGAAACAATGAAACTGCAATAATCCAATTTGAAATACAGAATGTTACAACAAGATTGGATGATCAAGAACCTGTAAATGCAATGGCGAACTCTGCTATGAATCCACACTGGAGATGAATTGGGTTTCCATCCAATCCACCGAGAAAGCATGAAGGTTTCCGTCCTCTAGTTTCAGAACTAAAAGCTAAAGCTTCCTGGATTCTCCAAGAGAAATAAATTCATAAACTAAGCATAATCAAATGAGACTCCAAGCCTTCTTTTAAAGCTGCAGTTGTGACTCTTCAGTTTCCCTACTTTGTCTCTTCATATTCCCACTTTAAGTCACTTTTAAATAACCGTTAAGTTATAAAGTGACATAATAAATAAAGTAAGGAATCTTCTGGCATTAAAATGGAGGACCAAATGAACTCGGACGATGACGTGTGATAGCTTGCCGGAAAGCTCTCGGTGAGATGCTCCAAGTCCAATACTGAAATGCCAAGAAATTGAATTCTGCTGACTTACTATAAATAGTAAGTACCTTGGAAACCCTGTGGAAATTGCTCCGATTGGCTTGAAACTGAAATCACCTACGCCAAATATCCCACTGATCACTGCCAAGCCTCGGTTAGCCCACCGGACCACGATGAAATGGCTAACGACATGGCACAAAATAATGTGCCCCAAAAAGGGGACATTACAAATCATCCCTTCCCAAAGATTGCTTGCCCTCAAGCAATCGGTATCTGCATGCTGTGACCATAATACCTAGATCCCATACCAACCTCAGGGAAGCTGCTCCACCAATCTGTCGTGAAAAATTGAAACAAACATTATGCCCCGACCTGTGAAGCCATTCACACAGCAACAAAACATCAACCAGTCTAATGCCAAGATCCCAAATCACCCTATGCGTTTGATTGGTCGAATCAATTTGCCCTGTGCTGCCATCATCTGTGAGGAAAAACCTCAATCCAACTAAGAACCTCACTCCAACTGAAATCACCAGCACCTCTATAGTCATATGAAGGGGGAAACCAAACATCATACCAATCAACTCTCTGAATAATTACCAATCACGAGAATGTCCCTCCTGGATCCCACAAACAAAAGGACCAGCCATCTCCCTAGCTGACTGAAATATCCTGTCGCTCCATGCCCATACTGAGTGAATCACCCAAAATGTCCAATTGCCATAATACTGCCCCTTTGATTTGTAGCCTGAATCGGAAACTGTGTTGAAGAGGCAAACTATCAAGACTGTAGGACAAGGCTTCTTCCTGCAAGAAGGGAAGCATACCCAACCAATCACTCATCCCACACCTATGTAATAATCGAAAAAGAGAGTCCTCCATAGGTGGGCTGAATGGAAAACAAAATGCATCCCCATACAATGTAGCCAACATGTGATGCACTAACCAACTCCATTGGAAATCCTAAATCAGCATTAGGATTCCATACCTGTCTCTCTATACCCAGAGTCATACAATGCACACCATTGTGTAAAAAATTCACACCAACAAGCATAATCATCATACCAAGCTCAATAACCTTGTACTGAATAAGCTCTACCCAATCGTCATCATAATGCCCAAAATATGTGTTGATAGAATTACCATAAGGACTGGATGAATTGATACAATAATGTAGTGGAGTCACAACTGCGTGAAGAGGGGAATGAATCCAGGGATGCTCACCAATACGAGGCATCTCTCCATCAGCGAGAGATAGTGCAAGGAAAGGCATACCACCCATCATGCAATAAGACATAACCGCCCATCCTGAACTGCTGATGTAGAAACCAAGTTGCTCAACAACTGAGCTCACTCCGCTACTCCAATCTGGTGGCCAAGACTCATTTCTAGTAACTGACCTTGAATCCCAAATCCTGCAACCAATCTCATCCTCATCATGGAAGTAGGAAATATTTTCCTCATCTAGCTCGAAAAGGGGATTATCAAATGTCAAATCAGCACTCATCTCAAACAAAGAATTATCAACTGTCTGAAAGTGATCTAACTCATAAAGAAACTCCGGGTGACCCAAAGATCTTTTTGGACAACTATCCAAGTCATAAGTCTGCTGTATGCTATCAAGCTCTTGAATCACCTCCTAAAAGAATTCAGACCTATCCTTGTCGTCATGTTCCCTGTACTGGCTAGAGGCAACAATCTGATTTCTTGCCTCCTGTAGAGCAATACGGGTGTGTTCCAAAGTGCCCTGAGTAGCACTAAGCTCCTTATTGAGCTTATTGACCTCATCCTCCTTTTCCCTTAACTGCATAGCATATCTTCCAACAACCTGTAACAGGTGGTCGCAATCTGAAAGTAAGCACAAATATTCTGATTTCCAATCCTCAAATGCTGTTTTGACCCCCTGTAAATTTGCAAAATAGGATCCAATCTTTATACCATCTTGTCCCTTATCCCTCTGAGCTTTCCTGTATAGATCATTAATAACTTGGTGAGTGCTATCATGGTGTACAAGAGCTGCAATATTGGCATCGTCACTGACTTTCAGCTGACTCTTCAAGGCATGCTTCTCATCAAGGTTATTCTGGGATGTATTACAAAAGGGGTCATCCATGTCAGCATGATGCATGAGTGAGGTGCTGCTAAAGAAATTAAAGAAATCACACGATTCCTCATTACATGAATTGCTAAAGGCCTCCAACTGGTTACCACAACCTATAACCATGGATTTGTCAAACTCAGCCATCAAGTCACCAAAATAGAATTCTGAGAACTCTCCACTATGTCTGGAAAGAAATGTAGTCACAACTATATTTTGTTTATCACTAGGCTGCAATTTATCTTCCCCCTAATTAATATTGCAAACATGCCCTTGTGACTAGCCCTCTTGGCACATAAAACAAATCTGCCCTATTCTTGTTTGGTCCTTGCCCATTACCGAAGATCCTGCAACCTGTAAGCCTAATGATATTTGTTCATTTTCGGTCAATAAACTCTTGAATCTTTCAGCTTGAAGCTTAATCTATTCAGCTGAGAGCTCACATGCCATGGGTGAGTACTTTATTTCTCCTCTCGAGATTGCCAACAATTCTGATTGCAATTGTTTGCATATGTCATTGTCCTCATCTAAGATCAAGGATAGGATAGTCTTTTTGCACGTCTTCACCTCATCTGGATGACGCATCCTAAAATTACTTAGGAGGCATTGAAATAATTGTTGAATATTTTATCACAACCGAGATTCAACATGTGGCTGAAAATCCTAGTACTTGCCATTAACTCCAAGATTTTTACCTGCTTACCAAAGGTAGAATCTCTGTCATTTTTTTGTCCACCTAAACTATCCACAATCAGCTGTAATACCTGTCTCCAAATGTGATCGGTATAAGGAGTGATAGGGGTTGTAATCCGTGTGATCTCACTGAGACATGAGGTAATTGCAAGCCTAACGTCTTTATGTGGATGATTCATAAACCTGCGTTGTACCAAGGCAACCATGGAGGGGTGCATCGCCCAATTGAAGAGTCTGCAATCAGATTGATCTATCCTAGATAGATACCAATTTATTTCATCTAATTTGGCAAGCATACTTCCCATAATTTTTTTGCTCCTCCAATTGCCATCCAAGACAACATAGTTCATTTCCTATTTCAATTTCCTTTTGAATGTCCCTTAGCTGCTCACCGTAAAACAGGCATTGAATTCCTTCGAGAATATTGGGCTTTCCAATGACTCCATTATTCAATTTCCTCCAAGTTCATGCCAAGGATTGAATCACTTCTGTGACTGTGAAATGTTGTCACCACAATAGTAATTCTGACCTTTCCAATACTTTCCCAGCACTGCAATTATTTAAGTGAGTCTCCGCTGTAAACTTCTGCCACTAGACTCTCAAAAGTGAATGACTGATTGCAAGTAAGATACTTTCATTATCACACATGACTCATTTAAATTCATAGACAACTTTTGAGATACATTTCAAATTACTAAACCCAATAGATTCTCTGCTTGACTGATCTGGTGTGACTCCTGCTGTTGCAAACAATTGAAATACACCACTTGTGTTGCATGCTATATTTAACTGTCGGGTATCAACTAGGTACTCAACCAGGGGTTCGTGAGACCAACCCAGTTTTGGCTGTAAATTTATAAAGTTCTGAATATTGAAGATGTTCGAACAGGTGCTGATGGTGTTATTTTTATTCAACTCTTGTGTACAACAAGTAATTCCCTGTATAGTCACCTCATAGTGTATGTTCTATTTGTATTGCCACTGTTGTGATGCGCATTTGGATGTTTGAAATATATATATTTATATATTCACCAGTAAATAAAATGCGTGCATACAATCCCAAAAATGGAGAATGTAAACTTCTATTCAATCAACGAATGCACAACAATGACAGACCGGTTTAACCCATTTATTCAATGTTTCAAACAACAGTCATCCTACCAAAGATACCACTATAATATCCTATCTCTGATCTTTTTAATTTCTTTGATCCTATCAGTTCCAATTCGTTCACATAAAAGATCCTTGTCGCTGGTTATTGGTTTTTACTATTGATAATAATTTGTGAATGACACTCTCATTGGAATTTTATTGTAAAGATTGATACCATTCTGTTGTGTGTCCAGTTTGTTGGCACAGACTTTAGAGTAACTATTCAGTGCACAAGCGTTCTCATACCAATAGCAACTGAATTAATAGCTTCAACAGTGGAGGGAGCTCCTTGCGGAATTCGAGCTGGATATGTCTGCTCACGTGACCAAGACAGACTCCTCACGAACTATTCCGACCCCGTGCTTTATATTGCCAGGCCCGATAAACAAGTTGAGTCTGAGATTCGCTGCAACTCCAAGGGAACTGCCCAAGGGTCACACTATGCGTCTGGTGCGGTTGATGGTGCTGAGACTCTCCAATATGGTGCGGGTGTGCCACTCTAACCAGCACTGGTGCCGTCTTACTTAATACAACACCACACAAGCTGCTGGAGGTACCTCTACCCAGCCGCAAGTCTGGGAAGCTTCGCTGTGTCTAACCCACACTATTGTGCGCGCATGAGGGCCCGTGACAATACTGTTACGTGTGCCAAGGGAGAAGGAGAAGGGTCACGCGGTATCCACAAGGTAGTGCGGTCAGTGGTAATCCCTGCTTCAGCAAGAATCAGGCTTAGAGGAAGCTGCAACACTGCCGTGCTGAGTCTACAGTTTCAAGTTAGGACTAGGTGCCAGTCCCTTAAACAAGTCGGTCTTTTGCTAACCACGATACAATTGGATTTGGGACACGATACCACTGTGATTTAAAATGAAGTGTTATTCTTTGACTGCCGTACTATATTCCAGTCTGATTTGAAACTGAATGGTATATGCAGAATGACTTTGTATGTATTGAAATTGAATTCCCTGTCTTACTGAGAATGAAAAAAATAAAAAAATGAAGTACAATTGACTATCTTCAACCTTACTGATAAGTAATGTTGCGACTAAAATATCTGTTGTTTTTCAATAAGCAAAGCCACTATTTGAAGTGGTAGTCACTGAATCTTTACTCATAAACCTTCTGTAATTATATATTTGCAAATTTTTTGAAGAAAAACCTCACAGGCTGGCAAGATTTTTAGCTCTGATACCACTGTAATATCCCGAGTTGATATTTTTTCTGAAACTTCTCAAATAAATCTCAGAAATATAAACGAACACATGCATGCAATATTTTATTGATTTCACAAAGATAACCAGCAATACATTCCATTTAAATAACTCAGAAAATGTTATCGTATTATGCAACAACAATACGAAACAATGAAACTACAATAATCCAATCTGAAATACAGAATGCTACAGCAAGATTGGATGATCAAGAACCTGTAAACACAATGGCGAACTCTGCTGTGAATTTGCACCAGAGATGAACTGGGTTTCCGTCCAATCCATCGAGAAAGCCTGAAGGTTTCCATCCTCAGGTTTCAGAATCGAAAGCTAAAGCTTCCTGGATTCTCCAAGAGAAATAAATTCATAAACTAAGCATAATCAAATGAGACTCCAAGCCTTCTTTTAAAGCTGCAACTGTGACTCTTCAGTTTCCCTACTCTGTCTCTTCATATTCCCACTTTAAGTCACTTCTAAATAAATATAACTGTTAAGTTATAAAGTGACATAATAAATAAAGTAGGGAATCTTCTGGCATTAAAACGGAGGACCAAACGAACTCGGACGATGATGTGTGATAGCTTGCTGGAAAGCTTTCGGCGAGACGCTCCAAGTCCAATACTAAAATGCCAAGAAACTGAACTCTGTCGACTTACTATAAATAGTAAGTACCTTGGAGGCCCTGTGGAAACTGCTTCGATTGACCTAAAACTGAAATCACGTAGGCCAAATATCCCACTGATCACTGCCAAGCCTCGGTTAGCCCATTGGACCACGATGAAATGCCTAATGACACAACACAAAATAATGTGCCCCAAAAAGGGGACATTACAGATGAGTAGAGAAATAGTTGAAGTTCATAGTGCTTTGAGACTTAAGGATTAGTAGGCTCAATCCACACTTTGGGATGTTTATCCCGAAGATGTTATGTAGGTTGAGGAGGAGCAGTAGCTAGATTGGTCATGTTGCCACTGGGTGAACAACAACTTGAGCCCCAAAGTGACCCAAATTTAGAGAGCCTAGATGAGCCATATGTGATGTCCCCTTTCTAAAATAGGATTTAATAATAAATAATAATAAAATCAAAATATAAAAGTTAAGTTGTCGGTTCGGGTTTGGGTTCAAGTTCAGGTCCAAAGAACCAGTTCGCTGGTATGGCAAAATTTTGAAATGGGGTTTGCACTCATTTGGGTTCATTAGTACAAAAACATGTAAAATTTATATATATCTATATTTATATAGCCTATAAGCATGAATTAAGATTAGAATGTCACATAATATTGTATAAACAACAAAAGCAACACAAACTTGTAATCATAGCATCATGATCATACCATCATAGCGTCATATACTTCAAATTCGACATCAAGTTCAAGTATCATTGTTTCAAGTTTCAAGTTCAACTAATGGATTAATAATTTATTCTTCGTCGTCATCATCATCAGCATCATCATCACCATCTTCTTCTTCTTCTTCTTCTTCTTCTTCATTGGCATTAGTTGATTCACAAGTAGTGCTAAGGCCAATGGGATCAGCTGCACCAATAACATTATTGGTGTCAAATTCTTCCAATTCAGCCATTGCAAGCTGAGAAGTGGAAGCATCCAAGTTCGCATGCTTTGCATTTAAATCCCACATCTTTGTCTCCCCTTCTTTGTATTCTTTATGCTTGTGCAAGATAAGACACAAGTTGCAATGCACATATACTAAGTTCTCCACTCTTTTTGATTGCAAGCTATTGTGCTTTATTGAGTGGATGAAAGAATATGTGCTCAAATTTCTTTCTGGTGCAGTTGAACAAGCAACCTATGAAGACCAGACAAAGTAAACAATTAAAGTAAAATCATTAATCTTATAAAATAAAAATTACTAGCAACTCATGAAGACAAAGTAATCTAAATTTTTTAAATAAAACTTACTTGTGATATAATTTTGACTGCAAGGGGCTGCAACATTTGGAATCGTTGGCCATGGAGGTACCACCAACTATGAGCATCCTTCCTAAACGGATGACGAAGAACATCATTACTTAGACCTCTTGCATTCACAAACTCTATGAACTCATCTGTAATCAAATCTCGCATATCATCATTAGGAAAGAGTCTTTCAAATGTTGTCTTGTACTCATTAAACACTTCTAAATCTCTATATGGTGGCAGCCTTCTTGATAGATCAACATATTGAGTGCCATAATATTCTGGTGTCAATGCATAGGCAAGCAAATGTAGAGGAGTGGTAATTTTGCTCCATCATCCTACAACAATTGCTTGCAATTGTTTGAAGAATGTCTCCTTGGGATCTTGCTCTTTTTCATTTACAGTTTGCTTCATCTTCTCAAGCATTGAGTCTATGCCATCATACACCTCTCCAAGGCAAGGCCTATCTATGTCAGTGTAGTGAAGCATGCTCATAATGGGCTCAGTGAACTTAAGGAGATACTCCACACGGTGCCACCATGAGTCATCCAATATCCTTTGCTTGATTTTTGTTGCCCTCGCAGTGTTGCTTTGCTTCCATATAGACCAATTATTGCTGATCACCATAATTGATGCAAAATGGGTGTCAACAACCTAGAACATAAATTAGAGCAAGAAAAACAATACTATTAGAGACAAACTTCAAAAAAGACTACACATTACGCAATCATATTATGAAAATCAGAGAATGTAAAATTCTAATTTAAATTTTTTAAATTAAATTACTACTTCAAGATCAAGTTCACTTACCTTCAATAGTTCCAAATGTGAGAATAATCTGAAAATTTCTTGAGTCATGTGGTGGTTTGTGATGAACATCTGGAGGTCCTCTGCCTTTTCATACACCTCTTTGATCCACCCAATTTTGTTCCCAATCTTTTGTAGCATAAGATTGAGTGAGTGGACTGCAGAAGGTGTCCAAAAGATTTGTTGATATCGCTCTTCAACCAACAAACCAGCAGCTCTGCAATTCTGTGTTGTCCATTATGATTTGGACAACATTTCTAGGTTCCACTTGTTCAATAACAAAGATGAAAATATCAGCAATAAATGGCCCATCTTTTACTTGCCCCTCACAATCTACGAATTTCAAAAACATTGCCCCTTGAGGGGACACCGCTATGACATTTATCAAGGGACGATTTCTTGCATCTTTCCACCCATTTAAAACAATCAATACCCTTGTCTCAATCCATGAATCCCTTACAGGCTTCAATGCATCCTCAACCCCCTTGACCTCTCTATCCAACAAGGTGGTCCGTACTTTCTCATAACCGGGACCCTTATACCCTCTTGGAACTTTATTGACTTTTTTCAACATCTTCCATTATGGGCAGTGAACAACATTGAAAGACAACCCATTTGCATATAAGCATCTTGCTACATCAATGTCGGCAATTTCTCGACTCTCATTTTGAAATGCAGTTTCCAATGGTCCTTTTATTTTGCGTGTAAGGGGTGCTTGAGTTTCAGTTTTAGGCTCAGCTATGGTAGTGTAAAAGGGATGGTCGTCTATCGCAATATGGGTAAAGGGGGGCTGCATTCCCTTTGATTTTTTGTGGCAGTGGTTATATTTTGTCTACGTGCTTCTCTCTCTTCTGCTGCTTCATGCTCCAATATATTTTAGTATTGTTTCATTTGGTATAGGTGCATTTTTTTTCCAGGGCATTTCATGATTCCTCTTATAGGGAATCCACACAAATGGCCTACCACCCGATAATATGAACTATTCCTTTCTACATCACAACCCTGACATTTCCAATGGAATGCACCACCTCTTGGAAGGGGTCTTACAATATAAACACACTTCCACAAAGGAGAATCAAAATTTGGATCTATTCTTTGTTCAGTATTGTCTACAGAGGAAGAGGTAGATGCCATTGTAGTTCCTATGGCAAGAAAATTTATACATATTCAATATAAAAACAAGAGAATGGAAAAAAAAAAAGAGAAGGTAGATCTTATGAACAATGAAAGAGAAATGAAAAAATATTAAAAACCTAAACAAAAACAAAATCAAATGAAGAAAAAAACTTACCTCTTCCACTCATTTGAAGCTTGCAAAGGGTGTAGGAATGAGGCACAAACATTTGATGAAGATTCACAAATCGATCTTCCAACTCCTTGCACAATCAAACTCTTGCTTAACCACCTATTTGCTCCACCTCAAGAGAAAATAACCTATTTGCACACCAAATGAAAGTTAAAAGCCAACTTAAGTCCTTTAGAACCCAGTTTGAAAGGCTGTGGATGCGAAAAATCAATTAAATTTGCAAAAAATCGTGAGCTAGGTGTTAAATTTGACCATGGGCCCACCTTCGTTTGATCGGGATTTGACCAAGTTCACATAGGTCTGAACGGTGGCATGCCTGGTCCGAACTAGGAGCCATTCAATTGGACCCTGGCCAGACCCATAGATAGACCGGACTAGGACCATGGACTGGTTCGAAAGTGGGCTGGTTTGGAGAGCTAGGGGGCCAGATCCGGCATCCTATTATAAAAGAATAAAAATAAAATTCAAAATAAAAAAATAAAATAATAAAATAAAAATATAAAATAATTAAATCTAATTATGTTAATGAAGGGTCAAAAGGCATGAAATGAAAAGTTGTGACTCCCTCAAACATGAGATATAGAAAGGAAGAGGAGAACCATTTGAGAGGGGGAGAGAGGAAGGAAGAGAAAAGAGAATATGTGAATTAGGGAAGAATTAGTAGAAGAAAAAAAAAAATGAGAAGAAAATAAGAAAGTGACTCCTTCAAAAGGCAAAAGTTGTAAAGGGTTGCAACTTTTCGAAATGGTGGTAATTATGAAGGTTTGTGAATCTTTCAAAGAGGGATAATTATGAAGGGTTGTGACTCTTTCAAAGGGGCATAAATGATGAAGGGTTGTGACTTTCAAAGGGGCATAAATGATGAAGGGTTGTGACTCATCCAAAGGGTGGTAATTGTGGAAGGTTGCAACATTTGCAAAGGGAAGCCATGATGAAGAGGTGTGACTTTTTGCCACATTGGAAGATATAAAGGGGAGGATGTTTCATTGAGGACATCCAAGGGAGTTCAATTTGGGGAATAATATATAATTGAAAATTCTCAAATGCAACAGTGAAAACTGGTGACTCAATTCTAATGAAAGGCGGTGACCTTTTCACCAATAAAGTACAAAGGGGATTTCATTCCAAGCAAAAAAGGAGCAACAATAAAAGAGTATCATTAAGATTTTGAGAGCACACTGAGCAGAAGAATTCCATTTGATAAAGGAGATCGATCTAAGAGATCAACCCGATGTGAGAAATCAGACTTCAGATATTTATAAAGCTTATCTCATGTTATTTGAGTAAGAATTACATCTATAACTACATTTTTGCTCCTGTTTCATTTTGGATTTGTGAATTTAGGGCAAAGTATAAGGTGATCCCAAAAGGGGACATTACACCATAGTTGTAGCTGGTTCTACATGTATTTTTATGCTTCCATGTCTATCAAAGTAGTTTGAAATTTTCAAACAATGAAATCATTAATTTCTTTCTTACTTTGTTTGTGTGATATTGGTGTCATTGTCAGGATATAACAATGAATTGTGATATATTTTGCAAAACGACAAAATTTCTGTTTTACTTTGAATTTTCTATTGCTTGTGTATTGCTATCAGCCTATCACTGATTGATTCAACCATGTTTATTACAATTTGAGTCATGAATTTAATTTTAATATTGAATTCGATACATTATATGAATGTCTAAAATTTTGATGTCAAATGTAGCCAAACTTCTAGAAATTTGAGTATCACTGTGCATATATTTTCTTTTTCAATATTTCCCCCCTCCCTCTACACACACACACACACTTTGCTGTCCCTAAAAATGGCTCCCTAAACTTTTGTCCCCTGCTCTAAATGGCCATGGAACATAGCTATTTATCTTCTTTTATGTGGGACTGGGTTATTGCATCTTTTTCAATTAATTGAGCTTTATTAAAATAACATTTTGAATAATCTTAAGAGAATGCTTTTATATTCTTCTAGTTGAGCACTTTTTAATTGATTGTAAACTCATCTTTTGTTTTGGTATATGAGATGATCTCTTTATTGCATCTGACCTGATTTCTGCATGTGAACTTTGATACAGGGTGGGTCTACAAAGTACCATGTCAACTCAAGATGGTTTCAGGTTTTTAAAAATGACCGAGATCGCCGTGATCTTGTAAGCACTTTCAATATGCTATTCCTCGTAGTTTTTAATACAGGCTATGCATTATTCCACAGTGCACAATTAAAACTAGCACTGTAGTAAATACAGTTCTTTATAAAATGTGAGCAACATAATTGTGTTTCAAGAGGTTAATGCTGTATGGAGCAATTTACATACAAATATAATCAATCTTTTTTCTACTACAGTCAAATTTCTTTATAGAAGATAATAAAGAAATAAGTAAATAATATTGATGTCTGTAGATGACCAAAATAGTTCAAATGGTTCTCAAAGTTACAACCACTAGAAATACATTAAGGATGCAAAAAGATCTTAGAAGAGATTATTAGCTGGAGATCAACTAAAAGTAAAAACACAACAATAAGAGAGTCTAGCTAACAAGGCTGTGATGGGTGATGAACCCAAGGTGGGTAAATCACAGACATGTCAAGACAATAATAACATGTTTTGCAAACAAATTGAAAGACCATAGGAAAGAAAGACATGTCACCAAAAAGCATGGCGGTAAAAGTTTGTAAGGTCTAATTTGTTCTCACTAATATTATACAGCATATTTGCTTGTTTGACAGAGATCTATATGATTTGGAGATTTCTTGTTTAACGTTCACATCTCTATTTTACTTTTGACTTTACATTGCTAATGGCTTGTTATGCTTCTTTAGGTAACATGTGGATGTGCTGCTGGTGTTGCTGGTGCTTTCAGAGCACCTGTAGGCGGTGTACTATTTGCACTTGAGGAAGTTACATCCTGGTAAACAAGCTCATCAAAGCTTATTAGTTATCACTACCATGTTATTATTTTTTATGTGTGATTTTGCTTTCATTGTAATTCTATTCACCTTGATATTCAATGCAAATAGTCTAGTACTCTATTAGAAGAAATATATGTTGGTAAGTGTTCAGCATACCCCTTTGGGACTTGTGACAGTATACTGTTAAACAACCTCCTATGAGATCCTTAACTGGGATGGTAGTGGTTTCCTAAAATGATGCATCTTTTGGGAGAAACAGCCAGCTCAACTCCCAATATGTGGTATTAGAACGGGGTTGCAGGTTCAAATCCCCTCGGGTAATGCTGAGGGGGAGATTATTGGTAAGTGCCCAGCATATCTCCTTGGGATTCATGACATGGTTTAATAGCTTCCTGTGAGATCCTCAATTGGGATGGTAGCAGTTTCCTAAAATGATGCATTTTTTTGAGAGAAATGGTCAGCTCAACTTCCAATAATATATACAAAGAACACCAGTTGTGTTTGACACAAGGCTTGACAATATCTCTTGGAAGGTTAATTGGAGCATTTAGTTTGCATTGCACCATGTCACTCAAAACTGGACCAGGATAGTGTGTTCAATAGTGTCAATCAATTGTTGGAAATAGTGCCCTTGATCTTTCAAAATCTCTCTAATAAAGAGTCACTTGTAAACAAATATTTGAACTGATGCTTATCACAACAGAGGGGAGTTCCCAAGTTTGAGAGAGGAAAATAACAAAAGAGAATTGTTAGTTTAAGGTTAGAAGGTGAAAGTATACTCACAAATTGTCTTCTGTTTGAGAATAGTTGAAGAGAGGAAAAAGTAAAAAGAGAATAGCTAGGCTAAGGTTAGAAGGTGAAAGAATATTAAGGCATCATCTTCTGCTTGGCAATATTCCCATTGTAAAATCAAAGGCTGTGAATGGGACATGCTTCTGCAATCAAAGTTTCTAGTAGTGTTGCATCGTACAGAATTTCATTTAGAACTGAGAACTATCTTGGCTATAAGTTTATAAGATTAGCTGTGATCCAAAATGGGAGGTGTACAAGACGATAATTACTTTTTGAGTGGGATAGACATTTAAAAAGTCTACCTGATTCTTCACTAAAGCATTCAAATTTTTGGCTGTAAATTATTTCTTTAGGTATTTTTGATGGTAATGCCAGATCTATACAGACAGAATGAGGAAATATTTTAGTTTGGACAACACGGCAAGCAATCAAGCATTAGTTCTGTTTTCTTCTCTTGAATATTCAATTATCAAGCATGTGGAATTAGAACTATAAATCATCCCACAAGCTGCAAGTCTGAAGCAGGCATTTGGTAGGTTGTTTGAAAGAAATCTAGAGATGATCAATGATAATCTACAGGTAGGCTATTTAAGTATCTACTGATGGTTGCAGAATTCATTACTCAAGACTTGTACATTCTTTTTCTCCACATTTACTTCTCTACAGGATGCATACTTTATGTGCAAAACAATAGGGTTCTTGAAAATGAAAAAAAATGTAAGTAAGACTAAATAGCTTAAAGAAGCCTGGATTTATATTGGATCGAATTTGGCAGGTGGTTTGTTCATTTCTCATAAAGAGGGATGATGCAATGCTGCATGATATAGCACTATTGAAGCAATAAGAAAGAACATGAGCTTGCCACAACTGTACATGGTGCAGACTCATTTGTATTGGTATAATATCAGATTACAAAGGATCTAGAAGGAAGGTTTTAGAGGAATGAAACTTCTAAATAAAGGAAGCCTCATACAAAATGAAGATGTACTGAATTTCAGAATATATAAGAATCCATTTGAATGTAGAACATTTGATAAAATACACTCACCCATATTCCAATATTTAAAAAAAAATACACTAGTTCATGTGGCAATTTGAATTTATTATCATTTCCTCTCTGCTTAGAGAAAATTTTCTCCAAGTTTTAATAGATGAAAAAAATGACTGTATAGCTTCAATAAGCAAGTTCAAGCAATTGCAATGAGAGTATTTCCAAGAGGATGGCAAGAAGATTTGTGAAGATGAAGCAATTTGGGAATATGAGCCATCACAATCAAGCAAAGACTTGAAGATACTGAGTATCAAGAGATATTGCCAGAGATACAGAGACTTCTTTATAATGATGAAGAAGTGCAATTGATCAAGTCCACAAGATAAGCATGCTGAGGTGGCGCCCACTCATCTTCAACCAATGAAAATATTTCAATTTCATGTGGCCAAGAGCATCCAATCAAATTGTTCCAAGTGTACATGTCGAGTCCACTTAATGTCTCCACCTAACCAATTTTCTCATTGGTTCATAAAAGCAATTTAATTTTTTTATTGGTCCACGAGCTGGTGCTTCATTTCAATTGGATAAGCATTTAATGCTTGTAGCTAGTAGTTACATTAGGACTTTGTTGGAAAAATATGGGCCATTGATTTCAATTGATTTTGGCCGTTCATTGTACTTGAGATCCCTATAAAAGGCAAGGCCTTCTCATTTGTAAAGAGAGAGAATTGGAGAAATTTTGCCTAAATGCTAATAAGATAATTGCAATTTCATTGTTGATTTCATGGTGAATTGCTTAAGCCATTTTGGAGTGTTGCATGATTTCTTAATTTGTCACTTAGTTAAATTTGCTTAAGTGGATTAGAAGTTTAAAATAGATAGTTGGATGTTTTAATGGAAGATGTTGTTGTTAGAATCATGGTGAAACTTGTGTCCATACCTTTTGGTGTTTGTTGATTGCAAATTATGTTACCAAATTCTTCCCTGGCAGCCCCAAAGTCTGGTCCTTATCATATTCTTGCAAAAGTCTGCCCAAATTCTGTCAGACGAACTTGGCACAAATTTTGCTGCTTTTATGGCAAATTTGCAAATCTATGGTAGGATCCAGGCCGAATTTGGCAAAAAAAATGGATTTTTTTGACTTTTTAAAAGTTTTTTTTTGTCCATTTTAGTCAATCCAACCCTCCAACCCTAAAATAGACCACTAAAAGGCCAAAAAGGTAAAAAATATGTCATTTGGACTAAAACATTAATATTTATGGTGGTGTATTTTGCTATGTTGCTTTACTATTAGCATAGTGGTGTATGAACTTATTTGCTGTTGCATATATACTTATACATATACATACATATATATAAGCATATGTTTTTGTACGGCCGAACCCAAAACGAATTCCAACCCACCCCTAAAAATTTTGAACGAATTTCGAACCTGAATCTCAAACTCGCATCTGAACCCAAATCCAAACTGGCAACTTAGATTGCAAACAATACTACAAGGTTAGTTTGGGCCTCATTGCAAGCACTTCACTTTAACTACTTCATGTTCATTGATTTGCATTATTTATGGTTTTCATGAGAACAAGTGGTTTGAAAATCATAGCTGCACCGTTATAAGATTGTACCCTCCCATATGTAGTTGACTTGGCAAAGCAGGGAGTGGTTTAGTCTCACTGCAACATCAACATTGTCTTGCATTAGGAACTAGAAGTAGAAGTAGCCTAAATCTCTAAACTCTTATAATGTTTGCACTTTATTTCAAGTCATTGTTAGGCGTAGTTTGAAGAGCTCGATTGACATATCATTTGCATTTAAAAAGTTGATAGATCCTCCACAAAAGAGCTGACTTAAGTCCCCAAGTGATTACCAACAAATCACATCAAACAACTAAGTTAAGTCCATGATTAGAAGGAACCTTGGGGTTGTCTTAGTTGATCATACATCGTCATATGTTTAACATCTAAGTTTCCTTATTCAAGAGAGGATTTGATATTTGGTGTTTCATCTTGGAATACTAAGTGTTCGATCCTGCATGTTGAAGTGGTCACAAAACTCACATCAATAGATCCCACAATCAAATTTGAAATTATAAATCCTCAACAAATTCCTCTCAAGGTGGGTGAGGTACCTTGCTTGAAAAATAAAAATAAAAATAAAAGTGCCCAAATTGCATTTCCAGAATCTCCTATCCAAAAACATTTTATAGAGGGCATGTTTATTGGTATATCATATAAGATGCTTCAAGTGTTTGCGACTAAAATTGACAAAGATAATCTTATATATGATGAACTCATTCAAGATATATAATATTATTATTCCTCTCCAAATTTCTCTCTAAGATTGAGTGAGGTAGCTTACTCAAAATATTGAAAACACTCGATGTTTAAAATATTGCCTTTAGATGATTACATGTGGAAGTGTTTGGTATTCCTCACCAAATTTCTCTTGAAGTATAAGTGACATAGCTTACTCAAAATATTGAAAATCAAAACATACAATTTTTTTTTTTTCAAAAATTCCTTTAGACGAAAACATGTGGAAGCCTCTAGCTAATAATTAGTAATTACAATCCTGTATGTGTAGGGTATGTTTACAAATATTAGAGAAATGGAGATCTGAGACTAAAACTAGTGAAGAGAATCTCAAATCCCATGATCTAATATGAGCTTTGTGATTCCTCATTAAATATTCAAACAATGTATGCAAAATCTCCTATCAAGATGAATGCTTGTAGAAACCATAGTTATCCCTTGCTATTATCTTTGTGCAAATGTTATATGTCGTGGATTTTCTCCTTGCCATCTATGTTACGGGATTTGTGGGTTTGGGTCTGAGTATAGGTTTGCCTAGGGTTGAAACCTAGGCACCTAGGTAGATCCTAGCGTTTCCTGTGCCGTGGGCATCCAATAAAGGGCCCCACAAGTAAAAAATAAAATATTTAAAAATTAAAAATGCGACCCCAACCCTAATTTCGCCCTACCTTTCCTTTCTTTGTCATTTCACCTCATTTTTTTAACACAAACTTGCATTCTTACCATTTTTTTCTCCTAGCTGGTTTTGAAGGTGGTTGATTTAGATGCTACAGTTGCACAACTTGTCCAAGTCTCTATAGATGAGGCAGCTCTTGCACATGACATAGACGTAGCTAGTGGGAGTGGCAATCTAATGGATTGTGGTTCAAATGAAATTGAACCAAATGTTGACCTAGATGCTTTTGATGAAGATGAATATGGATATTAAATATCGATTGTAATTTGAATTTTTATTATGTTATGACATTTTTAGACTTGATTATTATTATTTTTTTGCAAATTATGAATATGATATTATGAGTGATTTATATTTTTTATTTATTGGCAATTATGGATTTTGAGTATCACTCTTCTTATAGTTATACAATTATAGTTATATTTTAAAATTTTGATGTTTGAACACACACACACAGAGAGGTATGTATGTATGTATATGTATATATATGTAAATGTATCTATGTATATATATGTACACTGTGTGTGTGTGTGTGTATGTAGGTATGGATGTACCCGTACCCATACCCAAGAAAAAACGATTTGCTGATCCGAATCGTATCCTGTACCAGAATCGGCAACTTATCTTGTGATATTTATCTTTCAATGTCTTGTGTTAACCAATCCCTATCCAAGCTGTTCATAGTATCCATACCCAAGGAAAAACTATTTTCTGATCCGAATTGTATCCTGTATCCCAATCAGCAACTTATCTTGCGATGTTTATCTTTCAATGCCTTGTGTTGACCAATCCCTATCCAATCTGTTCATAGCAAGGGGGAAGGTGGCGATGTCACAATCAATATATCACATGGCCTAAAGGGCATACCCGCTCTGCAGATTTTTTATTAATGTCCTCCGTTAAGTGCCTCTCTTGCAAGTTGCAACAGGGCATTAATGCTCTCAACTGGCTTTGGGCAATCAACTGATAGAGAGAGGAACTTGACTGACGTCAGGAATTGAGGACCTTTTATGAATTGTAAGAAGTTATCAGTCTTGCTTGGTCTACTGCATCAGAGAGTATGATAAGGCCATCCATACTGTGTTGCTGGTTCTGAAGCTCTAAATTAGATAATTACTTTGTTAATAACAAGGTTGCACGGAGATGCGGGTACTTGGGTACTTCAGGGACAGGTATGGGTATGGGTATGACTATTTTTTCAAAATAGGAGACGGGCACGTATGCCAAATTTTTTTATATATAATTTAATATTTTATAGAAAATTTGAAAATATAATGACATGGAATTTTCAAAACAAGAACAGTGATAAAGTTTACTGTCAAACATTAACTTTGAAGATCGAGTACACAATTTAAATTGTCATACACTCGTTGTATCAAAGTTTCAAACTGACCAGTGATTACATATTGAAATTAACTTGATAAACAGCAAGCTGATATGCAAACAAAAAACTGAAATAAAAATCAGAATTTTTAATCAAGGTCCCTAGCTATGATGCTCTCCAATGAGTACCTGGTACTTGGGTATGTGTCCCAAGGGTATGGGTACGAGTACCGAAGCAACTATGGTTAATAATTACCATTAATTACAATTTATTGCACATTTGATTTCACATTCTCCATATTTATTATAGTTTTATTCCTATAATTGTCCCAAGGTTGAAGAAAATAAAAAGTAATGTTTTCTATACAATGGCTATGTTGCTTTTTTAAAGTTTAAGCTTTTGTACTTTAACAGTTCACAATTTTGTTGAAATGGAATCTTGTTTGAATTATTTGTTAAGTGTTAGAATTGTCAATGTTCTTAAGATTTGTTGTATTAAAGTTTTCTCATGACATTCTGTAGCTAATTATTCTGCTAATTTTTCAAGTATTTACATGAGTGGTGGCAGGTGGAGGAGTCAACTTATGTGGCGTGTTTTTTTCACATCAGCTGTGGTGGCTGTTGTTGTTCGTTCTTCAATGGGGTGGTGTAAACATGGAAATTGTGGTCACTTTGGCTCTGGTGGCTTCATCATTTGGGATATATCTGAGTTAGAACTTCTACCTTCCTTCAAAGCTATTGAAAACTATAGTCTTAGGGATTTTCAATAATTGTTTGATAGTCTTGTACCATGGCATTGTCCATCTTTCTACTTTTGAAAAATTTATACTTGATTTCAGTGGGCAAGAGGATTATTCATTCCAAGAATTACTGCCAATGGCTGTTATTGGGGTCATCGGAGGGCTTCTTGGTATGTAAATATAGCTCCTTTTTATTTTAGGTATGTTTTCTGGTGTACAATGTTAGTTAGGGCTGCATAAATTTGATTTCAAATTTGGTTTTCAGTACCCATATAGCTGGAGATTTTGTAGATTACCTGGCTTTTGCTTTTGATGTGCTGTTTGAAGGGTTGGTCCACAGTTAACAGGTTATATTGCAATGCTGGACAGTTAACATAGTCTTCTTACGTTTTGTGAGAGAATAGAGCTAATAATCTTGTTATCTTGCTTAACAGGTGCACTGTTTAATCAACTAACTCTTTACATATCATCATGGCGTCGAAATGTGTTGCATAAGAAAGGAAATCGGGTCAAGGCATGTAAAACACCTGCTCATCTGTGTTTTAAAAAATTTTCATATGTAGTCAAGAGCGAGAATCCTTTTTTCAGGTTCTCAAAGAAAATCCCTTGCATATGATATGAATATGAAATCAAATCACAATGTCAAGTGGATTCCATTGCCATTATGCAGATCATTGAAGCATGCTTGGTGTCTTTTCTAACATCAGTCCTCTCATTTGGACTGCCATTGTTAAGGAGATGCACCTCTTGTCCAGATCCAAAAGATTATCCTGATGCTGATTGCCCTCGACCCTCAGGAACCTATGGAAATTATGTCAATGTAATAATCCTAATCTGTTGTTTTCATGGCACTTTCCTGTATCTTTCCTACATGTATTATTCAAGAAAAAATCTCAAGGTTTGGTTGGCTATAAATTATTACTTTATGTTTGAGCTTTTGAAATTTTATTTGAGGTTGATATGGTTAATTTGTTGCTAAACAATTTCAGCATTTTTATTTTAGTATTGTATATAAAAGCTTAATCATTTGCCTTAATGGTGGGAGTTCAATTTTCATATTTGGAATGTTGAATAAATAAATTCAACAAAATATTAGCTCTCTCTACTTGTGGAGAAGAGGGAAAAAACTACATGTTAATGATTATTGATACTATGGCTTCTAAACATACAAATGAGCATAATCTATTAAGAAAAAAATATTACCAGATAGTTGAGTATGCGTCTATAGTTTCCTGATATTGCTTCAGGCTAAAACAGGTTTCAACATCTGAGCCTATAAACATTGAGATGGCAAAAATTTAGGTGTCAATGTTAGTAGTGTTCTCTAGTACTAGGTTTATTGATCGGAAAGTCATTGAATAAAGATTTGTGTATAGCTGGACTGCTATTACCTTGGAAATGCAGTCTTGTTGCATGGTCAAAAATAGTACACAGGCGTTATCTTAGCTGTGATTTTTTTTATACATTTAGGTTCCATTTGAAATGTTATGTGATTTAAGAAAACAATGGCACCTTATTTTGAGTTTCTATGCAAAAGAATGATCTCGGCAAATTTAAGGACAAAGCATCAGTGACGGGTTCACCCATGAGTGAATTTGTCTTAGATATTTGACAAGGGTTGAATTTGTCTTTAATGGGACAAGGCAACAGGTTCAACCATTGTCAGGCTCAGTGGTTCTAATTTATAGAACTGAAAGGTAGTCTGGGGACTTGAATGGTTCTTCTTTCTCAGCAACTTGAAGGTGTTACTTTCCTTATTACTCGTATCATGTACTCATCTTCAAGTACAAATACACCCATTGTGGTATTTATTAGTAACTTGGGACCTTCTTCTTAAGAAGATACGGAGGAATCTGTAGAGATAGACTGCATGGTAAGGTCTGCATTCAAGGCATGCTCAGTTGTAATGTCCTCTTTTTGGGACTGCCCTAATTTTTGCCCTAGAATCACAAATTTCATTAAAATAAGATTTGTAAGATGGTTAGAAATATAACTTTTCCAATTAAAAAGCCTCGTAACAAGATAAATCCTGATTTAGGTCCTGCAATCACCAAGTGAGCAGGCTACACCAATCAAACTGGAAGACCAAGCAATAGGGGGATCATCAACAAAGACGGTTGAAGGAAAAGATATAGATAACACCCAGAAGGACAGAGTCAACCTACAGGTCGGAGAAGAGATCAATCAAGAATATAAGAAACTGCAAGAAGAAATAGAGGACAAACATGGAAGAGAGGGAAAGGAAAAAGAAGAGAAGCAACAAGAAGGGAAGGGAGAAGAAGAAAAGAAACTAGAAGAAAAGGTAGAAGAAGAGAAGCAACAAGAGGAAGAGAACAAATAAGGAGAAAAGGGCACTCAACAGGATCAACCAGTAGATATACCAAGCTCTTCTTCACTAAAAAGGAAGCTATCCTTCATTGCAGAAACTGATTCCAAGAAAGGGAAAATGGAAACTCCATAAACAGGGGAATCATTGTTTGACATCAACAAAATGTCAACTAAGCAACTCAAGTTGCTCACAAAAAGAAAACAAGATATGGTTCTCAATAATGTAAACACAATTCTGTACAATTTTGCTCTAGATGCAGATATTGATGAACAAGAACTGATAATAGATCAACTAGAAATTTTGGCATAGACAATCAAAGAGGACATAACTGATCCAGAAGCCGTAGCTGTTGATCATTATGAAACAAAAAGAATCAATAACCTACGTGAACAAATTGTTTCCATTAAAGTAACCGTGTCCACCAACACCAGGGAACTGAAGAAATTGGTTTGGGAAGCTGGAAAAATAATAACAAAAACATCCAATCTGGAAGTTTTTGTCAAGGATGTGATAGAAAGAATAGAACGAACCACAAAAGAGTTGAAAGAGACAACAACTCGCTTCAATCCTCTGACCTCTTCAGCAACAAAGTACAGTCACGAGCTAACCAGTTTAGCAATCACACTGAGAAAAGCATCTGAGGAGCATACCAAGAGAATTCAAGATCTCATTGGATTTCAGTTGTACATAGCTCCCACTTTTGATATAATGCATAAGGAAACAAAAGACGCTGAAACACTTCTAAGTGAGCCAGATTGCAAAACAATTGAGGACATGGAGAACTTCATTATTTCTCTACAAGCAATGAAGTACATTATTGACAATGTCATCTTTGCATGGAAACCCTTCCTTGTTTCAGCCAAGAAAATCTATAAGGATATTTTTAACCGACTTCAATTATAAGTCTTCACACCCTTTATCCCTTGGAGGCAAAAAGGGGAAGATCATTGTTCTTTGGTCAGTAGAGACAGACACAGGGGTTGCCAATGCACATGGGAAGTAGTGGCAGTATATACCAATTGACAGGGTTGTACCTGCTAGGGGAAGTATTATGATGAAAGCTTCATTTGTATATACTCTTTTGCAAGTTGTGATATGTTTTTCCACTAATGCCGAAGGGGAAGATTTTTGGCATTTTGCATAGTTGTCATCATTGGCAAACATGAAACACACTGATCATAATGTTAGAACAGCAGTGGTGAACCGACAGTTGTCATAGTCGACAAACATCAAACTTGCTCAATAACCAATGTAAATACACCGGCTACATAAAGGGAACCCAGTCATGACAATACCGGTCTTGTCCAACCGCTCTAGTAGAAAACCACATAAGACAAATGACTCAACTAGCAGCACATCGGTTCTCGTGCAATAATATCAGGCCTAGCGGTCCGTGCTTTTATGATTTGATCCGGTTTTTACAAAGCGTTTTGGGATGAACTGGAGTTTTTTATGCGAGCGTTTTGGGATGAACTGAAGTTTTGTATGTGAACGTTTTGGCTTGAATTGGAGTCTTGCATGCAAGCTTTTTGGAATGCTTTCCAGAACAGCGACGTTTTGGAGGATTTATAGCTTGGCGCCACAATTGCATTTTGTAAAATTCAAGATCATTATATATATGGGTCATTGTGCATAAGTGAGAAGGAATACAGTCACCAAGAGTGAACGACAGAGATTGAACAACCAAGCCAAGCAAGGAATAGAACAGGTATGATCTGAATGACAGATTAAGTGTCTAATAGAGGATCATTTTTCTTATGTTTGAAGCTTGTGAAAATCCCTTTATCAAGCTGAACCCTAACAGGTTCCTTTGTAGATTCTTTAAACTGGGTGACATATTTTTTGAGAAACTTAACATGTAGATATACAAATTCTTTAAATTCTTTCAATTCTCTCAAATCAATTCTTTCCTCTCCTCAAGTCCTCAGGATTTCAAGATTCTAGACCTCGCTTTACTTTCCTTTCCTCTCTGAGCTGTGATAGGTATCTTTAACAGGCGAAGTAGTCTGTAGTTCTACTTGAAAGATGCAGATTTTCTCAGAAATTGAAACTTCTTGCTTGAATGACACGGATTTTCTCAGAGTTTGAACTCAAACGTTTCTCAAAAATTGTATGTTGAGTTTTTGTGGAAAGATTGAACATGAGTGTTCGATTTGTGAACGTAGGTGAATTACATTTGAATCAATGGGTGAATTCTTCGCGTTGATCTCTGAGAGGCTGAACCCAAAGATTTACATTTACATTGACGTCAGATTTTTTGAGAAACATAACACGTAGATATACAAATTCTTTAAATTCAATGAGCAAAGTAGTTTGTAGTTTGTGGAAGAGGTATTTGGACAACAAGCACATCATTCTGCAAGAACTTCTGAGAACTTGCTTTGTGTGGAAGCATTTTTTGTCGTTTGAGAACTTCGGCCTGGGAACTTGTTCATTCTGTTTGCAAACTCTTTTTGCAAGAAATTCTCTCAAACTTTTGAGAACTCCTATCTGTAAGAGCATTCTGTCATCTTTCAAGAACCTCACTGCTGCTAATAGCTTTAGAAGATTTATGCTGATCTGAGGTGGAACATAAAGGAACACAAATGTTTTCCGAAGCTCAACTACATCGATCTTGAACCCACATGTGTTATCCGCAGGTGCTCCTAACTTCATCTGGCCGAATGGACACTACTGGGGATGTTGCACTCATTGTCACACTGTTGCACACCTACCAACGAAAGTCTAACATTGCTTTAATCCTGGACTTGCTGAATAGGGTTAGTATGCTTGAATTTGATAACCACTCCCTGAAAATCTCCCTGCAAGAAATCTCAGACAGGGTCTCCATGGTGGTAGATGAAAATACGTACCTCAAAAGACTTCGTCATGCAACCACCAAACAGTCCACAGGGGAAAATGAAATGTGAAACTGAGAAACACATTAAAAGTTGGGCCTCCATTTGTAACTATAGCAGCGCACCTCCTCTAGTCGGGATTGAGAAGCTAGTTCAATCAAAACTCATGGAAGAGAGAACTAGGCGAATACGTGAACTGGATCTCAAGGTCTATGGACTCCCTCCTATCACTATTGATCAATGTTTGCAGGATACATCTTTCTTAGTGAACAATTGGAAATCAACGACATTACTTGGATAGGGCCTAGGTTGGCTATGACTCCACTTTGTTCTTTCGCTTTCTATCGGCAACTGATAGGCTTTGAGCTCTTAAAGCCAAAAGGAAACTGTTCTCCTTGCCTTCGAAGATCTTCCTTGATGAGGACCTTACTAGATCCTAGGTGGCTTAACTTAAACACTCTAGAGAACTTGTTGTCGCCACTAGATGCGAAGGGAAGCGAGCAATTATTCGGAATTTGAATGCAGTTATTAAGGATTCCTTTCCCTCAGGTTGGGAAGCCCAGATGGTAGTTGTGGCTAAATGATGGTCTCAGGAGCGGTTGGGCATGAAGGAACATGGGGGTGGTTCCTTGCATGTCAACTGTTGGAGCGGTAATGGGACACTTTGGTCTGTGCCGGGTTTACTCCACGACATGATTGGTTCGGCTAATCTTCTTCTTGTTACTGAGACTCATGAGAGCCCCACGCTTCCTCTTCCTGGTGTCACTTGGTATCACTGGTTTTCATCTTTTAGGGATGGGGTTCGGAGCTCTGGGGGTGTTAGGGGTTTCGGTGGGTTTTCTTGCCTTGTCATCAACTGACTTCAGAGTGCGACGTCTGTCGTTTACTCCGATAGTTTTGCTAGATTTATGTGGATCCGTGTTAGCCAGGTGCCTATACACCACAGGGACATTTTCATTGTCATGTGTTAGTTACCTTTGACATCTTCTTTCTCTGCTATACATGATGGATTGGAGGGGACCCCTTCATAGACTTATATGACAACATTACTTAATTTTCTGCAGTGGGGGACATTATCATTATTGGGGATTTCAATGCATGGACTAGGGACATGTAGACCCCCTCCACAATTGGGTGGTTGACTCGATGTGCAGTATTGAGACAGATTCGTCTTCCTTAGGTCCTTAGAGACCCTCCAATGACTTGTTGGGGCCCATCATGAAAGACAACCACCATTTGCGCCAACTATGCGAGTCCTCTGATTTGGTGATCTTGAACTGTAATATTCTGACTAAGAATTTGACTACAAGTTTTAGTCCAAATTGAAACTCACTGTTGCAAACCCGAATTTGAATGTTTGTTTTTAGGTTTTCAAATTTACTTTGATGGTTTTCTTGCAACTTCTCAACGCAGCATAATAGGAGACTAATATGCAAATTCAACAATAGACACAATCAAACATGCAACAGATCTAAGGGCAGCGATGAAGAAGAAAATAATGATTTTATTCCGCCAAGAGTCTTTCTTATTTCACACAAGAGCAACCAAACTCTAACACTTTCAATACCAGACTAGAAAAAAAAGTCTTCACAGATAAACTAAGAATATTGAATAACTCTAACAAAAAATGGAACTTGGATTATTGCTACTGTCGAACACGTGTGATGATTGGTGTTTCACATGTGACTTAGGAAGGCATAGACTTTACACAGTTACCAGGATGATGTCCAAGTTCCGAGTCTATTCTGTAGGAAGCTGATTCGCAGTAGCACTTGGTAGCTAAGAGGTTAATGTATTACTCTCACCGTGACCTCTATATATTCAAACTCCCACAGACATATCTTTGCTCCTTTCACACAATATCTCATTAACCCTTCAATATTAGAGACTTATCCAGCAGTCACGCTAAGCTCTCAGACATGCAACTCACACATCAGCGACAGCTATGGAATGATGACAATGCTCTTCCTTCTCACTATTCAGACATCGACTCCTAGGATCGACCAACAAATACCCACAGTAGAAGATACTTATGCACACGCCTAAAAGACCTAAAAAAACATAAGCTCCTCCATCCTCAATATGTCTTCAAACCGGTTAAGCTCATAGACAATCTCTGCACGAATTTGTTCCACTAACTGCGGTTGGGGTGCCCTCCAAACCACAAGAAGCTTTGAAGGTTTTTCGTCTTCCAAATAGAATCATGACATGACCAATTCTGCAGACCTCAAACTTGGTTTTTTCTTCAATATTGAAAACCTCTTCTTCCATGTACGATACCCTTGTATACACTTGGAGACAAAGACGTTACAAAATGTTGTTGTTACAACTCTGAGCCCGAACATGCTAAAATGAGTGCTTCAAAACATGACATACGTGCGCTCTAAACATAGACCTTGTGTGCTAAATATATTTGGTAATAATAAGCACAAATACTAAGGTTCTCATTCAAATGTATTATAATAATAAAGTTGTCTAGTTAATAAACAAAACTTTATAATGTTCGGCAACTCAAAACAAGGAACATTAGAAAGCCAAACTCATGCCAAGGGCTCGCCACCAACTTGACATGCCGAACAGTCCTTTAATTTTAGAGATTAGCCTATCGGGATGTGGAAATAGGCTAAATGAGTATTCGGAAATGCTAGGGGAGGACAAGGCACATTACAGTCCTCCCTTCCTGTGATTGCTTGCCCTTGAGCAATTGCTAATATCGTCACTTTCCCATGTCGCGTCCTCAAGAGGTAAATCTTTCCATCGCACCAAAAGATCCTTGATTGTTCTGTTCCTCAACTTTTTTTCTCTAACCTCAAGGACTTTTGCTGGAACCAAAATCAATTTGCCCTCATCCAATGGGGGCAATCCTTGAGAGGCTACAATATGTTGTCCAATAGCCTTTTTGAGGCATGAGACATGGAAGACATTGTGAATCCATCTATCCTCTGGCCGCTCAAGTTCATAAGCCACCTCTCCAACTCTCCTCGTTATCCTGTACAGGCCAAAGAATCGGGGTCTAAGCTTTTCCGAGCCACTCTTCTTTAAGAAACTTTGTCTATATAGTTGGAGGCGTAGAAACACCCAATCAACAACCACAAAAGACCTCTCAGTCCTATGGCGATCATATGGCGATTAGCATGTCTTCTTCTGATTCTGTGCACGCTGAATATTTTCTCTGAGAGATGTAAGGATGTCTTGCTGATTCTATAGCCAATCTCTCGCCAAAGGGACCCTACTGTCTGCCAAAGCCAAATCCAAGAAGGAAAATGGATTATAACCATAGAGAGCTCTGAATGGAGACATGCCAATAGACAAATGGTATGTTGAATTATGGTAAGACTCGCCTAAATAGAACCATTTGACCCACGCTCTCTTTTGTCCTGCAACATAATTAAGGAGGTAACCTTCTGCCCATTTATTTACCACCTCCATTTGCCCATCCATCTGAGGATGATAGTTGGTGCTAGGAGTCAATTCCGTCCTTACCAATTTAAATAATTCCTGGCAGAACACGTTGATAAACTTGTCCTTGTCGCTAAGAATGGTCTTTGGTAGACCATGCAATCTGAAAACCTCTCTGATAAATAATTCAGCTATTTGTGAGGCTGTCCAATTAGTTGAAATGGTATAAAAATGTGCATACTTTGTCAACCTGTCAACCACAACAAAAATGCTATCCTTTCCCTGCACTCTAGGAAGACTGGTGATGAAATCTGTAGACACGCTCTCCTGTTTTTGCTCCGGAATAGGTAGTGATTGTAATAGATCAGCACAAAACATGTGTTCAGATTTGTTTTGTTTACAAATCAAACACTCTAATATGCTTAAGGATGTCATCCTTGAGGTCCTTCCCAGAGAAGCTCTCTCTGATTTGCTTGTAAGTCTTAAAGTACCCTGGATGTCCCGCTAAAGGTGCATCATGTACTTCCTGCATAATCTTGTCCTTCAGTTTAGATTCTGGAACTAAATAGATTCTGTTTTTATAATAGATCGTGTCATCAATAACTTTGCATCTGTCATCCTAAATCTGTCCATCCATAAGCTCACAAGCAAAGGTGTTTTTGGAACACTCAATTAAAAGTTGAGATTTCTAATCAGTTGAAATCTCTGATATAGCACAACATGTAGCCGTAGGAGGCCTCTTGAAAAATGCATCAGCTACAACGTTATTCTTCCCTTTGACATACTCGATGTCAAAGTCATAAGCCTGAACCTTGTTGATCCACTTATGTTGCCTCTCATTTAGCTCCTCTCTAGAAAATAGCACAAGCTGTTATGATTTGTTCTCACCACAAACTTCCCACCTACCAAGTATTGTCTGAATTTTTCCAAAGCATGCATAATCGCCAACATTTCCTTATCGTAGGTGGAATATAATCTCTCATATTGCTTCAGCTTCCTGCTCTCATAAGAAATGGGATGGCTATCCTACATGAGCATTGCACCTATACCCTCACCAGAAGCATCACATTCCAAAGCAAATGGCTTAGAGAAGTCCGGTAGTGCCAGTACTGCACAAGTACTCATAACCCTCTTAAGCCTGACAATTACCAGGATGATGTCCAAGTTTTGAGTCTATCCTGTTGGAAGCTAATTCACAGTAGCACTTAGTAGCTAAGATGTTAATGTATTCCTATCACTGCGACCTCTGTATATTCAAACTCCCACATACATATCTCTGCTCCTTTCACGCAATATCTCTTGAACCTGTCAATATCTGAGACTTACCCAATAGTCACGCTATGCTCTTAGAGATGCAACTCACAAACCGACGGAAGCTATGGAATGATGAAGAAGCTCTTCCTTCTCACTATTCAGATGTCGACTCCCAAAATTGACCAGCAAATACCCACAGTAGAAGATACCTATGCACACCGCTAAAAGACCTGAAAACACACAAACTCCTCCATCCTCAATATGTCTTCAAACTGATTAAGCTCACAAACAAGCTCTGGGTGAATTTGTTCCCCTAATTGCAGTTGGGTTGGCGTCCAAACCACAAGAAGATTTGAAGGTTTTTCATCCTCCAAATACAGTCACGATATGACCAATTCTGCAAACCTCAAACTTGTTTTTTTCTTCAATATTGAATACCTCTTCTGCCGTGTACGATACCCTTGTTTACACTTGGAGCCAGAGATGTTACAAGATGCTGCCGTTACAACTCTGAGCTCGAACATGCTAAAATGAGTGCTTCAAAACATGACATACATGCGCTCTAAACATAGACCTTGTGCGCTAAATACTTGTGGTAATAATAAGTGCAAATACTAAGGTCCTCATTCAAATGTATTATAATAATAAAGTTCTCGAGTTAATAAACAAAACTTTATAATGATCGGCAACTCAAAACAAGGAACATTAGAATAAGCTAAACTCACGCCAAGGCCCCGATACCAACTCGACATGCCTAACATCGCTTTAATTTTAGAGATTAGCCTATTGGGATGTGGAAATAGGCTTAACGAGTCTCCGAAAATGCTAGGGGAGGAAAGGGGACATTACATGAACAGTGTTCCCTGCTTTCCCAGCTCCAGTGTGTTCACTTGTTAGCCTCATTGTGGTGGTGCGAGTGTTGTGGACTATGCCCTCTCCAGCCCCTCCTTCATCTCCTCCAACCATTTCTCCATTACCCCCCTTCCCATGGCCGACCATGCTCTTCTCAGTCTTACCATCCATGCGTCGCCTTCCCATCTCCTCACTACCCCTCCCCTCTTGTTGTTGGCCCCGACCCCCCGCACTTCCCTTTGCTTTGATGATGGAGACCAAGACGGCACCATTCACCTCAGACAACTCCTCCCCCCAGATTCCTTCTCCACCCTCCAGTGTGCCTCTGCCATGTTTGACTGTCTTTCCACCACTATTTGGGAGGCTTCCTTTCTCTCTTTTCCTCACCATACCACTCCATTGATCCCTCTCCCCAAGCATAAGAATACCTGCCCTATGAATAGGTGGTACGACGACGACTGCAAGTCCTTCCACTGCACTTTACACACAACTTCCACCGTCCCCTTGACTTCCTTCACCCCGCTGAAGAACTCCTATCACCAGTTCTTCTACCACAAGAAGCATGTCTTCATGCATCACAGCAGAATCCTTTGTGCCTCACTCATGCAGCTCCCCAAATCCTTTTGGGGCAACCTTTTTCCTCGCCAATCCCCTCTCTCCCCCGCTTTGGATCACAACTCTTTGGTTTCCCATACGACTACTCTTTATGATTTTCTTGGTCAACCTTCCATCCTTGTCACTCCTCCCCCCCACTGCTATCTTTTCACCTACGCCAATGTCAGGGAGGTTGTTAGATCCTTGAACAGAAATAGGACGACGGACGAAGAAGGGTTCCAAGTGGAACTCTTCAACTACAACATCATGGTGTTAGTTTCCTTCCTCACCGACCTTTCATACAAAGTGATTTGCATGGGGTTCCCTCCCACTTGGTCACGACATATCATCCATCCGATACACAAGGTGGACTCCATTTCAGATCCCAACAATTACAAGAGTATCATGGTTGGGCATACTTTCTCTAAACTGTACGCCATAGTTTTGAAGGCTATTCTCTCTAGGGAGTTGGATCAATGTCGAAGGTGGGCTAGAGTGCAAGCTGGTTTCAGATTAGACTATCAGACCATGGATCACATTTTGACTCTTAGGGCTATCATTGAGGAGGCTTAACATTGCTCCTCAAAGGTCTACTGCTGCTTTGTGGATTTTCGCAAAGCCTTTGACTTTGTGCCCAGGATGGCCCTTTTTTATAGGCTCTGCAACATTGGTATTTCCGTGACTCTCTTGACTACCATCATGAGACTCTACGAGATGGTTGTTGGTCGCGTTAAGACACCTCATGGGGTTTCAGACTTCGTTCAGAGCACCATCGGGGTGAAGCAAGGTTGTCCACTGTCTCCTACCTTGTTTGGGATCTATATCGATGAGCTGGCGAAGTTTCTTCAAGAGCACTCGCTTCCAAGGGATGGTTGTTACTTACACCAGGTTTTGATTTCTATCTTGCTCTTTGCGGATGATATTGTCCTCCTGGCTTCCCCTTTAGAGGGTTTGTAGAGACTTCTTGATGGCCTTGCTTCTTTTTGCGATTCACGACGACTAACAGTGAACCTGAAGACTAAGGTGATTGTCTTCAATGGTCTTAAGGCTTCTCACCTCCACTTCTTTTTCCAAGGGGTTGAGGTGGAGATCTCTTTGTACCACATATCTGGGGGTCAAGTTCTTGGGCCCTCGATTTAGCATGTGACCGGCCCTACAACCTCGCATCAACAAAGGGTATGGTTCTTTGGTCCTTCTAGAGAGGCAGTGTTTTCGGTATCTCTTTCAAGACACCACATCCAAGATGACCCTTATGGACACTCCGATTAGATCGACGGTGCTCTATGGCTCAGTTGTTTTGGGCCCTCTCTGCTTGAGTTGGACAGGGCCTCGTTGGAGCAGGTGCAGACCCTCCTTCCGTGCATCATCAGATGCAATCAGTATACCCTTCATAGCTTTGTCCTTGTGGAGTTTGGTGTTGACCCTTTCAAAGTAGGTACCATCTTTGACCTGGTTTGGTTCTTACATCACCTTCGGTGCTTTGTGGACTCTTCGGAGGGGTGTCACAAGTATTGCTATCTTCCTTACCCCTCCTTGGATGCAATTGCGGTCTTTGACACCTCAGTTCGGGCTTGCTGCCGATTTTCTTAGGCCGCGACTCTCCGAGGTTGAATTGGGATCAAGATTGATCGTCTTCCTCCTTTCTAGTACTCATTGGATGCCCCCTCTCATCTCCTTCCATCTTGGTAGGACCTGAATAGGGACATCATAATGGACATTTATCCACACCACTCAGGTTGATCCACGTGGGGGGCTTTGCCCAAAGATGGCTTTCCATTGTTGAGCACTTTCTCGAGATTCAAGACGGGATCATTGTCCGACCATCTTACCTTTCCCACTACTGGTCGCATGCTCTCCGCATCTCCCTTGACTCCTTTAGAGTGGGATCACATCTGCTCCGCATTCAGACATACCATCAGATGGTTAGGGAGGACAAGATTTGCCAACTTTGTAGCATGGGTGAGGCTGAGTTTGAGACTCATTTTCATCTTTCGTTGTCCTATCTATTACAAGACCAGAGGGAGATTCTACTGCTTGTTCAGGGAGACTTGGTCTCTCTCCTCCTTCTTTAGGTACATTCACCATAGGTGCCTTGCACTTTATCTCTAGGAGGCTTTGAGACTTCAGGACCACTTTCTATAGCATCAACTACCCATGGGACCGCACCCTGACTGGCTCATCGCTTCATTCTTCACGATTGTATCCCCTGTGCATGGTACCAAGTGACAGCTTGGTCATCCCCATCTGGTCATATCAGATCCATGAGACCATGTAGGAACTACACTCAACAATGATCATCTTCTTCTTCTAGAGGTCCCCAGAGAAGTCCCTTCTCACCCTAGTGCCTATCCTTCAATTTTGGCTCTTTTCCCTGCTGCTCGAAGCAGCGAGTGGGTTGTTGGTTGTTGTTTCTTTCTCTTTTTGTTTTGTTTTCTCTCCTCAGACACCGTTTGGTGTTCTTGCTGTGGGCTGGCTTTCTAGTTTGTTTCAGCAGTCCCTTGGACCCTCTTTGTGGTCTTTTGTTGGACATTAATAGATTTATCTTATATTATCTATCTATCAGCCTTGCGATCTGATTTTAAGTCCTTTATATCTGGGCGGAGATTTGGCATTGTCGAGATTATCAATCTTGACAAGGAGTGGACTCCGCCCTATATCGAGATGTTGTTTTTCCTTGCCCCTTTTTAATGGTGTCTACTTTGGATTCAAGGAAAGAGGCGGTATCATTGTTCAAAACTCACCTCAATATGCCATGGCAAAAATTTGGAGATGTCGAGATTAAGAATCTCGACAAGGAGCAAATTCCTCCCTTTGTCGAGATTGAGACCTTCCCTTACCTAACTCACAATCTTCATTCTTCATTCTTCGGGCAACATTCACATTTTTGTTTCCACCATTCTAAACTTGCAATATTAATATGTCATGGCAGATATCAAAGGGGAGTTAATATTTTTGATTTCACATAAAAAACTCATTGCATCACCATGTCATGGCAGAAATTTGAAGTTGTCGATATTTAGAATCACGACGAGGCTCAAAATCTGACCCTATGTCAAGATAATTCCTGATTTTATCGAGTTATAAACTTCCCTTTCTTGCCTTTCTAAACTGATTTCATGCTTCCATATTCATTCGAATACTTGATTATGGTGATTTTTGGTTGTGATTTCACATCTGCAGCTGATTGAAGGTTATTTCTATTCGATCTCAATCCATTTATTGTTCAAAAAATTCGATTTACTCTCTTCAAACCACATCAACTTTACCTCAATTCATCATTTTTTACCATTTGTCCAACTTGGAGTTGAGGATTTTCATCGAAATGCCATTATGTTTAAGCGGAGATTTGGGATTGTCAAGATTTTTACAAAGAAAAGGGGGCAGAATTGTAGGATTCTCAAGATTATGAATCTTGAGAAGGGCCGGAACCCAACCTCCTCTCGAGATTGGGTTTTCATCTGTTTGAACTTGAACATCCCCCTATACTTCATCGATCGCATTTGAACTTCTTTTCCCCTTTATCTTGACAAACTTACCTCATTTCATCTGATTTTCATTGGATTTTGGGCATGGTTCTGCGTTCAATAGATCATCATTTCTATCTTTATCCATCTCATTACTCCATCCCACCATCTTTTCATCCACAATTTTGATTATCCACATGAATTTGGAGTTGAAATCTTGCCTTGAACCCCTCCTAGACTTGGGCGGAGATTTGGGGCTGTCGAGATTTTGGCCTAGGAAGATGGTGGAAATTTTGAGTTGTCAAGATTATGAAGCCTGAGACCAGGTTGGAATCTGATCTGTTCCCAAGATTACCTGAAAGGAAGAAGTTTCAATCAAACATGCTTCTTACTCCCTCAACCGAAACCCAAGTTTGCTTAGTCATTTTGTATGGAAATTAGGCTCTTGACGATCATCCTTACCTCTGTTTTTAGTGAAATTCACTCTGATCTAAATGTTGCAATTCTCATTCTCCACCTTCCATATTTCGGATTTAGCCCGTTTTCAACTCAATTTTCATGCCTTGTTCATAATCTAAATCAGACTTGAATTTCACACTCTCTCCTTTGTTCATTTGTTCATTCCTTGGCTCTAAATCAGATCAGAACTCATCCAAGATTTATTCTTCGTTCTCCACATCAATGCCACTTGGATCTGTTCTTCGTCACTACTTCCATGGCAGCCTTGTTTGATGGTGCTTCCCACTTTTCCTCTTCATCATGTCTCTACCATCTTGTCAAGGTGAGACCCTTGGTTTCTAGGCTGGGCTCTTGACTCCTAAATGGGTAAAGTTGCTCAAACTCATCTCTTAGATTTGGAGACTTGAAAATTGCTACCAACTAAGACCACCTAAGATCACTACTCCTATTGTAAAGCAAAAAGAGGCATCCCCATTTGCAATGGGGCGATGGTGTGAAAACCTCACAACAGGTACAAGTGCATTGCCATGGTTGTTGGGAGAGTGTGATTGTATATAAGAAATGTTCAAGTTCTTCCTTTTTGTTAGAAAGCAATGAAGTATTATTAGAGATAGTTTTCAGTTGAGAAAGTTTCATTTTTGGCACTAGTCTTAAGGTTATTGGTAATTAAATACGTTCATTGCCATGATTCTTGGGGATTTTGTGATTGCATGTAGCCACATTGGAGTTCACCAAATGAGTTGCAAGTGAAAATGATAGAGGATAGGTGCCCCTAGAAGCCGCTTGAAGGAAGCAGGCTTGTAAAAACTAATTTTCATAGTGGATTCTTCTTTGCTGGAGATTTTCCCACGTAACATTTTTGAGTTATCTCGTGCTTTTGCTTGTGTTTTGTTAGTTTTAGAATTACTTGCTTATGCCAAGATACATCTTTATAATAACTAGACAGATTGGTTTATTGATAATTGGTATTTCTATATCTCTATCGATTTCAGCTCTCCAGGTTGCTCTATTTTAGCATAGAACTAGAAGCAACAAAATAATGTACAAAGAATTCATGAGGGTGAAATATCCTATGATATATCATTGGAGTTTTCTGAGCATTCATGAAGACACTTCACACCTAGAATACAGGCTTCGTAATGAGTCACAGTGTGATGACCCCTTTCTAGAATAGGATTTAATAATAAATAATAGAAAAAAATAAAAAATTATAATATAATATATTAATGAATGAATATAGTGAATAAATAATAATATAATAAATATTAATGATATAATATTGATATTATAATCAATATAATATAAATTCTTAATATTGATAATATAATATTCAATAATAATAATAAATCTTAATATAAATATAAATTTTTAATATTAATATTAATTCTTAACTGTATGCTGTCCTAAAACAGCGATAAAGAAGAAATTCCATTTAGTAATGAAGCACTTATTGATATTATAATCAATATAATATAAATTCTTAATATTAATAATATAATATTCAATAATAATAATAAATCTTAATATAAATATAAAATTTTAATATTAATATTAATTCTTAACTATATGCTGTCCTAGAACAGTGATAAAGAAGAAATTTCATTTAGTAATGAATCAATTAAATAAATAATTAGTTAAGACAAAGATTATATTGTCCTTAATTTGTCCTATTCGTGACAAGTCATCAACGCCTTGTCATTTGTTAGCAGCCATTAGAATTAAGAAGAGCAAAAGTTATATCAGCAAGATAAACTAATAATGTTATTAAGGACTACATTGTCAATAAATGGTCAGCAATTACAAATAGGAGACAACCTTAATGAAGAGACATTATTAGCGTCCCTTTAAAACCTTGAGGGCAAAGTCCCAAGACAGGATAAGGGCTTGGATGTGTAAACTTTGAGGGAACCTATTGTGATTGGTATCTAAGCAACTTGGTTATGTCCTAAACTTCGTCTCGAACTAAGATGGTATGGAAACTATGGATCATAAATAGATCACTTACTCTCAAACAACAACTTTTGAATTTAAAAATGAACAAAGGGGAAACCATCACATCTTACTTTCTTAGAATTTCCGAATTAAGAGATCAACTATCCACCATTGGAAATAATATTGATGACATGGAGTTAGCATTAATAGCCCTTAGAGGATTACCTATTACATGGGAATCTTTTATTCAATGTATAATTGGATGTTCTTCTCTACCTAAGTTTGATCAACTCAAGAATGACTGCACTCAAGAGGAATCCCGGTTAATATCAAGAGGGATTGGGCCCTAACAAAGGAGAAGAGATTCAAGCTCTAAATACTCATTCGAACTTCAAAAGCAACAAACAAAAGTTTAAACATAAGAAGGGAAACCATAAAAAAATTACAAAAACCGAGACTTTTCCAAAGTACAGTGTTATAAATGCGATAAACTTGGACATACACATAGGTTCTGTTCAGAGAGGAAGAAAATTCAAGCAGCATTAGCCAAAGTCAAAGGGGCAGAAATATCTCTATTCTTCTTGGCCTTATCAAGTGAAGTAAATTCAAGCAAAAACACTTGGATAATCGATAGTGGAGCATCACGACACATAACTGGATTCAGAGATCAATTTGAAACCCTGGAGGAAGATTTTTCTGAAGAAGTTACAATTGGAGACAACTCCACTTATCCATCAAAAGGAATTGGGACTTGCTCAATCAAATTGAAAAATGGGGTATCTCTATTGTTGAAAGATATTCTCTTTGTACCAGGCATAAAAAGGAACTTGGTCTCCATTTCAGGCTTAGCCGATCAAGGCTATCGAGTCACTTTTCAAGAAGATAAAGTGTTAATTGGACTAAGAACACTAATATCAAAAATGCCATTTCTATAGGTCATAGGGATGGAAGCCTATACAAATTAGGCATTGATCACAAATCAGCTCCATGTCATGAAGTATCAAACTCTAATGGACTGTGGCATAGAAGATTAGGACATCTTGGATTTAGCACCCTTTCTTCCATAAAGAAAATCACCATAGGCATACCTAATCTAACATCAAATCATATTAGTACTTGTAAAGGATGTGCCCTAGGGAAAAATATCTAAAAAATCCTTTCCTTCTAGTGAACATAAAACGAAAGTTGTATTAGAACTCATACATACAGATCTATGTGGACCTATGTCAACTCTCTCACTAGGAGGGTTTTCATACTATGTAATCTTCATTGACTATTACTCTAGAAAAACTTGGATCTACTTTCTTAAACTGAAAGAATCATATGAAGTATTACTAAAATTCAAAGAATTTAAGGCATTAGTGGAAAACCAAACTAGGAAGAAAATAAAAACACTAAGATCTGACAATGGAGGTGAATATATCTCTGAAAACTTTAAAGAATTTTGCACATCTGTTGGGATTAAGAGGGAGTATATAGTACCATATAATCCTCAACAAAATGGAGTAGCACAAAGAAAAAACAGAACCATTATTGAAGCTGCCAAGACCATGATGCATGATCAAAATCTTCATACCTCATTTTGGGCCGAAGCATCTAATACTGCTGTATACATTCAAAACAGGTGTCCTCACTCTATCCTAGAAAACATCACACCTGAAGAAGCTTTTACAGGGAAGAAACCAGATCTAAGCCATCTAAGAATCTTCGAATGTCCCGTGTATGTGCACATTCCTAAAGAGAAAATAACCAAACTAGAACCATTTGGAAAGAAAATAATATTTGTTGGTTACAGTGAAACTACTAAAGGAAACAGGGTATACATACTAGGACAGAAATCTATTGACATTAGCAGAGACATCAAATTTGAAGAAGATATTGCTCTAAAAGTCTCTACACTCACAGAAGGAGGAGCAAATGAGAACCAAAGGGAAAATATTATAGAAAATGATGAAATTGAGAATTAGAGGGAGAATACCTCTCTAGATGATGAAAACATAATAGAAAACAATGAACTTCCTTCATCCAATCTTGAAGATGTTGAAATTTCTAACAAGAAAAGACCATTATGGGCAACAAAAATGATTGAGGAAAATAATGTTGAACTAGATGAAATATTTAAAGAAAGTAAAAGAACAAGAAATCAGAAGTGTTATCTTGCACTTATGGTAGAACTTACAAAATCTGAACCATCTAATGTTAAAGAAGCCTTAACATGTCAAGCCTAGAAATATGCAATGATTGAGGAATATCAATCTATTGTAAAAAATGGTGTTTGGGAAATAGTACCTAGACCTAAAGGGAAAACATTTGTCTCTTCAAGAAGGTTTTTCAAAATCAAATATGCTTGAAATGGTAGTATTGAAAAACATAAGGTCAATTTTGTCGCCCGAGGTTTTTCTCAAAAGGCTGGAATTGACTACGAAGAAATCTTTGCTCCAGTTGTCCGATATACTTGTTTAAGAACCATTATAGCCATTGCCGCAGCCAAAGGGTGGAAGATACATCAAATGTATGTAAAGATGTCATTTCTTAATGGTGTTATTGAAGAAGAGGTATAAATAGAACAACCTGAAGGCTTCACCACTCTTGACAGTAATAGTTACGTCTATAAATTGAAGAAAGCTCTCTATGGTCTTAAACAAGCTCCTAGGGCATGGTATGAAGGCATAGACAGTTATCTCTCCAAGTTATGGTACTCCAAAAATGAAGTTGATCCTAACATATACTTCAAAACATTCAAAGGTGAAATGGTAATTATAGTTCTTTATGTGGATGATTTATTAATAACAAGAGAAGATCATCTTATTATTAAATGCAAACAAGATCTCACAAACGAATTTGACATGAAGGATCTAGGGTTGTTACACTACTTCTTAGGATTAGAAGTATTACAAAAGGAAAACCATATTTTCCTAAATCAAGGAAAATATACCATGGACATATTAACCAGATTTGGCATGATGGATTGTAAACCATTAACCACACCAATGGAAACTAATCTTCATAAACTCAAAGATGAAGCCGCAGACTCAGAACCTACAGATCCTTCATATTATAGACAACTCATTGGATCACTTTTGTACTTGGTAAACACTCGTCCTGATATCTGCTATGCTACAAATGTTTTAAGTCATTTCATGTGTGAACCAAAGAAGATTCATCTAACAGCTGCTAAACATATTCTAAGATATCTACGTGGTACAATTGGAATGGGCCTAAAATACAAGAACCTTGAGATACAACTTCAAGGATTCTTTGATTTTGATTGGGCTGGAAATTCAATCGATTGTAAAAGTACTACAAGATGTTACTTTAGTCTTGGATCTGCTTTGATTTCATGGTTCAGTAGGAAACAATCAGCAATTGCTCAAATCTCGATTGAAGCTGAATATATGGCTGCTTCGAAGGGAGCTCGAGAAGCAGTATGGTTGAGAAAGGTACTATTTGGATTGTTTGGCAAGCCTCTAAAGCCTACTATAATGCATTTTGACAATCAAAGCTGTATTAAACTTTCAGTGAATCCAGTCTTTCACAATCGTTCTAAACACATAGAAATTCCTTACCACTACATAAGAGACATGGTGGATAGAAACATCATCAAATTGGTCTACATTAGTACTGAAGAACAAAATGCCGACATCTTTACCAAACCTCTTGCAAAGTTAAAAATCGAGTACTTCAGAAGGAAACTTGATATGGTTAAGTTGTGAATAAACTTCTGAGATTAATTCTCTCTATTATGTAATTTGATATATTCATGAATAAAATAAAATAAATTAAATATTGCAATATTGTGTGTTTTTGAAAGGTGACGATCTTTCTTGTGTGAGGTCCCATTGTATGGTGACGACCTATAATAGTGTGACCTAATTAAGTTATAATTTAAATCTAGTTCCGAATTTAGTCGGGGATTATGATAACATGTGCTTCAAGTTTTGATCCGGATTGTGTCAAATATCTTGACACTTATCACCGAATCCAGTTTTGAATTGAGTCGGGGTTTGTGATAATCTTCTTCCATCAAGTTAAGTATATTCCAGGTCTTGCTGGTTACCTTGATATAAGGAAATTAAGTGTTATATCCAGTTCCGAATTGAGTCGGGGATCTTAACACACTTACATCTTGAGATATTGATCCTGATCAATCCTCTCTTGCTAAGAGGGAGTGTTTAAACTATAGCTTCGATATTATTGACATATATATATATATATATATATATATATATATATATTGATCAGATTCGATATGCTATTGACTGCATATTATATATTGATTGGATTCGATATGTTGTTGAGTGCATACAATATATACTATGGATCGAATTCATTACGTACTGTAGTCTACTGTTAAATCGACTGCTGTCGATATACTATGCTTTGATTATATTGGGGTTACGATAACTATCGTGTGATAGTTATCGTAACACATATTAATATGTGTTACGATAACTATCACACTATAGTTATTCGTAACACCAAATGATGTGTTATACTTAATTGTGCCGACAAGTATATTAAACGGTGCAAAGCAATATGTAAAACAACACTTATGAAACGACATGTCTATGTAAAGACATGACCGTGTGTGGCTTAAGCCACGTACGGTCATGTCTCTACATAGACATGACTATTGTATTATATATATATATGTATTCGTATATGCTGTGGAAACATATCAATAACAATGTGTATATTATTAACACAACATATACAAAGTGTAGATATATATATTTATATATATAGTTCAAAAAATACTTACAAGAATATAATTGTGAATAACAAAAATAACTATATTGAATTCTCTCTATTAAAGATTGCCATTCCTAACAAGGAAGTCTCGGTGCTTCACCTCTGTGAGCATCACCTAGATGCAATGAGTGCTAAGTGTTCCATTCAGTCTCATGAGAGATGGGTTCTTGTGAACCACTACTCATGAAACTTGGGTCGATGAGTTTGACTCAAAAACTACATAGACGAATCCTGATAGAAATATCACAATTGGAGGAGTTGTGGAAAATATCTTCTACTTATCAATTGATGAGCTTAAGGGGCTTCCGAATGAATTGTTTGTAAGGCACAACACTTGCTGAAGGTTTTGCAAATGGGGTTGTAAGCAAGTGGGCTTAACCTTGGAGGAAACTTTGGGGTCAAGTGTGCTTGTGCTAGAGTAGTATTAGGATGGGTGACCTCCTGGGAAGGCCCAATGCTTCACCTCTATGAGCATCACCTGGATGCAATGAGTGCTAAGTGTTCCATTCATTCTCATGAGGGATGGAATCTTGTAAACCACTATTCATGAAACTTGGGTCAATGAGTTTGACTCAAAAACTACATAGATGAATTGTGATAGCAATATCACAAGTGAATTCTACTTATATGAATATGAAGATTTTCTTTTATTGACAATATTTTGCGAAGAAAGCTTCATTCTGATTTTGAAAAATAAGAAAGCCCACATCATGTTTTGGTGCTACTTCAAATTATAGATTGATTAAAATCTATACTAACAATATTACTGTTAAAACTTTGAGTCCTCCAAGTTTAAAATATATTAGGAGGTTGTGCAAGCACTTTGAATCATTATATAAGTCCTTTATCATCTATGCTATGGAAATGTCCTTTAATTTTAAAAAAAGTAGTTCTTGACTGTTTTTCTTCAATTTTTCACATTTTTTTGTAAATCCGATATTTTCACAATTTTTTCCCGATTTTTTCAAAAAATCCTACTCCTTTGGTTTGCCAATTTATTCCCCAAACGATTTATGCTTCTATGAGATTCTAAGCAGCTTGGTTATGTCCTAATCTTCTTCTTCTTGAACTGAGATGGTAATAAAGGTAGTATGGACATTAAGGATCATAAATAATAAGATTGCTTAAATAAGTTTTGTGAATGTATAACTTTCCTTTGAATAATGGAATAGCATAGTTGGAATCAATTCTTGATCAATTCAGTTTAAGCCTCAAGTATACTAAATATGGGACAATTATGGTTATAAGAGGCCTAAACCTAGTAGGGAACATTGCATAGTGAGATAAAAAGTAGGCTATAGAACAATGGAGTTAAACCCCAAATTTTCCGGTAAGGATACTCTGTTGAATGGAAGAATTCCACAAACTTTGTAGGTCAGAAAATGTGAAATTCAGGCTGGACTGGTCTCATCTTATTTTGATCTGTACACCACATTTGATTTTTTTCCTATTTTAACCAAGATAGTAGTGCGTAACTGTTCTTGACTGGCCTTTTTAATTAGATGTTAGTTAGAAATGCAAAATCCATCCTATCCTGGGATTGAGGATTTTATCTAAGCATACCCTGTTTGGAAATGGCCAGTGTTTAATTTTTTCAGTGCAATGTCAGAGTTGATGATTGTTGTTGTCTTTGTTTTTAATGACATGACAACGATATACAAATTCCCTTTTTAAATTTTATAAATACAGATACATATTATCCAATATTGCAGCCATTATTTTTAGATTCCTCCCATAGCAGTTCTCTGAATGAACCCTTCCAATCCTAAGAAAATTTGCTTCTTTGTGGACTCAACTAACTTATTTGATGTTGTTTTAATCCCCAGAATGTGTGCCAGTGCATTGAAACAATGAATTTAGTAGCTTTCTCTCAGTTTTGAATTCGGTAAAAGTCAGAGGTGCAGTTAAGTGATTAGAGTTAATATGCTCGTGTCAATATTTTACTATACAGAATAAGGAGTTGAAAACAGTTGGCATTTTTTGACAGTTTCACTGCTCAAAAGATGGGGAGTATAACGACCTTGCAACCATTTTCTTTAATACACAGGTTGGCATTTGATGGATTTCTTTTATGCATTGTAAGTTTTGATTTCTGAACAATTAAAAACCACTTTGTGTTATCTTCATCACTTATGTGTATTTCTGTGGGATGTGTTCTTTGTTATAGGATGATGCCATCCGCAACTTATTCAGTGCAAAGACAATTCATGAATACAGTGCACAGAGTCTATTGACATTTTTGGTAAGGACGTGATATTTGGCTCAAGCTTTTTTATGAAATGTTAATCAAGAACACGATGTTCTTTTGAAACTTTTTAAAAAATATTCATTGAAGTGAAACTTAAAAAAAATAACCTATGTTGGTTTTATTCAATTTATTTGTTATCAGCTCTTTATGAAAGTTTGTAATATCCTAAATGCGGGTTCAATCTGATATTCTGAATTTGGTATAAAAATGAATGTATGGACGGCACCCTGGACTGATTGGATTTGCTAGATACAGGAACAAGTGTCTGACTGGTCTGAAGATTTATTTTATAGAAGACTACTGTCTGATGTTCAAAATTTAACTCTTCTATATTCTCAAAATACGAGTACTTGAACCAAACAAATAACAAGCATATAGAACACAAATACTGAATACTAAGAAGTGATTGTTTATTTCTGGCATACACTTCACAAGATTTGCTTGAAGCCAATGATATAAATATGCTGGAGGATTACATTCATTGCAAAATATACAACTTAACCCAACCTGTTATTTACGCTAAGACCCGAGGACGACCTTGTTGCTGTTGAGCATTGACGGTTGCGCATGAGGATGCTGGCCTGCTCCTTGCGCACGAAAGGAAGCTCGAGGCTGTGCGTGAGAATCCCACCCTCCGTCACTGTATGCAACAGTTGCGGGGTGTGCCACCCCCGCTTCTACCTTGGTTTGCTTCGGCCACCCGTGAAACCCGATACCTCCTGTGGCAGTTGCGTATGGAGACACCAGTCCATGCGGGGTGTTCTATTGGTCTTCCATGATATGAACACGCTCGGACTGACAGGGAGTAGTAACAACACCTTCCCTTGATGCCAATCGCCCTCCCTTACTTCTTCGAACTCGCCAATGAAGGGAGCTGCTGGTGCATGACTTCCAATGTGAGTTTCGGTCTATGCGAATACAGCCTTCTCTGTCTTGCTGTAATGTCCCCATTTTTTTGCAGGGCATTGATCTGATGGTGCCAAGTCATTATTGTGATCCTTGTGGTCTGGCGAGGTGTTTAGAGGGTCATTGGTGTGAACTTACTATTTATAGTAAGTCAATGGATAGTTCCGATGAGCTCAGATGAGTTAGAGGAGTTGAATGATGCTCTTGGTCTTCATTTTTGGCTTTCGGCTTGGGCTCCAAGAATCTTGGAGAGAGCGTCTATTTTTAGTAAGTCACACTGTCAAGTTCATTCATCATCTTTCTTCATCTGGATCAATCCTGTGCAGATAGATTTCGATTCAGACGCTTCTTCAGTTGTTTTTGCAAGATGGGTGGTTTATTATTATTATTTGATTAAATTTGCTAAGGTTGCCATTTTTGTCGGTATTATATGCTGGATACCTTAGTGTTATAGCTCGTTGGAACCAGGATGAAAAGTTTTAAATCTTGGGCACAAGAAACTAGGACCTTGTGTGTCATATTTTCATGATATTGGTGAAAAGGCTGTTTTTGGAGCCAAATGAATTAATAAATTATATTATTCAATATGTGCCTAAGTATAAAAAGTGTTTTAAGTGAAAAGTGTGTGAGAGAAGACACTTTTGAATTATAAAAGCAATGCTTTGTGAAAGGAAAATCATTCATTGTTGATTTGATTTTTTATGAAGTCTTTTGTTGAGAGCTTTCAACAAGGGTTTGAGGACTGATTCCTCTCTGCAGCACTTTGAATCATCTATGTGGTGGTGAATTGTGCAATTTATTCTTCTGAAGAAATTCTGATAATTCATGGCTGCGAATTGATGCTAATGTATATCAATTTGGTTCAAGGATAAATTGAATTCATTCATTCTACAGTTAGAATTCATTTTTTCTCTTGCCTGGATGCCATTGTTGTGAAGGAGGCTGAGGTATCTCCTGAGATTGCAGCATTTGACTGAACGGTTGCCTTCAACTATTCTTTAGCTATTGCGTGGGGTTTCCAAGTGTCACATGGGACTCTGAAAGAGCTGCGTGAGTCCATAAGAACTGTCTGCGAGGTATCTTGAAGTTGCAATGAACCTCACGTGAGGTTATAGACTCCATTGTTGGCTGCGTGGAATCGTTATGTGCCGATGAATTCATTCTTGGTGGCAGCATTACTTATTTCCTAAGTTGCGTTTATTTCCTTGGCATGCGTGTGGACTTTCAGGGAGTTCTCTAGCATTCAGCACTCATTCTTTCCTTTGCCAGGTGCCAATAATTAATGAATAAACATTTTCAGAATTTGAATTACCAATTTGAAATATTCAGATTTATGAGTTTAAATTGTAAATGGATTATCTGAATTTCATGGTCTTATATTTGTGAAGAATTTCTTGAGTTATATATTTTCTTGATAAATATCCTGTGAAAGTGTTAATTATTTTAAAGAACTTAATTACCTAGAGCCAAGAGCCAATTAGGTTCTTCACAGTGGTATCAGAGCATTTTTCCTGCCATCTTGTGGGGTCTGGATTCATTTATTTTCTGAAGTTTTTAAAAAGTGACCAGCACTTCCATTTTTCCTAGCTATGGATAAATATAGGAGATCCAGTTCCGGAAGTCGTCATAGCAGTAAGGGAAATAGAGCGGAATTAAATGCTTTAGTAGAAAGCATGGAGAGACTTAGACTGCATCAGCAAAGATTGACAGAGAGTTTGTCGGATCCAGTTACAGTAGACAGGGCAGCGAGATATATGGTCTGTGCCTTTAGAAGGTCGACATTGAGTTTGCAGGGGAGAAGGCTAGAGTTTTCTCTGACAGTAGTCCATGATGCTGATGTTCCTACATCTAGTTCAGCACCTGCTATTCCCATCCGCAGTGCTGATGATGGATTTATTGCACAGGAGCCAGTGGATGTTTCAGTGCCATTGGTTGACAGCGGCGCTGAGCATCACCAGGTTGAGGCTCCCAGAGCAGTCACTACGGATTGTACAGAGGTAGTTGATGTTGTAGTTATCTCTGAGTGTTTAGACGCTTCCATGGAGGGAGTTATTATTGGAGATGTTTATGTTAGCTATAGTAGTGTTGCTCCAGTTCAAGAGGCAGTTGCTTCCTCAGATGGTACCGAGGCATGTATGGAGTCTCCTGGTGGTGAGGTTGGTGATCTGGGCATTACAACGGGGTCAGTTGATGACAGTTCGTGCTCCAGCATTAATGGTGCGCAACCTGACGTTGAGTCATGTGTGCAGAGTCATGTGTCAGCAGTTGAGATTTTAGTAGGAGATATGGGAGTTGATAGTATAAACACATTTGATGACACTTTTGAGGATGTTGTGAGTTGCATTGGAGATGACACCCTTTGTGAGATATTGGGTGATGACTGCGAGGAGCATATGAGCTTTGACAGCTTAGAGATTTATGATAGTAGTCGTGGTGTGGGATCAGTACATGAGAGAGTGGTTTTTTCCTGTTTTGAGGATGTGAGCATGGAGCTTTTTGGTGATGACACTTAGGATGGGAGTGTTGCAGTTGATTTGGGCGACGTAGTTTCATGTCACACTGTAGTTGATTTACATGACGACATTGAGTCGTGTTTGCAGCCAGAGTTAGTAGAGGAGATGCGTATAGATGATGTGGACACTAGCTTTGCAGATATCTCCGATGCTGAGAGTGAGGATGATGAGTGCTGTAGTGTTTCTGGCTTTCTATATCTGACTTTGGGTGTAGATTCAACGTTGTCATATGGTGGTGATGGGTTCTAGGATTCTGTGTTACAAGGACTCATAGATGAGGACAGGGAAGCTTATGAGTGGCAAGAGTTTGTTACGGCCAGGGCTTCCACTTCTGGAGAGGGGGTTACTTCGTCAGTAACTCATGTGGATGTACCCAGGATTTGGACTGTCAGATGATTGTAGAGGACGAGGGAGCTGGAGATTGTGTTGAGTCGGATTCAGCAACAGCTTCCCCGGATTTAGAGGACGTGTTCGATTTCTGTACTCAGTTTGTAGATGTGTACCCAGATGTAAGTACACAAAGAGAGGGTGATTATGAGGGGAGTTTGTTGGATACAACTTCCTCTCATAGTATAGACAGTGCGTTTGAGGTTGTTCATAGGAGGCCCGTTGTGCAGAGTCACCATGTGACTAGCCAATTGCGAGTTGATGAGAGAGATATTACTTCTACTCTCGAGCATTTTGATGCTACTCATCAGTTGTTGGTTGTTTATGGTTGGGGTGCTCTTATGACAGATGAGCCTAGCAGTGGTTACCTTTCATTGACAGAGATTCACTCTTTGCGTGAGGTTGTCAAGATTTTGAGACGTAACTACTTATAGATGGTAGCCGATCGAGATCACCTAGTTGAGTGGGGGAGTACAGCTTATGAGGCACTGATGGACAGAGAGGAGGTGAGTGAGCTTACCCAGGAGCTCACAGTGACTACTGAGGTTTTAGAGGACACTCAGCGGGCTCTTAAGGAGTCGCAGATCCAGTTAGAGGAGGTGACTGTGGAGTTGGAGCATTTACGGTCCACACCAGTCCCAAACCCAGTTCGATTGCACATTGAGGTGGTTGGTGGTGAGTTTGCGCCTACAGTTGGTGATGAGGAACATGATGATGTAGCAGATACATATGTTCAGGATATGGGAGCACTTGGTACGGATGAGATGGGAGTACTAGTGGAGTTTAGCTCTGAGGTTGATTTGCTTCCTTTTGCGGGAAATGAATCTATTTCATCATCTCACATAGCTGATAGCACGGGACAGTTGGTTGTGCCACATTTTCAAAGGGATCAGTTGTGGATTGCGGGGGAGCAAGTTGACGCTTCCACGTATAATTTCTACTGCACCGAGGCATTCATGGAGTTTTTACTTGAGAGTGCAGATGTGCAACAAGATTCTTAAAGAGTGTCTGAGGGTACTCTCATCCGAGGCTCTTGTGCTATTCAGAGGTTGGTAGGGAAGATTGTGGAGACTATCTACAATGCTTCTCCACAGGGATTTCGAGGTTGGGTTTGTTGAGAGAGTTGCTCAGGGGCCTACCCAGCCTACAATTATGCGGAGTCAGAGATTGGAGCCATCTCATGACCCCCAGTTTGGTAATGATGAGCTATTGACAGAGATTGGGGTTTCCGACCGGTTGTATACGGTGGGGCATGTTCATCATTTGTTTTTTAACCCATAGGTAGAAGATTTCATCTCTTGCAAGGGTAGTTTTTCTCCTAGTCCTTATCATCCATTATGGGATGGGTTCTTGCCATTAGTAGTTGATGGGAGTTTTGGCTGCGAGTCAGGAGCAGGTGACTTGCAGAGTTATGGTGACTGCAGAGATTATGCAGTGTGTGGATATCCGGGTCCTAGTACAGCTTTGTTTAGGGGTATTCATCACTGTTTAGCAAATGGTCTACACACTCAGTACAGGTCAGTTGGGAGCATAGGGGGAGTTCAGTGTGTATGGAACTTGAGTCTCCCATACATCTTGGTTTTTGATGATCTTGAAGTTCACTTCTTTTGGGATCCAGGCAGAAACAGATTCAGTACAAGAGTTTGTGTGAGTGGTTGTTTTGGGTCTCTTTACAGAGTTATCCGATTTGTATTCTGGGTGATGTTACAGGAGCCTACAGTTGATGTCAGTGACACGGTATACTTTTTTTTGTGGGATCCAGGTGGATTGTGATGTTTCTTGTTCTGGTGATTGCTTGGGGACAAGCAATCTTGGGGAGGGAAGATTGCAATGTCCCCATTTTTTTGCAGGTCATTGATCTGATGGTGCCAAGTCATTATTGTGATCCTCGTGGTCTGGCGAGGTGTTTAGAGGGTCATTGGTGTGAACTTACTATTTATAGTAAGTCAATGGATAGTTCCGATGAGCTCAGATGAGTTAGAGGAGTTGAATGATGCTCTCGGTTTTCATTTCTGGCTTCTGGTTCGTCCTCCAAGATTCTTAGAGAGAGCATCTATTTTTAGTAAGTCACCCCGTCAAGTTCATTCATCATCTTTCTTCATCTGGATCAATCCTGTGCAGATAGATTTCGATTCAGACGCTTCTTCAGTTGTTTTCGCAAGATGGGTGGTTTATTATTATTATTTGATTAAATTTGCTAAGGTTGCCATTTTTGTTGGTATTATATGCTGGATACCTTAGTGTTATAGCTCGTTAGAACTAGGATGAAAAGTTTTAAATCTTGGGCACAAGAAACTGGGACCTTGCGTGTCGTATTTTCTTGATATTGGTGAAAAGGCTGTTTTTGGAGCCAAATGAATTAATAAATTATATTTTTCAATATGTGCCTAAGTATAAAAAGTGTTTTAAGAGAAAAGTGTGTGAGAGAAGACACTTTTGAATTATAAAAGCAATGCTTTGTGAAAGGAAAATCATTCATTGTTGATTTGATTTTTTATGAAGTCTTTTGTTGAGAGCTTTCAACAAGGGTTTGAGGACTGATTCCTCTCTGCAGCACTTTGAATCATCTATGTGGTGGTGAATTGTGCAATTGATTCTTCTGAAGAAATTCTAATAATTCATGGCTGTGAATTGATGCTGATGTATATCAATTTGGTTCAAGGATAAATTGAATTCATTCATTCTACAGTTGGAATTCATTTTTTCTCTTGCCTGGATGCCATTGTTGTGAAGGAGGCTGAGGTATCTCCTGAGATTGCAGCATTTGACTGAACGGCTGCCTTCAACTATTCTTTAGCTGCTGCGTGGGGTTTCCAAGTGTCACATGGGACTCTGAAAGAGCTGCGTGAGTCCATAAGAACTGGCTGCGAGGCATCTTGAAGCTGCAATGAACCTCACGTGAGGTTATAGACTCCATTGTTGGCTGCGTGGAGTAGTTATGTGCCTGCGAATTCATTCTTGGTGGCAGCATTACTTATTTCCTAAGTTGCGTTTATTTCCTTGGCATGCGTGTGGACTTTTAGAGAGTTCTTTAGCGTTCAGCACTCATTCTTTCCTTTGCCAGGTGCCAATAATTAATGAATAAACACTTCCAGAGTTTGAATTACCAATTTGAAATATTCAGATTTATGAGTTTAAATTGTAAATGGATTATCTGAATTTCATGGTCTTATATTTGTGAAGAATTTCCTGAGTTATATATTTTCTTGATAAATATCTTGTGAAAGTGTTAATTATATTAAAGAACTTAATTATCTGGAGCCAAGAGCCAGTTAGGTTCTTCACACTTGCCGGATAAATTGCAGGCAGCGTATATGCACTGTCAATATTTAGTTACCTTCACTGCTAGCCAATCTTGGACTATCAACCTGTTTTATTAATGCTGGAGCTGAAGACGTCTACTTCTCAAAGCATGGATTGATGATGACTTCCCTGTCTACTAAGAATGAATTCGAAAACTAGAACACAACTGGTTTGATAAAACTGAAACTATCAACTGCTGGAGGTGACTATCTTACCAAATCAATGAGATTCATTTGTGAAAACTGAAAACTGAATGTTCCCACCCTGAAGAGAGATGGGGCTACATCCAATCTCTTCTTGAATTCCGAAGGGTTTGCGCCCTTGGAATAACCAGTCACCAAAAAGCAACCAGAATATTTTCTCATGGTGCTTTTTCCGAGATGTACTTTTCCTTTTTATAACCTCGAAGTGAGTGCAAGCAGGACAAACTGAGCCATGTGGGATAAAAGCTCACTTAAGTCACTTTTATAACATAAAGTAACTTTATAACATAAAGTGACTTTATAATAAGACATAAAGTGACTTTATAATAACACTTTATAAAATAAAGTGATTCTGACTATAGAAACAGAGCCCAAATAAGAAATATTTGCCCATGCAAACCTGTGACTGGCTGGCATCCTCTGAAGCGAAGCCATTAGCCTATCCGGATGGATAGATAGACTAATCAGTCATCTAAATGGCCTACTGCTGGGAAGGGGACATTACAAAGTTTGAATGTTTTTCTATAGCATTTGCTATCATTTTATGTCTATTGCTTTCAATGGCTTCTATGTCATTCCATTTAATATGCTATTTTTTGAAATATAATCGTATTGGTAGGCATTTGTAGTCTTTGTTTCTATATTTAAGTTTTTTATGGCTGTGTAAAAGTATGGGGCAGGTTGGTTTAGAAAGAGAGGTCAAATATAAATAATTGCTTTTGCAGTCTCCTCAACTTATGAGTAATGAGAACCTACAAATATGGTCGTGCAATCCATAAATTTATCTTGATAAAGCTCTTACTAGACTCAATTATGAACATTATAAGGAGAAAATGAGCATGTGGTAGGAAGTGTGAAAAATTGGCTCTTATAGGTTATGGCAGTGATTGGACCAAGTATCTACCTCACTTGGGCTGTAATAAATATTATCCTATCGGAGATTCATCAACTTAATGCCCAAACAAAACAGCCTTAGTCTACATGATTAGTTGCACTTGGAATTGTGGTGGCTTAATCCTTTTCTCTGCAAGATCCCCAACTACTGCAATCCAAGGCAATTGTGTTAGTTTTTTCTGAACACGCGGAAAAAAAAACTTATTTTCTTGGGTTTTAGTTTATGGATTTTTCATTGATGTAGAGGGCTTTTCCACTTATACTAGATTCTTAGGGTATTTAATGAGATAAAGCCTTTCAAAATGTTGCTTTAAGTTCTCTGTGTATATCTGTTAGCAACAGATAGGGACTCCCCCTTTTTGTTGCACCCTAGAAGTACAAAACTTCCTTGCTTTAGGAAACATATTCTTTTTGGGACATTTTCTTTAGGAAACATATTCTTGTTGGGACATTTTCTCCACTCCTAGAGGTAACTTGTTGTCATGCTATTTTTTCTGGTCTTTTCTCATAGGTGATCAATGGTTGTGGGTTTTGTGCGATAAATTTTTCAGCATCTCCAAATCAATATCAATGTCTCATCCCCTTAAAGACAAGTACCATCATTGTAGAGTTGGATGGAGGTTGTAAGGGGATTTCTTGGTTCTTCTATGTAAGAGCCCTCTTGTCACTAGGAGCCAGTATAACATGGTCAACTCTAGGGTGGCCTACTTTAATAACCCTCTTATAACCCTCCTCTTACTCATCAGGCCCCTACTAAAAGATGGATTTCAGACAGCCAGGCATATCTTATATTCTATTATATGAGTATACACTTAAGCATTATACACACACACACACACACACACACAACCGCAATTGATTGTGAGGATGAGAGTGCAGAAAAGGGCAGATCTGATATAATATCAGACACCTGTATTGTCTGATTTGAGATTGTCTCTTTTGATGTATTTGATATTGGATCTCTCTGAGTTGATCTTAGATTATTTGCTATGTATTGAATGCTTCGATTTTCATTGACCGTCCATGTTAAAGCACTTGCTTTCTGATTGTGACTCAATCTGTAGAATGTCTCTTGGAATGATTGTTCTTGTTTGATGTGTTTTGGGAAATGGTTGCTTGTGCCTTCTAGATATCTTCCTTTGAATGCTGTATCAGCCTCTATTTGATGATATGATTTCTTCTTTAGGAAGGTTGATGTGTCATGGAAATGATTGCTTATTACTTCTATGTCCTTTCTTTTACTGCTGTAGATACTTTAGGCTGTATTCATTTATGTGCTTCTGTAGATGCTTATCCATGTTTCTTGATGCCTTCCTCCTTCCGTAGCTTCTCTTCTTTATACCTTATCACTCTTGAAGATATGTGCCCCTTTGTGTTTGCTGTCCATTTGTGAGGGGATGTGTCTTCTTTAAAGAATGGCTTATCTTTCTTTTAATCGTACTCCTTCATTTTAACACTTTATACCTTCTTTAATTAAGATTGCTGGTTATGAAGACTGCTTGCTAAATTAGTAATGATCGCTACTCTTCGTCATTTATCACTGCCTTTTAATTTCTGACTTTTAGGTGATTGTAATTTACCGTTCCTTTGACTGGGCTTTAATAAGTAAAAGCATATAATCACACTCGTTGACTGTAATTTTCAGTGCTGCCTTTATAACTGCTGTCTTTAATAATAATGAATCGCTTCCCTGGCTCTTAATCCCTACATATCCTTTTTCCTCATAACGTTGGACAATTTAATCATTTATCTGGGATGCCAAAGGTGGTCAAAACTGATTTGTTTTTATTTATTTATTTAAACTTCACCAAGGTACTGATTCCATAGTAATAGTTTGCCAAAAGAGAAGTCTTCCTCACCAAGGAGTTGGCTCAGTAATAAATTCACTATTAGCTAGATAATACAGCTGGTCAAGGTTTATATGGAATGATCTTCACACACTGTTGTTTGCATACTGTGATTTAGTAGCCTTTGGCCTTAAGGTTTAACCTTATACTTCTTTTGTAGCCAACCTAGATTTTTTTTTTTTGAAAAATATAGCTCCCAACTGAAAGTAAGATGCAATGTAGAATCCTTCCCACTTTCTGATCTCCTAGATCCTGGAATGGGCAAGGTGATAGCAGACAGTGTTTTGGGATATACAATAACTGAATGCAACAGATGAAAGAAAAGCACTTGGCAGCAAGCCAGCCAAAACCACTTATTCAGTGGGGTACATATACTTACTGGAAATTATAGTATGCATCTTTGACTTATCCTATATTAAGAAAAGTGGCACATCCACTTATTCAGTGGGAAAATTATAAAATTTTGAAATGTAAAAACAAGTTTCTTCCACTGATCCAATTGTGAGTGATTACAATAAACCACTTATTTAGTGGGGTAGGTATATTGGTAAATATCAAAGCAACTTACTGATGGTACTACCATCCAGTGTTACAATAGAATGGATGAAATAATAGCTTTTGGCACAAAGACCTTCTGAAGCATACATGATTAGTACAATGACACTGTAATCATCAAAATAAGAAGATTAACATGCTGATAACAAGTACTGATGTAAATAAAAGCTGCTGTAACAGCCCATAATGGTGACAAATAACATGTACCCAACTAGCCAGCTATGAAATGACAATGTGATACCTTGATTGGATGAATACAAAGGATGGCGTTGGTCTGAAAATGCAGTGGAAACATGCTGCAATAGGTCTGGGAAGCAAGGAAGATACTTGGAAATCTCACCAACACACATCTAACACACATCCAAGCTGCAACTTCACTTATAGCACTCCAAAATCACTTCGAAATTCGCCCAAACATGAATAGTGGAAAGATGTATCAAACTGTCATAACATAACTGAACACGTACTGAAGATTGTTGATTACTGAAATTCGTCTAAGTCTAAAATCTTCTAAGTTCTACCAAAACTAGAATTTGCATTGTAACTCCTAAAGATCTGAAAACGAAATACATATACAAATGTTTATTTCATAAAAGGTCTCTTGTAATTATGATAAGTCCACAAGTACGGGTCAGATTTGAATGAATTGTCTTCAAACAAGCTAGGAGCCTCTATTCAACATGAAACATCACCTAAAAGTGCAGTGCTTTGGTCCTAGAATCCTCACGCTACCCCTCATAAGCTAATTAATGTATATTACAACACCCGTACAACAACCATTTTCTCTCATCAAACTATACGGATTGAAGATATAGTAAATATGGTGTCAAACATCGTTAAAACACCTTAAAGTTCTGGAGCTATACCCACATAAGCGGCTAGCATGCATATGTATGGTTGGCCCTCAAAATTGTACCTTTGAATTGCCCTTAAAGAATTCAACAAATCTTTCACAAACAACACAAAAAATATGAGATTCAAAATGCATAAAAAATGTTCCATGAAGGCAACCAAAATTGAAACTTCCCTTTCCATCTCAATGTTGATTCCTATATGAAATCACTCTATAACCAGCTAGGGGAGTTTTTGTTCTCAAAACCAGCAGCCTCTTGAGGGTTTTCATCCTCAAGAAACTTTGGAAGTGTAATGTCTCCATTTTTGTGAGCATCAGAGTTCGAGGGATTAGCCTATTTTTTTGGTCCCCATAGGCTAGTATGGTGGATTAAAGGGTTTAGTTTGGGAATTTTGGAGCTCTTCAAGTGGTCATTGTAAGTGTTTATCTTTCCAAATATTTCATTTGTTTTGAAGCATTGATATTCAAAGGTTTCTAGTTCCGTTTTGAGCTAAGTTACCGGTTTGGGTTCGGGGACAGGTTCGGGTACGCGAATCCAGTTCGTGGGTTCAAGGATTTTTTTTTTTCATTATGGTTCGTGTATATATATGTGTGTGTGTGTGTGTGCATTAATAAGAGAAATATACAAAAGTGTAAAACAGTAAAACTAAATCATTTCATAGTATAATTAAATCATTTCATAGTATGATGCTTGATCATTGATCAATGCCAAATGCCAAAGATAAACATTAAAACACGATTCTAATGAAAATCATTACATTGGATTAGTAAATTATTGAATTAAAATATAGTTCATGAAAGTTTGAAAGTTGTAACATGATTCAATGTTTAATGACATAATGTTCATCAATAATCAAAGTTTTCATCAATCATCAAATGGGTTGTCAAAAAAATCATCATCTATAGGATTTTCTGCAGCTACAAGTAGATCCTCATTATCACCCAAACCAGTTCCGCTACCACTACTTGCACCAAGTGCCATGTCATCATCTTCATCCACGTCAAGCATAGTGGCTCTAGCAAGATCCTGAATGGTCAAATCCAAGTCAGCGGACTCGGATGCTACATCCCATAGCTTCTCTGCCCCCCTTTTGTATTTCAGATCCTTGCGTGACACGAGGCACAAATTGGTTTGAAAAAACACCAAGTCTTCAGCTTTTTTTGGCAGCCAACCGGTTACGCTTCACTGAGTGGATAAAGGAGTATGTACTCCAATTCCGCTCAGCGGCATAAGAGCTTGCAACCTGGAGAGAACAAACAAAATTAAAGTAAAAAATACAAGATAAATTCAAGAATGTTAAGTGTTAAATTCTACAAAGCAAGTGACCAAATTTTTTTTAAAAAAGAAAGAAAAACTAAAAACTTACCTACGAGAGGATCTTAATGTCAAGAGGTTGGAGGTACATAAAATTCTGACCATGCATGTACCACCATGTAATCGCATCCATTTTGCTTTGGTCGTTGATCGCAGTAGGGAGAAAATCTTTTCCTGAGATGAACAATCCAAACTCTCTCCTAACAGCTGCCCCCACCTCTGGATCTTGAAAGAGTTTGGTAAGTGCCGCCTTGTACCCGCTAGCAACCTCAGCATCTCTATATGGTGGTACTCTACCAGGAATAGCGAGTATTGGTGCACTATAGTATCTAGAAGGAGAGCATAGGCGAGGAGATGAAGAGGTGTGGTCATTTTGTTCCAGTGTTGGAGAACAATTGCTTCCACCTTTTTATAAAAGGTGTCCACAGGATCATTCTCGTTTCTTTGTATCACCTGGGATATCAAATGATGTCCATGTAAGTTATCTTAATGCAAGTTATGTCAATTAAAAATTTAGATATCTCTCAATAAACAATGATAGAGGAATGTATTATAAATTTATAACTTACCACTTTTATCTTCTCCAACATTGTATCCATGGAATCATAGACATCCTCGAGGCATGGTTCATCGGTGTCAATAAAGCGAAGCATTGACATGATTGGCTTGGTGAATTCCAAAACATAATCCACACGACCTCACCAATCATCATCCAGTATCATTGCCTTCACTTTTTGGGCCCTTGTTGTATTGGACTGCTTCCAAATGCCCCATTGGTTGCTGATAACCATCTGTGACAATGCCTCCTTTACCTTCACAAGTTGTCTCAAGACAATTGTGTGAGAGGCAAAACGAGTTTCAACCACCTACGAACATGTTAATAACAAGTTAGTAACACATTTAAAATAGGTAAACACAAAAAATATTTAATTCAATTATTCAAAACATGACATAATGATAAAATGATAAATGAAACTAAATAAATTAAATTTTAAAATTTACCTTCAATAATTCCAATTTGGAGAAATTTCTGAAAATTGCTTGAGACATATGATGGTTTGTCACAAACATTTGAATCTCCTCACCCTCATAAATTTGTTTCACCCATTCTACTTGGGTGCCAACTTTTTGCATCACCAAATTAAACGAATGCACGGTGCATGGTGTCCAAAAGATGTGCTCATATCTTGCCTCTACCAATGCACCTGCAGCCTTGCAAACTTTTGCGTTGTCCGTGATTACTTGGACAACATTATCAAGACCCACTGCCTCTATGGAATCAATGAGAATCTGGGAAATACACTTTGTATCTTTTACCTCCCCCTCACAGTCAACCGCCTTAAAAAATATTGCCCCTTGGGGGACACAGCAATAACATTGATCAAGGGATGGTTTTTGCAATCTTTCCATCCATCAGAGACAATAGACAACCCTGTTTGAACCCAAGAATCTCTAATTGGTTTTAATCAGGTCTCTACATTTTTCTTCTCTTTATGCAACAAGGTGGTGCACACCTTTTCAAATCTAGGACTTTGGTAACCAGAAGGTGCATTATTTATTGCTGTCACCATCTCCCTCCAATAGGGCGACCTCACTAAGTTGAATGGAAGACCATTCGCATAGAGGCAACGTGCAATTTTTTCATCAGCAATATCTCTTGCCTCGTTTTGAAATGCTTGATCTAGTGGGCCTCTCTTGCGGGTGGTGACTTGTGGTTCATCTACATCTTCATCTTCATCCTCTGTAGAAGGGATAGACAAGAAAGGATGTCTAGAGGCTGTTTGAGTGGGTGGTTTTGGTATTGTTTTTTTTTTCCCGGAACTATAACCACTTTGTTTTTCCCTTTACAACTAATTTATCTGCATCTTCTTGTTCTTTAATGAATGCTGCTATTTGTCCAGGTGGCAGTCCCTTCTTATCTCCCCCCGGTGGATCCTCACACATATTAATCCCTTTACCCCCAGGACCCATAAAATGTAGTTTTACTCGATAGTTTCTATATTCTGAGTTGCAAAACCTACATTTCCATACAAACCCCCCACCTCCAGGACATTGACTAATTCTTGTAGTGTATTTCCATAGAGGAGACACTTTATCAATTTTAAAATTTTGAGAACCACTCATTGAGCTTTGACTACTCATAGTTGCAATCTATAACAAAAATGGACAAAAAAAACTTCAAAACTTCTACAAATACTTGAATTTTTTTTATAAATTTTCAAAAACTTGAAACAATCTATCAAAAAACTAAAGAATATGGTTGAAATGCATACCTTAAACACTGAAATCTGCTCTTTGGAAGGTATTTGCAACTCCACAATCGATCTCCTTTGAATACAATCACTTCACTTCAAACTTGTAAGATGGAGAGAGCCAAATGAGAAACCAAATGTAATAGGAGGGCTCCTTATTAGGGTCGATTTAGGGTTTAGACAAAAAAAACAAATAAAAAAATGCAATTTTAATAGTTTTTTGGGCCCACATGTAAGTCGTTTTCCGCGGGTCCTCCCGGGTCTGCGTTATTTAGGCCCGGGTCTTTGACAGGTCCTTGCAGGGTCCGTCCTTGGGCCTATGAGTCCTCACGGGTCCGCGGTGGTTCGGACCCGTGCGGACCCACAGGGCCAAGGACGAACCCTGCAAGGACCCACCACGCACCATTGTACGGACCCAGACCCAGTTCGAGGGTCTAGGGTGCGGACCCGGTAACGTAGGTAATTACCATAAATAAAAAAAGAACATAAATTAAGTCTACACTCTAAAAATCAAAACTTAACATAAGCTATTAAGATTCAAAGCTAACTTAAAACATTTAAAAACTAAAACAAGTGAACTAACCTCCTGCTCAAGTCTGCACAAGAAGGTGCCTTGTAGCCTTTTCCCGCCATAGTAATTGCTGTAACAAAATTGAAGCAATATGGATTTTCTGCAACATTGAAGGGGATGCTGAAGTACCAAAAATCGACACAAGTAATGTCTACTTGTTGATGCACATCCCTATTCGACCTAGTACCCTCCAATAATGGTTGTGCTCCAAATGTGTTTCTGTGTAGAAAAAATCTATCTATAGAAGACGACTGTAGTAGCGGTGGTGGTGCTCTATTAGAAGTAGCAGAAGTGGTGGCCGACGGAATGTTGGATTTGCGGATACGTGGGCCACGAAGAGAGCCCACTAGGCCATCAAGTGCTGATTCTTCTTCTTCAAGGTCAAGTGAAACACCTTGAGGTTTGACAATGGCTGCCCTCATAGCTAGTTTTGCCCTTTCCCTTCGCAATTTTTTCTCTTCTTGGGCAGCAAGCAAGGCATTCATTTCTCTTTTTATTTCTTTTGTGGTGTTGTCACAAACCCTTGTATCATGCTCTGTGATGCTTGCAAGGTGGTATTTCAAGTGGGATATGCCTCCACTAATTAATTTTTCACACTTTATGCAAATCACAGAATTAGCTTCGGGTCCTTCAAAGACATACTTCCAAGCTATATCTCTAGCTCCTTTAGGATGCATGTGTATATATCCAGATGGGTATGTGTCTACTGAGGCACTTGCGGACCCTAAAGCTGATCTAGTTGTGGAAAAATCTCTATTTTCCATTTCAATCAAACCTACACACACAAATTGAAACCACAAATTAATATATTATATTTTAATAAAAAAATTAGCAAACAAATTAAATTAGTTAAAATTATGTTTAAACATAGTTGAAACTTGAAAGAAAAAAGAAAAAAGTGTTTGAAATTTTTAGGAAAAGATGAGATTCTTGAGAAAACAATGAAAAATCTGAAAAAATTGTTAAAAATTGGTGTTAAATCTTGTTCATTACACTCTAAAACAATTTAGAGTACTTAGGAAATGCTATTATAGAGTTCCTATAAACCTAGATGCAACAAAGAGAAGATAAAATGATTATAAAAAAATAAAAAAAGAAATTTGAAAACATACTTGTGAATCTGATTTTGCTTCAAAAACCTCTTCAAATCTGCTAAAAATCAATCTAAATCCTTGCAAATCACCTTTCAAAACCTTGGAAGGTTTTTTTTTTCTTTGGCTTAGATAGCAAAATACAAGTCACAAAATGCATAATGGTCTTTTGTTTTGACATCAAAACTAAGTATGCAGCTGCGGCCGATATTTAAAGCACTTATCGCCGATAAATTGGCAAAAAAATGCCAACTTATCTATGATAAGTTTTGGTGATAAAGTGTGGCAATTTATCGCCACCTAGAACTTATCGCAATAAGTTGTCTTATTGACGATAAGTTGGCAATAAGCGCATCTATGGACTATGAGGTACAAAGAAATAATTAGTGTTTCCTCCACTTGTGTTTGGGTTGTATGCTATATGTGTAGGTATTGACTAAGGCTCCTTCAAAGACTATTGTGCTCTAACAGTCTCATCCAAAGGATTCCCACTGCCATTTGTAGAATTAGAGGCCAATCTTATCCTAGTTCTTTTCTTTTTAGCCTTACCATGAGAAATCGCCTAAAGAGCCTACTATGCTTGATATGCAACATCTGCAAGGCACTCATCGCAAGTAGTGTTGTCATGTCTTGCTCCATCAAATGCTATTTGAAGCAATATATGCTTCGGTTGACATCATTCAAACATAAATCGTGTTTGACCTTGGTTGTACCCAAGATTGACGTGTAATATACCCATGCAAAGTCCCTCTAATTAGCACAATGACCAAATTTGCAAAAAACATCTGAATTCAGTCTTTCATATGTTTCAAGGTTATAAGTTTTGTTCCAACCTTATCACTTCCACCTTTCGATACACCTAGATCTCTAATGCCAAATTGTGCATTATACCAAAGTGATGGTATTAGAGCATTTCTCTCAATATACCAAACCTTTTGATATACTTCAGCTTGATGCCAATGCTTCTAGAACTGATTATGTGCTAGTTTCTTCATCAACGTTTCAGATCACACTACATGATCCATCATCAAGATGCAAGAGAAATCAAGGAGAGAAAATAGATCATGTAGTGTGATCCAAAACGTTGATGAAAAAACTAGCACACAATCAGTTCCAGAAGCATTGGCATCATATTCATGGATTGTGGAAATTTGATAGATCTATACCTCAGCTTCCTCTATATACTTGAAGGCACGTGGAAGATAGATGCACATGAGATTATAGTGTAATGGGAAAGTAGAATAGCATCATAAGAGATGGCACTTGAAAGGTCTCGAGTTTTTCTAATGGCATGCCTACTCACAAGGGGGTGGCGGCCTAGAGCATGTAGGCGTGGTCACTGTCTAATATGATCCCCTTAGTCCTGAATTTACAACTGAATGACAAATCATCAGAAGAAAGAGAGAAGAAAAGAAATGTAAGAGAAAACAACTACAAGGAAAACTATTTGTAGTCTCATTATCACTTCAACCTCTATAGCCCTCAAATATGCATTTGGGACATCATTTCCAAGGGTACAAGAGGGTAGTTTTGTTGAATGTTGTGCTCGGTGTAGGTTCTCAAGGACAACTTTTTGCAGCTGAGTAGTTTGAAAACTCCTTGCAAACATTAATACTTTAAAATGAAGTCAAGCATTAACAAGTTAAATAGGTTTTCAATAACTTGACAACAATGCAAATTTGATGGAGAGTTTAAATTTAACTTTGTTTTCCCAATTGAAGTATGATTCCTTAAGAGTTTACTGCCATTTTTCCTGTATAGAAAACAAATTTGAACAGTATAATTTTTAAATCTAACTAATATTTCTTATTTTATAAATTTTTAAAGTGGACATAAAAAAATAATATTTATCTTTTAAATTATTATAGATAAGTAAAAGTTTGATATACGAATTATAATCACTCTTAAAAATGGCAATCACTCTTGAATAAGAATTTCTCATGGGAAACATTGTTTGATGCTTCTTATGGGCCGAAATCAAGATGTTGCTAAGTGAATTTCAAAGTCAATCGCAAATTGCAGATGGTGGATAAAGAGCACCTAAAGGTGTAATGTCCCTTTTGTATAATATTGTTATTTTTTTAATTTTTCTTTAGCACACACCACTGGAATAGCAACTAAAACTTGTAATACAAATGCTGATTACAACTACCAAGTTGGAATCTTCACAAAATCCTTAAATAGATATAAATCACTCTCAGATTTGGCTCGAAATCAACATGACAGAAGCAACAATATTTTTGATTTTATTTGATTGCAAGATGGGAAAAATGATGACAATGCTGACATGCAAGCTAGAAAATGATTTTTCAGAATTAGTGCATTTCCATATCAACTCACAAGTGAGCAATGATGGATGTTGTGCAATATGACTTCTAAGAAAGCACTCCAAGTGATTTACTAATGTTCTCAAAGCTAGATACAACCTTTTGTTAACTGGGACATCACCTTATATGACTGATGTGACCTTCCAGAATGCTAGAACAACACCTTAAATGAGTGGTATAGCCTTCTGATGACTGGTACAACACCCTACTTGACTGATGTTAACGTTCTAAAATGTTGGAACAACACCTTATATGAATGATGTAATATGGAGGATGATTGTTGGTGGTTGGAAAAGATGTAAACCAGTGACTGTATAACTTCTTTTATGGTTGGGATCAACTGATTTTACTTCTCCAAAGGTAGTACCCAGATAGGGTTCACTGAAAATGTAAAAAAAACTCAAATCGTACACTTTTTGATGCACAATAACTCTCCAAAGTTCTGAAAACCAGAATAAAAACCCTTAAATATGATGATCAACATTGTAGCAGCAATATATAACCCTTCAAATGATAATTTTCAACAAATCACTGTAGTGGCACTATAGCAACAACATAAAGCCCTAAAAATGATGAAATCAACGAATCAGCATAGCAACACTGTAGCAGCTACATGTAACCCTTTAAATGATGAAATCTTACACAATCACTGTAGCAACATTGTATCAGCAACATATGACCCTCCAAATGACAAATCTTCAACAAATCACTGTAGCGACACTGTAGCAGCAACATTCAAACTTGAAAATTATTGTCAAATCTTTAACAAATTAGCATATTTATAATTCTCAGATGGAATTACACAAAATGGGAAACTAGGTTTTTTGTCCTTGATACAATTTGATGAATTTCAAGAAGGTTTTTGTCATCTAGAATTCAAACACGCCTATGGTTTTTGACATTTGGCCTTGCATACCATAGATTGAATAACTGCTCAAATATGAAAGTAGTGTGCAAATGATAGCTTGAATGATTCTCAAATGAAGATAGGTGCCTCCTTGATATACCTTTTCAAATTGGGCCCTTGGATTCTAAATTTCCATCTAAATATTTAAAAGTAAAACTACTTTTCATTTAATTAACTAATTAATTTATTTTTCTTTAAATTCTTTTGAAAATACTTTTACTTTAATACTAGTTTTGTAAAAGACTCTTTATTTTAATTATAATAGTATTATTAAGTTACGCTTGAAATCAGAGATTATTGGGCCCAACTTAAATAATATTATTAGTTTCTGGCTGCAAGTTCAATGCACTGTGTCCCGTTATTTGTACTTTCATACTTTTTCATTGTTATCTAACACATTTACATATTTCTGCAATTTTTTGTGTTCTCCACAAGATTTTCATTTAAAAGGATGTTGAATCTCCAATTTTCAAGATAGATTAATATATAGCAGATGCCCAAACAGATCTACTTGTTGAGGTAAAGCTCAAAAGAATTTAAGGTATACTCAGGCTTTAAGGAACTGCCATCAAATGGCAATTAAATGCTTCTTTTCCGAGGGGCTTAGCATGTAAATGCCACTCTTTCGGAGGCCATGTCAATTGTGTTTTAGAGGGTGGATGTTAAGAGTAAATAAAATTGTCTCACCATTCCCATTGAGTTACAAATGTTTGGTATACTTTAATAACACATTTCAGCTGTGTACATCATTTTAGGAACAGGTGGATACATGAGGGGTTATGCTGGCACCTATATCACTCAATTCACATTCAATTTCATTCTTACTTTTTAGATTATACTTGTATTTAGTTACCCTAAAAGGAATTCTTCATATGGGAGCATTCTTGTATTGATCTATTTCTTGCAGAGTTATTTTTCTGTCAATTGTGGGACTTAGCACTTAATTCTTACTGAGATGAACACATAAAGTTGACGACTTCAGGAGAATTTAGCTGATTTTGGAGTAGCCAGCTACCTAAAACTTGAGATTTGTTTGCAGCGGATAACTATATCTGACTGGATAACTATTTGAGGCCAGCAAACTACTGCAAAGAAACTGATTCGGTAAAAACATCCGAATGATATTTTACAGATGTTTTCAGAGAGTCAGTCACTTGGCTGAACCATTGACAAATTTTAAAAAGATAAAAAGTGCAGCCACAGACTACCTTACCTTGTTCAGTAGCTTCAATGGGCTCACTGAAACTCCATGTTGAATCCTTCCTGTTGCTGCAATCTCAAATGAACTGGCTGTAGTCTGAAAACAAAGTTACAGATGCAGTCAAGCAAAATACACCCTAGCTGCATCATGACTGAAACATGGTTTTCAACCACATGAAAAGAAAATGTAAAATATATTCAATACCGAGATTAAACTCTGCTGAAAAGGAAATTGTGTGAGCAGGTGAAAATCACATTGAGAATTGGTGAAACCTGTGTGGAGTGATTTAACGGTGATTTTATTGCGATTAATCTGCAAAGAATGGGTCAAACTTGTGTGTCAACAACTTATTGAAAAATTACAATATTATGTTGAGAAGAATAGGGACCATTGGCGATTTTGGAAAAAATCCTGTTTTTTCCCTGATTTATGCTTCTTTTGACTTTCTTCTGTTATATCTTCTTACCCTGCTTTCCAAACAAGCTGTAAAAGAACACATCAGATCCTATGCATGCTACCAGATCTCATCGTCTTGTTGAGTATTTTTTGTACAAGTTACTGTGCTGATTTCGGACACTATTGCAATCCTCTTAAATTGTAGCAATAGCTGCATTTGAGAGGAGCAGGGTAATTTAAATACTTCTCCCCAAAGGGCAGATGATACCCAAAAGGACATTATAGTATTGAACCCAATAACTTTCTTGCAAGGCTGTTGCAAGCAGGCACTCTAAGAATGTGCTGGTTTACTTTCGAACTTAGGAGGAACTTTTCCACTAATCTGTTTATGGTATGTTTCAATGAATATCTTGCACTGCCTACACGGATCTCATTTAATATGAGAGTGGACAGTGTTTCTAGGTTTTCCTTACAATAATATCATAATAGGCTAACTTGATGTTGAACTTGGACTAGAATTTAACTTTTAGGTCTTGAATTCATCATTATGTATTTTTGTTGATCTGCAGAATACATAAAACTGTGTTTAGAATGGTTATGGTTTTCCTTGATTTTATGCTTAGGTTGGTTACTTAGATTTACTGGAGAAGAGAGCATAGATAGGGCCCTTTGGATCTCTTTGTCATTAATTTGTGTTCAGCCCTTTCCAGGACCTAGTTTTTGTAATTCAATTGGGCAATTTTAATATTAGTAATTGATTAGTTCGTTTTTTATCCTCAGCTTGAATTTTGATTGGGTGTTTCTTTTTTGAGCTTTATTCATTTCTTTCCTAGATTGTGTGGGTACTCGTACCCACACCCTTGGGACGTGTACCGGGTACTCAGTGGAGAACATCATAGCCAAGGAACTTGATTAATATTTCTGATTTTTGTTTCAGTTTTTTGTTTGCGTATCAGCTTTCTGTTTATCATGCTTAATTCAATATGTCATCAGTTTGAAACTTTGATACAATACTGATTAATAGTAAATTTTATCATTGTTCAAGTCAGAAGTTTATCATTTGCAAAATGTCATTTTTATATGATTTATGATCTTCTTGTTCATGTTGAAAGTTTGCCTTTTCTGTTATGCATCTAAACGTTTAGCATATATATTATCACAAACATATTGCAAATCTGAAACTGAAAACAATACATTACATCTGCAAATTTTATCACTGTTCTTGTTTTGAAAACTCAATGGCATGACTCATATTTTCAGATTTTCTATAAAATGCTAAATTATATTAAATAAAAAAATTTGACGTACCCAAGTACCCCCATCTCCTATTTTGAAAAATAGTCGTACCCGTACCAAAGTACCGAAGTACCCCTGTCCCCATGCAACATTGTTTCTTTCATTTTTTAATTTTTTACATTCTTTTTCTCATTTTTAAGTTCTCTTTATTATTTTTTCTTTAATCATCTTATGATCAATTTATTATTTTGGATTTAGAGATATTTTCATACAAATTTCTCCTAGTTTACATAATTTATTATCTTTCTTCTGTTTCTACATTTGTTGGTTTTTCATTTCCTTACGGAGCTGGTCTCTCTACCTTTGCCTTTGTCTTTTTTTGGATTGCCCCATGCTTAAGTTAATGTATGCATTGTATTGACAGGTAAATGCTAATTGAATTCACAAGTTAGTGTATTGCAATGTCCAAAGAATTTTACTTGTCCATGTTTATCACTTTTAAAAGCAACCGATATTTTATGCTAATGCTTGCTGATAGGAATATGCAGGTTCTAATGAATCTTATGTTGTCTTGAAGAATTTTGATGTTTATTATTTACATTATTCTTTACTGCTTATGTGATTACTCTATGCAGGTCATGTTTTATTCCCTTGCTGTCATTACATATGGCACTGCAGTGCCATCTGGACAATTTGTTCCAGGGATAATGATAGGATCCACATATGGACGTCTTGTAGGGATGTTTGTTGTCAATTTTTACAGAAAGCTCAATATCGATGAAGGAACGTAAGTTTCTATTTATTTTTCTTTCTTTCATCTAAGCAAAATTATCACATTTATGGGGAATTGTTGTAAAACTGTTACATAGACACTGCTTGATCTATATCTACTGTAATGCTTATTGGTTTTTATTTTAGCTGAGATGATTTAAACTTAAACCTTACCTTTATGATATAAACTATACAAATAGAATGCCAAGTAGAGCATGTAGAAGATATGGCCTTTGTACTGTTGCATCAATTTGAAAGAAATCTAGAACTCTTTCGTAAATTCAAATTAGTAATATAGTAAAATATTAAATAGATGCCAGAAAATATGATTGTTTGAATTGGTCTATGTTTACCATTTCTGATTTCAAACATGTTAATGTATTCGGAGAGCTTCTTTCCAGGTATGCCTTGCTTGGAGCTGCATCTTTTCTCGGAGGCTCCATGAGAATGACTGTATCTCTTTGTGTGATAATGGTTGAGATTACAAACAATCTCAAGCTTTTACCCTTGATCATGCTAGTTCTTCTTATATCTAAGGTCTGTTTTCATTATGAACATGATGATATTTGACCAGTTAGCTTTTAGCTTTCATGTATCATCCTGTCAAATTACAAGGATTGATAAGTTTTTTAGCACAGGCTGTTGGTGATGTTTTTAATGAGGGATTTTATGAAGAGCAAGCTCGTCTAAGAGGAATTCCACTCCTTGAATCAAGACCTAAACCGTACATGCGCAAAATGACTGCAAAAGAAGTTTGCGGAAATCAAAAGGTTTTGCATGTTGCTTTATGTTATTCAGTTAGTAATAAGAACAGAATACTACAGCATGAAGATTGATCAAATGTTCCTTTTGAAGGTTCAATTCTTCCCACGTGTTGTTAAAGTAGCAGATGTAGTGACAATGCTACAAAGCAATAATCACAATGGACTTCCTGTAAGTTTATCAGATTGTTCTGTTTTATTGGTATCCTTTGGTTCTTATATTAGGATTGCCTTGAGCTTATTTTGTGATATATCATCTGTAATACTTCTAGGTGATTGATCGTCGACAAAATGGGGAAACAGCTGTCCTTGGACTCATCCTGCGAAGGTATGAGATGTTCTTATATGCGGTACTCTTTGTTCTCTTAAAATGGAATTGGATATCATCATTTATATGTTGTCATCTCTTATTGACCGAACTGCTATTTTACGAGCCTTTAATTTTGTCCTGTTGATATTACTATTCTACAAGGCAGTCACTTGTTGGTGCTTCTACAATCCAAGGCAGATTTTCAGCATATTCCTGTCCCCAGTGGCATAAGGGGATCCCTTCGAACCAGGTCTCTTTTTCTTCTGTTGTGGATTTTTAGTAGATTTTGTTGTATATTCCATTGAAATTGTCAGTCAATAAATTTCTCAATTTGACACTTAGAACCTATAACCATGCAGACACAGTGTAACTGATTTTGCAAAACCTGCATCAAGTAAAGGTTTGAGGATTGAGGATATTCATCTTACTCACGATGAAATGGAAATGTATATAGATCTTGAACCATTTGTAAATCCTTCACCTTACATTGTACCAGAAGACATGTCTTTGACCAAGGTAAATGTTTCCATGCTTCACACGTGTTTCAGTATTTGAAAGTCAACATTTTTCATATTTTGCTGGCTCATGGCTGGAAATTATAGGAAATGTCTAACAAAAGTGTTCTAAGGTATATTAGATTTTTGAAAGTGTGTAAGTTGTAGCATATGTTTGTGTGCCATTAGGTATACAATCTTTTTCGACAGCTTGGATTAAGGCACATCTTTGTTGTTCCTCGTCCATCTCGGGTTATTGGTGTCATAACTCGAAAAGATTTGTTGCTAGAGGTATGACACAAGTCTTATTTTGCTTGCTGTACTGTTTTGTAGTTAAATTCTAAAATCAGGGAAAGCAATATGTTCTGCTTCTGGCAAGCTCTGATTTCATATTCTGTCAGTGCTTTTTGTATGCATTAACTGTTTAAATTTGGAAAGTGCAGGAAAATGAAGATAATGATGCTATGGAGCTCTCTGCAGTTAGTGTAAGGTCTCGACTCTTTGATGCAGCCAGACCTCTGTAATATTTGATAATTGTATTTTAACATCCAGAACCTAAAAAAATACTAGTTCAAACTTCAATATACTGTAGGCTGCTAGTTGTCCAGTGTTTCGTGCCAAATGAACCATTTGAATTCCCAAGGTGTGGCTTCAGATAAGTTTTAGATACATAATGGAGTAATCTCTTTGTTTATTTAGTGTGTGTGTGAGGTTTCCTTTTCCTTTTTAGTTGGACTAGCAAAGTGTGGTTTGAAAGAATAGCACAAGTTGAGGAATTGTACAAGCATATTTCAATGTTTTAGCATAGCATAGATGTTATTTCATTTGTGATGGATTTTTTTATAATTGGCCATAGAATGTGTGCTGCCAAATTCTACAATAGAGTTTTCACTATAATTTACCTTCCTTTTCTTTTGATTGAGCTTCAGTTTAGGTTTTCCTTACAAGTGCATCAAGATTGATGTTTTAATGCTTGTATGCGAAATTCAAACTGTGTGGACTTCCAATCGATCCTTCATTCTTTTCCCTATATAAGTCTACATGTAGTTTATCTACTGAGATAAGTATTGGAATGAAGATGTCCTTAACACATAAAGTTTATAGTGGCATGCTTTTCTGGGCAAGCTCTAATACCAACCTTGAAATAATATTGCATTTATGGTATGCAAGAATGCATCATATTGACGTAGTTTATATACTTATGTTGCTACAAAAAAAAATTGAGACTAGATTTTGGTGCCAAGTTTTGTCGAATGACAAATTGAAACTACAAGAGTAAGAAATATTGTACGAAGTGTATGCAAATCTGAAATATGTTTCTATATCCAAGATTACCACAAAAGAATCTTATGTAGATGTATAAATCAGGAATAACAATAAAACTAACAAACCATATAGACATAGGATTTCCATGGAGAAATTCTCCTGATTAAAAAAATCCAACAGAGAAAAAGGACAAGTATGTACATGATACAGTAGCAATACACTAACACTTGGCACTCTGATGGAACCTTTGCACCTGTAAACAATGATCATATGACTACTATCTCATACCTCCAATCTATAGTTGAAGACAGGCTGAAACTGTAAATGGTTTTACCAAAACAATGGATACCTTAACAATGGCATCATGCAAAATCCCCAAAGCATGTTCCAAGAATAGTAAATCAAATCAATGACTTCACATGGTTGTCGCATGGGCTCAGTTAATATGTCCCCAAATAGAAACCATGACTGCAAAGAAAACTTTGACTAATAACTCCCTAACGACTTACATCTTCAAATCTAGTGCTCCATTTTGGAGTCCACTAACTCATGCGGGCCTCATCCATCATAAAAGGAACATCCACTTCTTCCTTAAGCACACCTAGGAATGCGAAAGTGCTTTAAATGATCTCAAAGTCAATTGTAACTGACACAATTCTGCTCCACCTCTATCATGAATGCCTATGACAACAAATGCCAAGAATCTAGGAGAATTTATATTACAAGTTGTTTCTCCAATCACGCTCTAGGCATCGCAATACACCTTCCGAAAGTGTTTGAGACACAAGATATACATAGGATTGCAAGATAAATGGCACCTTAATCCTAGCACATGTTGATGTTTATTGTAATTTGGCAAGGGAAGGGTCTCTTTGCTATATATTTAATTATATTCTTGTTAATGAAAGTTTTGTTTATTACTCTGGTTCTGAATACCATGTAGTTTGATGCCCATGTGGTGGTTTACAGTCCCGAAGGATGGAGAATTCAATTGGAGGATAAGATGGTGGGAAGTTTTACAACATTGCATTATACTATCTGATCTTAATAAGAATGGATGATGGTTTGTGATTATGGTATCAATGGGTAATAAGGATAGGAGTAGATCCATATACCAATGATAGTATGGTAAAGAATGTATTTCTGAATTTGGACATATGATGTTGGATTCAGACATATATTTATCATGAATTATGCATGCAAACACCTACTGATTGAAGATTTATGCATCTAGATTTTTCTTTTATCTGAAATATAGTTGTGGCATAGAAGAAAAAATCTTTTGGGGAAAAAATCAGCAAACTAAAAGTATAAGCTATTTAAAAAAAATCAGGATTCAAAACAGGAAAATCTGATTAAAAAATACATCATTTCTATGCATGTCCTGACAAGATCCTGTTTGTAGTTGTGCCTTCTATGCCTGTCCCGACAAGCTCCCGTTTGTAGTTGTGCCCTAAAAAAGTCATAAAGTATTTCACCATTTTGCAAGTTTTGAGGTCTCACAAGATGGTGGGAGATTGATTAAGGTTTCATATGCTTTTTAAAATATGATTTTTATGCAATTTAAATGCAAAATGATAGTTGAAAATTGCAGTCTGATTTTTTTAAAATATGGGATATTTTGGGGGAAAAAATCATCCACAGGACAGATTTGCAAAAAAATCAGGTATAATCAGGAATTTTTTTGGGAGATTTTTGCTTCTCTGGTATGTGGTAAACAGTCATTGACATCAGAGGAGCTCAGAAACTTAGGAAAGAAATCAACAAGAACAGGCTTTTTGATCTCCCAAGCTTCAATAGGTAGATGCAATATGGTTTTTATTTTTGTTTATCATTTTTTATTCTGAAGCATTTACTTTATGACATTGTGCATTATTTTTAATTGAGCCAATGTGTACATGGCTTAATCTACTCCTAACACACACAGATCTTTTTTTGCATAACATTTGTTTTCTCAGACATGGAAAGGCGTTTCTTTTTGTGATGTTGAATGGCATTATTTTTCCTTGTCGGTGGTTGGCAGGGATGAAGGCCATGAGAATGATTTTTCCAGAAGGCTTGAGCTGGACCGCCCATTGTTGAATGATCTTTTGACACATGACTAACAGCATCTTGGCATCTTATCCAAGACCCCTTTTCTTTACCAGTTCTATATGTAGTTTAGTCTAATATTTTTTTCATTCTTCATAAATCTGTCATCAGATTGTGCACATGAATTCTGTGCACTTATGAAGTTGCCAACGTGCCCTTATCCCAAGGGGAAAGAGAAATTATTCATGTAACTTTTAGAGAAAGTGAAGGTGCGTCACCAACATTCTTAATGTAAATCAAAATCAAGGAGCGTTGAGCTTCACCAGTAAAAAAATCAAAATTCTCCTCAATCATAGTAGAAGAAAAGGAGAAGCTGGTTGCATTCATTGAACAGATGGATTATGGTAATTCATTGGTGATCATCATGATGGGCCAAAGCACTGTTCCTTTATTTTCATTACAAGTTCACTGCTTTTTCCTTAAAAAGAGTGCTTTTGATCTGTGCATATCTACGCAGTCATAAAAAGACATTACTTATCATTTTGGCATAAGATTTGGTCTTCAGTGTGGGGTCATTGAAACTAATGTTCTTTGTGATATGTTCAATTAAGATGATATTTTAGAAAAATAAATGTTTTGAACTGAGTGAAAACACTGTAATACTATAATCTTCGGCAAATAAGCATAAATCAAGTAAAGTAGCCATACAAAAAGGATAATGTCACAACGAAAGGAAGAATCGACACTCACATAAATAATAAAATCAGAGATAGAAACTTTTGAGATCAGAAAGTTTGATCTTGATTCACAACTTCAATATCTGCTATTGGTTGCACACCAACAAATTATTCATGAGAAGTCCCATTTGCATTAATTGTATTGCATAACTGCTATGTGTACACAAACAGACCCTCGGTTTTCTGTTCGTCTTTGGTATTGACATATATAAACACACTGTAATAGGTAGATCTACAGACAAGCTTATAGTATATGAGACTCCCCGTACTCCCAGTATGCAGGAGGCACCTAACTTTGCTTCAAATACGAGACACACATACCTCACCCTGTGTAAGATTTGAAATTGTGACTTTTCCTTCAAGACTGAAGTTCTCTATCATAAATACAAACATACAGGCACACAAACAGTTTACAGACCTGCATGTATGTACACCAACACTAGTACATTTCAATTAATAATAATAGGTATTTTAAACCCCGTGTAAACATCGAATGCTTAAAAATAAATAGGGTGAATTCATGCCCAAGGGCTTTTAAAATTTGCTTGGATGGAGTTTCACTAACCAACCTATGGAAAACAGGAGCTGTTTCTGTACTAAGGTATAACTACATGGGGACAACATCAATATTATTCCTTACAGATACATAAATGAACTTTAAGGCTGTATATTAAAAGAAAACAATGAAATCAATTTAAATATATTGGTTGAATGATTGAGTTAAACTCTTTGACTACACACGAAGTCAATTATATTGACTTAACTGACTATCAATGCTATTTGTGAGGACTACTAGATGGAAATTGGTGTGTTCTTATCTTTGGACTTGAAAGTCTTTTAAGGGAGCACCCTTAAAACTTTCAGATACCATGTGCCTTTTTTCTCAATGAAGATCAACAATAAAACATTTAAAGACCATGCGAGTGATTACCCGAGTTTTTAATTTATAACCTTTGAATTCCTATATAAAAACTACAGGTAGAGTGTAAAGCTGTACCAAGAATAGGAGGAAGAAGTATAGACCAAAATAAAGGATAATATTTAGAAGCTTATGAATGCATATCTTGAGACATGTTTTACCAAGTGATCGTATGATAACATTCTGCTACATTGTTTTCTATTATTACTACTAAGTGGCAAATGGCTCAACAATTCTTTTGGCCAATGTAAAGATGCGAGTAATGACTAGGAAACAATGAGTTTTATCTTCAAAATGTGGTTCTCAATGGTATATGTTACCTTACATATACCATAACTGAGCAAAGCTTAGTCCTAGGATGAATGATATGTTTAAAGTTAAATTGAATTTTAAGTCAAGGAATAGATTTTCATTTTCCATAATCAATATTAGTTTTTAAACTTTTTTATTTTGTTTCTGTATTCAATTATGTAGAATTTTTTTGCCTTTTGATATTTAATTTTTTCGTATTTTTTAATTTAAATTATTTTACATATTCATTTATAGTTATTTTAAAATTATATCTTGTTGTTCTCTTATTTATACCTTTCCTTCTTATTTTATTTAGTTTTATTTTTGTTCTTAGGTTTACATATAGATATATTCTTTCAATTCTTTTTCTTGTTTTCACAAATTTATATTTATATTTTATTTCTCCTTTGAACTTTGTGCCACCCTTTTCACTCCACCCCCTCCCTTTTGTCATGTTTAGGTCTACAATCTTACCATTATTTTCCTACAACTCTCTCATCCCGATGATTGATTGCAAAGTGTGATTCAAAATGTTGATGCAGAAAAATTCTACATAGAATTCCAAATGTCAAATATGAGTTCGTCTTTTTCCCTATTCATTGATATTTAGAGAGACTACTTTCACCTAGTTAGAAGAAATGGACAATTGGTGATGTTAAGGTATAGAAGGTGATTTCACATGTAGAGGCAATTATAAATTTAGCCAATTTAAAGATTTTAAAAGTCCCTAGCACGACTAAGGGATCTAAAATATGATCACATTTACAAAATCAATTGGTTATAAAATCGCTTTCATTTAAATAATAAATATAGGTGGTTGTGGCATGCTAACATTACATATCTTGTATGGTAAAAAATTTCCTTTAAACCTAATATCTAAGGTTCTTAAGTATGCAATGCAAATGAATTCAAAGTAGAATCTATCACGTGTTCTTAAGATGGAGTACAAGGCATTTCAATATTTTTACACTAGTTAAAATTTTTACATCTTAAATATATACTGGAAAAAAGATTTAATCTAAGGAACACTTGTAAAGTAAAGTTGAACATCGTATGGAAAAATAAGTATAGTAAGATTGAACTGAAATGAACATAAATTAAGATTATTATGAATTTAAGTATAAAGAAAATGTATATTAAGATTTATTTCTAAAAGATATAATATAAAATTCACAAAGATTATTCAACAAAGAAAATTGCAAAAGTGACATTATAAGATTTACAAAATTTTGTTTTAAAATAAATAGAAAACTCATTGCACTCCCCCTATAAGAGTAACTCGATTGCATCCAATACAATCTTTATTTAAAATTTTATCAACTACTACTAACATTGAATTAGAATGTGTACTATGTTAACTTTAATTGTTGGTACAAACTACTATGAGAATTTCTCACATGTTAAGAGATCCAAGACATACATATAAATGATTTAACAAGTCTCCAAAAAGTGACATTCTTAAAAGGTGTTCAATCTCCTCAAAATTAATAATATTACAAGCTACTTTTAGCACAAGGCTAAAAAACAAATATAGATAGATAACTTTGGAGATTTCAATGAAATTCTTTAATCGTTCCAATCATGGTGGATCCTTTGAAGACAACCTACAACTCAAGAAGTCATTTGATTCATGAATTGGTTTTCGTTTTTTTTTAATGAAGTGATCAAATATTGTGTCATTCTACAATTATAATTATACATTTGATGAAATTATTATTGTCAGTAGTTTCAAAATGGAGCTTTATTTGATGTGTGATGGATCGTTGATGAATGTTAAATGCTATTGTTGTAGATGATTAATAAATTGCATAAATTTATATAAAAAAAATATTAAATAGGTTCTAAACAGATAATTGCAAAATTGAAATGTAATTTACATCCTTGCTATTGCTTTGATCAATTATTGATACATTTGAAATAACTAATTTCATTTTGAAATTGCACTATGCATGTTGATTAAACTATCAAAATCTTATATTTGCCAATTACAAAGATTCATTTCAAATCACAAATTATTGTTGAGTACATTTTGTTGGCTTCACTTTAACATCACTAATGATAGTTGTTATGGAAAATAAATTAGCTAATCCCTATCGCTAGGAAATCTAATTTGATTTGAATTTTGTTATCATTTTTTCTAACGCACTTATATTAATGGGCTAGTTACCTTAGTTTGAAAATGCATGAATTCTTGAATATGCGTCATCAATTTGTGGAGACATCCTTATAAGAATAGCTATTTTGAGTTTTCAAAAGTCACATTCATTATAAAATAGTTGCATCTCTTCATATTAATATTTGTATCTCCTTATTCAATTGTTGGTCTACCATTTCCACATAGGAACCCATTATGATAATTCCCTCCTATTAACAACTTAGTGTCCTTTCTTTACACACACCCTTTTGTTACTAAACAACACTTCAAAATTTTACTATGGATTCTCATGAAAAGCTGTACATCTCACAAAAGGATTTTGAATGTTAATTGAACACTTTCGATATCTTCAATCAAGTGCATACTTGTCAATATCATATCTAACTTGATCTCTAGGCAATAATTTGAATGCCTAAGGGCACTATAATTCATTATAAAGCTAAAAAATCCTTGTTTAAGTTTTGCACTTATGTCTTGATGATGCATATACCTCTTAACACACAATTTCCACTTGAAACCTTGAAATCAATTACTATGCACCGAGGAACGCACTTTAGCATATGAAAAGTGATCCTTTTATAGTCATGTGCTTGAACATTATTCAATTGATTTCAAACAAGCATAATGTCCTCAAGATTGGTGCACCCTTAAACTTTTAGATTTCCCTTGATTTGAGATTGAGTTACTTCCTTAGTGAGGAACATATCTTACAAATTTTGAATTTTAAAATGTGAAAACAACATTGCTTTATGGAGGCACACACTTTTGCATATGATCTATAGTCTTTTGAAATAATTTCACTCAACTGTAGATTTGGCAAATAAAACAAATCTTCAAATATGACCTACAATCTACTTAGTTAGGTATTTAGTGTTCAATGTGTTTTGTGTGCTTTTTTCTTTGTGTTTTATTCTATAAGGACCCCTTTAAATATTGAAATTATTTTTCAAAACATAGAGACTATCTTTGTCTTTACACATGTACAACCTTATGAACATGCCATTTAAGAATTCACAATTGAAACATATTTCTTCCATGACTAGATGTGAGATTTTCAAATAGGTTTGGCATCTATAAACATTTGAAATCAATTCCATTTTAGATATGCCCCCAATAATATTGATCATATCTTGAATCTGAAACAGAGTTTCTTTATTGAAGGGTACACAATTGATTATGTACATCTCTTCATAGAGATCATTCATTTTAGAATTGTCTCCACACTTCACTTTATAAGTGTGCATACTTGCACATCAACCTAACATCTTTCCATTTTTTTTCATTACCCACTATTAATAGGTTCACACTTAATGACACCATCCCTTTGCTTGATTCATAGGTGCACCCTTTAAATACAATTTAATATTCTCATTGAGAAACTACATTTTTTTGAATAAGTGCATCCCTATACAAGCAATTCACACTTGAACATTTGAATTCATTCTCCTATATCAAGTATATGCTCGATTTTTATATATTTAAATTTACTCAACAATTTATTTTGTCTACCTATTTTCAAACGCTTCATTCTATAAATGATCTCATGGATATTTCAAGAAAAGGACCATAAAGATGACATCCATATAGAAGACAAAGAAAATTATATTAAAAATTTAAACCTAGCTTGGGAATCATCAAATTTTGGCTTGAAGATTGACATGATATAAAAATTTCTATATGAGAAAAAAAAATGGATATGTTTGGGGACCATGATGTATACTTGTGGTATAGGAGAAAGCATGTATTCTTTGGTTTCATATGAAGATTGATACTTAATTAGCTAGGTGATAGAGTTAGACTATGACCATATCATATATGGACAAATAAATCATCAAACAAATGACAATACTATATTATTAGATTAGCAATGGAAAGACCAAGTAGAAGGGGGATTTTTTGTCTACAATGACTAGCAACGATATTCAATACTAAGATATATTTATGGTGCTCAAGTATAGGACAAGTTAAACAAGTTTTTAGAGTACAAGAAAATAACATGTAATTTAAAATTATATCATTTTAAATAGAAACTACACACATACACTATGAGCTGCTTGTTTGAACATATATTATGCAACCACTTTAAAGAGAAAGGAAATAAAAAAAAATTCTTGAACAAAGAAATAAAATAGTACAAGAAAACAATATAAATGAAAGAAAACAAAAATCATTTCATGAATTCAAAAAAATGTTATAGAATAGTGACAAAATCAAATACATGATATTGTCAATGTTGATAGTTACAACTAGGGTAATCTTTAAGAAACCCCCCCTTCAAAAGAGGTGTAAAAAAGTGGTGAAAGTTAGAAAGAAAAAAAAAATATTGGCGAAATTTTTTCTTTTCAAAGAAAAAAAAATCTCAATTGGCGAATCATTGATGCTGCTTGAAACTATGTGGAAAATCTTGGCGAATTGTGTTTTTGTTTCAGAACTACCAAAATATATATTGGTGAATAAAAAATAGTATTTATAGTATAAAAAATATAAATTGGCGAATATTCAAAACATAGTGATAGGACTACGTGTCAAGTTGGGTGCTACGTGTCATTTACTGATGACTAGTTTGTGAGGACATTTTGCGTAGCTTCGGCAGGCTAAAAGGAGGGTCGATGCTGATAGTTACGAAGATACGTAATGGTTAGGTTGACGATGTGTGTGACTTTGGCGATTATGTTGGTAGTTTGCAGTTGAAGGCCACAAAGATACGCAAAGGACAGGTTGACAGTGTGCGTGACTTCAGAAGTTATGATCACAGGTAAGATATGGGGGTTCCAAGGCCACGTTGGTAGTCTGCGTAACTTAGCCGTGAAGTTACAGTGACATTGAACACTGAAGTGCAATTAATGAGGCTTATCGATGACAAGATTTTGATTAGACATTAAAAAGGTTAATTTGTACAAGATATCAGCTATGATTCGTAAACATTCATTATCTTTCTTTTCGAGGCCAAGTCACATTACGCAAAACATTCCTTCAAAATTTAATGCGGTTGCCAAGTTGTCAGTTCAAAATTTAAAATCGCAGCTAGGATATGGTGGTTTCGAGGTAAAACTGGCAGTTTGCGTAACTTGAGTGGTACATAATCCAGGCCAAGATTTTGATTAGACATTAAAAAGGATAATTTTACGGGATATGAGTTGTGATTCATCAACATTCATTATTCTCTTTTCGACTTCAGAGCCAAGTTACGCAGGATACAATGTCTGCAATTTTTCTTTACCGATATTCATTAATTTTCTTTTCCCAGGTAAGACACCTTATGTGAAACATTCCTTTAAAATTTATTGTGGCTGGCAAGCTGGTGATTATTTTCTTTATATACTCCTCAGTAGTGGAATTGCAGAACACAGGGTGCTTTCTAAATTTCTAAATTTGGAATCTTGGATGACAGAATGGGTCTTCCAGTACCTGAGGGATCATCAAATGAGAACCCAGAACCTGTTATCCAACCAAATTTGGTTATGGAGGAGGAGATTCAATAGGATGTCCTTAGTCATCTTATGATTGCAACATGGGATCATGCTACTAGTTATGCCAAATACCAAAGCGACATGTTCGAACTCGAAGTAGAACATGACAAGGCAGAGATGCGTGCCATTTTTAACGATCATGGCTTCGATCAGGAGGCATTCTAGGAGGAGATGATCTGGTTATTTCTTGGTTTGCGCATCGACTAATCTTTTTTTCTTTGTGGATCTTACAAATTGGTACTCACTTGTACGTTGTAATTTGTAAATATGAAATAATCGAATGTACTTTTCATTTTGGTTTTGGAAACGGTTGGAAGCTTGTCACTTCTCCTTCTGGGGAATCCACAACCGTTCAGTGAATCAGACTTCAGTGATTGAGTTACCAGTATTATTTATATTGTATACCCATTTTTGAATTTAATAGTAATACTGTAGTGATGTTGTTTGTATACATATGAGATATTGAGAAGACTCTTTTTCAAATAGTGTTACTATTTTTAGTTTTACGCGTTATTTGCTAGTTTTACGTGTTATTTGATACACTAATACAGTAACATGTTACGTGAATCATGAAATTGAACAATAGTTTTATTATTTATAAATTAAAAAATATGTAAATTGTAATTACTATTAGTAATTATTCAAAATGTTAAATCAAAATGCTAAATCAGTATCATGATTCTGTATAAAATTATAATTTATAAATACCTATTAACTGATTCAAAATGCTAAATCAGTATCACGATGAAGTGAATCTGACTGAATGAGAACATTGAGAAGTCTGAAGCTTCTAAAATCTAAATCCCACATGGCTCATGGAAATTTGGAACCCACTCCAAGCTCTGAAGTTATGCCTGGTTATTTCATAACTTCTCAATGGTTAATTTAATATGATGGTGATCAATTTCGAAGTTACACTTGCCTATTTCGTTACTATTTTTAGTTTTACACATTATTTGCTAATACTTCAAATTTCAATACTAAATAGTCAATACAGTAACATGTTACGTGAATCATGAAATTTAAGAATAGTTTTATAAATTAAAAAATATGTAAATTGTAATTATTAATTAACTTGAACTTTGAAGTATCTGTGAGTGTGAACTGTGATTCTGTATAAAATTATAAATACCTATTAACTGATTGAGAATGATAAATCATGATTCACTTCACTGACTGAATGAGAAGTTTGATGCTTTTGAAATCTAAATCCCACATGGCACATGGAAATTTAGAACCCACTCCAAGCTTTGAAGTTATGCTTGGCTATTTCATAACTTCTCAACGGTCAAGTTTTTATGATGGTTAGGAGTTCCAAAGTTACGCCTAGTTGTTTCGTAAGTTCGTAACTTCTCAATGGTTAAGTTTTTATGATGGTGATGGGTTCCGTAGTTACGCCTAGTTGTTTTGTAACTTCTCAAGGGTCAAGTTTTTATGATGGTTAGGATTTTTGAAGTTACGCCTGGCTATTTTGTAAGTTCGTAACTTCTCAACGGTTAAGTTTTTATGATGGTGATGGGTTCCAAAGTTATGCCTGGCTATTTCATAACTTCTCAACGGTTAAGTTTTTATGATGGTTAGGGGTTCTGAAGTCCCGACTAACTTCGTGCATAACTTCGTAAGGTGTTGAAAAGTGAGAGATGGTGAGTAAGTTGCATGCCACGTGGAAAGTGCCAAACAATGGAATGTATGAAAAGCTTTGCTAGGGTTTTTTTGTCATTTGTGATGGTGGTTACGAAGTACAAGTGTCATGCGGCATGCCAGGCTGTGTCGTAACATCTCAAGGTTTCATTTTCCTGGTCAGTTTAATAGTCCCGAAGTTTCAAAAATGTGTTGCATGACTTCGCAAGTCTCAAAGTTTTGGGATTTCAAATTCAAAGGGCCAAGGGCCAAGGCCCCTGATTTGTAGGTAGCAATTTAGCAATTATTTTCTCTTGGATCGCCGCCAAATCTATGCTGGAAGTGACAGTTGACAGTGACACTTTTTTGAAAAAGGTAATTACTAATTTCATGCATGTGTGCTTGATGAGATTTTAATTTTTAATAGAGTAGGTGGCCTGGTGGCTGGTTGTTCTTGTGAGTTGCTTGTTACTTGTTAGTTATTAAAGATAGTTCCCACTTCAGTGACTTCACAGAGCATCCATAATTTCCAGAGTTGAAGAGCAACTAGATAGTTGAAACCTTTGGCTTTAAGTGCAGAAAAGGAGCTTATTGCTTAGAGTTTAGTATACATAAAGAATGGCAGAACAAGGATCTCCTGATGTTGTTGTAGTACCAAAAAAGAGTGTCGTTGTGCATTCAAGAACAAAGAGGCCAAACATATACGCTGAAGAATGGATGAAACTATTGCCTGGATCCTCAAATTTGCAATCAACTAACGCTTATGAATGGAGGGACCTTATGTGTTCTGTAGGGATGATGTCTGCCCAAACACAACTGGGTATGAGCTCTTCATATTTTTCTATAAAAATAGATTTAGAGGCCCTCCTATTTCAAACCCATGGGACAGGAACTTGGGAAAGTTCATAGTACCCGAGGTATTTTTGGATGTAGACCTCATGAAAGCGCTAATTCAAGCATACAATCCAGTGACACAAGCTTGACAAGTCTATACTATGCATGTTAGATAGAGCAACTTTTATTCAAGCTTTCGACCTTCAGGGACCTATGAGCGTGGATATTGACCTAGTAGAAGAGGAGGCCTTGTTTAATAGACATAAAAGTTACTACATTGGAAGGGTTATGAGGAGACATATTCCTAGAGAAAAGAAAGAGGTAGGGTTGTTACCGAAGAAGGTTGCAGATTCAATTGATATTGAGATTTTCTTTCCCTATTTCCAGAATATCATCTACGGTCTATAAAAAGTTATTGGAGTAGATGGAAGTTTGACAGTGTGTCTTGACATTTATGTCATGGCTACAAATGTTTAGGACCTGTACACCAACAAGGAGTTTGATTATGTGGGGCACATAATCAATGTAATGCACAGTGAGTTGATGAATGCGAAGACTGATTTGAAAAGCTTCAAGTTCAATCACAACTCCATGCTGATGCACCTGATCCTCTATTGCAATATTGGCTACATCAACCCAGGGTTCATCGATGAGACCGAGAATGTAGGAGGAATTGTTCCGGTTCAGCCGTGGACCAGGTTATGGCATAAAACTTACCATATCTCTAATTCCATTTCTTTTTATAGTGATTTTGTGGATCCAGTAATGAACATGTTAGGTATTGTGAGGGATAGGTTTCCTTTACTTGTTAGAAAATTGCTTAGACCCTTAGCATTTAAAATTGACAATGACATTAAGCACAATTGGGGTGATATGTTTCTTTTTGAGAATTTTACTATTATAAGAGTGTATGCTTTCCCTCAACCTCCACACATACTGCCAAAATTTGTCCCAGAAAGATTGGAAATAGTTGAATTCATGTGGCAACTTATCATGATGGATATAGAGCACTTAGGCCCTAAAAGACATAAGAGAACCTTTCTGGCAAGGAGGTTCCAAATAGGGGATTTCTCTATAGGTAAAGATATTGTGGACCAAATCCATGAATTCCTGAGATAATTCAGATTGCCCTCTGGTAAAGCAAGGATGTATGACCTTGAAGACTTCGTTAGAGTAGCATTGAGAGAAATGAGGAATCACAATTTGGCTCTAAATCAGCCTATGGCAGATGAGGATGTTATTAGAAATGTTTTTAGTAAAGATACCTATAAAGAGAGAACCTGTAAATGGAAAAATATTGTAAGGGTAGAGGAACAATTGAAAAAGGTAGACCCTACCTTTCCCGGTTTCTTTCCTGATCTCCAATACATGCCAAAATTGACATGTGTATAGAGAATTACGAAGATATTATGTCTAAATTGCCAGACATCCCTGAGGAGGAGGAGGACAAAATAAACCCTGAGGAAGTTGAACCTGATGTGGTGTTTATGGTAGAAATAGAACAAGATGAGCCATCCACATCTGAGCAGTGGCCATCAAAGAAACAAAAGTTGATGAATGTACCACAAAAGGCAAGGCAAAAGGCACTACAAATCTTGCCAGGTAATAGCCATTACTTTGCTGACTTAAGACAACAATTTTTGACATCAATGGCAGATGAGGGAGGAAAGGCCCTAGACGAGCTAGAATTGGCTGCAGCTAGATTGGATGACAGGGTCATCCAAGCTAAAGAGTTTATAGGTGATGATGAATTCATCAAGTCCGATGAGTTTAAAAGTTTTCTCTTTAGAGTTAAGCAGAATGAATTAACACTGTCTTTGAAACTAGGGGAATCACATGAAAAAAATGTTGAAATGATTGAAAAATTACAGGCCTATGATCCCAACAGTGAAACATTAACTGTGGAGGAGGCAAGAGATCTTGTAAAGAGAAGTGGCATGTTGTTAATCCCTGGATGGGACTTGGAGTCCTCATTCCTAATTGGAAAAATCAAGAGGCAAGATAAAGTTGTAGCTTATGAAGCTTTTGGTCCTGATGGACTACAGAGGGGTTCTGGATTCAATATGGACACTAAGACACTAGCAGTATGGTGTGTGGCCCTAGAATCTAGTAAGCCCAGATTGGTTGACATCCAAGACACAGCACATGGTAGCCAATTAATATGGAGGTTGTAGGACACTACATGATCATAGATAGAAAACCTCCTACATCATGCATCCTCCATGAATAAAGCAGTGGTTGAGGACTTGGAGAACAAGCTAGCCAGGACATTCAGAGATTATGTGGCAATTAGAAAAAAGTTTGAAGATGAATTGAAGAAGAATTGTTTCCTGGATAAGACTATGAAGGAGCTAAAAGATGAAATAAATACTCTAAAAAATCAGTCTAGGGTATTTACAGATGTCTGTGATGTTGGGGTCCAAACTAAGCATGAGGGGGGTTAGCTCCATAACTTGCAATAGAAAAGATAATAATGGACGTTGATCAACATGAGCCTGTAGATACTGGAATTGCTGAAAAAGAGACTTTGAAGAAGGTGCTATTGCACAGAGTAAATATTTTAAAAGGAAAGTCTCAAATCCTTCATAGTACTTTCATTTCTTTGCAGGGGACAAAATTTCAATGTTCTAATGCCTTGTTTGTACTAACCCCATTATTTAATATTTGGGGCCCATACTTGAAATTCTTTGATAGGTTAGTTTTACTAACGGGAAAAAAAATGGAGTTATCTGACAAAATAATTGATGTTAAGGAAATGGTGTTATTAGTAAAGGATTTGTATGCATTTTTCACTGGCAAGTTACAAAACATTTAGGCAAAGCTTAAGGTTTTTGTTGAAGAGTTTGAAGGATATATCCCTACTATTGTGGATACAAAGGGACACTTGAAGGAATGGAAAGAGTAGGTTGATTCTTTCAACAAAATTTTGAATGCTAGCAAGGTGGCTTCTTATTTTGTTGGTGATGCTGACATTTCAACTTTTCATGAAGTTGTGGATGAATTGTACAAGCAGGAGATTGACATGAATAAGTTTGTTGTTGAATCTCGAGCCATAACGGATGCCAAGTGGAACAAATGCCTTGAAGACTTGGATACAGTTAGAGAGGTAACTTGGCCATCAAAGAGGGGAATTGTGGTGTGGGAAAACATTGGAGAGATTCAAGCCTTGGTCTTGCCACATTGACATGGATGATGGAAGTATTTGAGACAGTTATGGTATTATATGAAGAGCCAATAGAGGGAGGTCAGTTAATTCGAATAGGGTATCTTATGTTTGCGGTTCACCTATTGTGGATACACCTTTGGTGAAAATCAAGACTAATTTTGAAGAATCCAGGCTGCCAGCTGTCACTCTAATAACTATTTCCAAATTTGTTTAATTTGCCAAATGCCAATGTTAGTTTTTATTTTCTGATAATTGATCATATTCATTGATCATTGACATTGATGTATAAATTTCAAGGAAGTTAATACAAATATACAAGGATATTTTGTAATTTCTGATAGATCATAGAACTCTGAGACTTCAAGTCTCTATCCTCTCACCTTTGAGTCTGGTTACTGGTACTATGATCATTGATCATTGATTCTTGAATTTTAAATTTTAAATTTCTAGGTATAAATTTCAAGGAAGTTAAATTTCATACAAGGATATTTTGTAATTTTCAATTTTTCTGTCACCATGTCTGTGTAATTTTGTAAAGAGCTCATTGGCTCAAGTCAAGAATCTCAATTCTAATTCCTGAATCCTCAAGATCGCAGTTGTAATTTATTTAAAATTGAATGTATAATAGTATATTATGTATAATGTCAAATTGTCAATGCCAATGGTCATATTATTATATTAATATTTGCTTTTAGAAATTAGGAAATTAGGAATTAGGAATTATTGGAGTGATTTTAAGGTTTTCTAACTCTAAGAAAATTTTATTTTCTTGTTCTTTTAGCCTCCAAGGTCTATATTTGTGTCATGTATTCATAAGGTTGCAAGAAATTATCATGTCAAGATCTAAAATTGGAGTTCACCAAGTAAAAAGATACCCTTATACCCTTGTTTAGGTCAAAGTACCGAGACTAGGGTTTCTTTTTTTCAAACAATACCCTAAGCGTGCCCTAGTTTCTTATGTTTTCACGTTACCTTTTTGGCCACTTAAGTTTTTAAGTCTGCACATGATCTTTATTTTTCTTAGTGTTCGATGAATCTCAGATTAATCTTTCAAAGTTACTTTTCTTTTAGAAAACTAGCGACTACGTCTAAGTCTTGTGTCATATTTCACTTTAGTCGCTTAATCTCCAAATGCAATCTGCGGTTAGTTTTTCTTTTAGTGATTCAACAACTATGCAATCTCCCAATCTCTAATTTTTTACGATTTTCTGATTCTCTTAGCATTCAACAACCCAGTGCGGCGATTATCTCCTGTTCGCTAGATTTTTTCGGTTAAGTCTTTGGCTATTTAGCAATCAAGCGATGACTGTTGATGATCTTCAAGATCAACGGTGATGTTTTAATCTCATGATAGACTGTAAAAGTGAAAAAGTATCTAGCGACTTGGCGAATAAAGGTTTTCTCTTGTTTGCTAGATTTTAGCAGCTTCGAAAAAATGAATTGGCGATTCAGCGACAAAGTATTTTAAAAAGTAAAGGTTTCCTTAGTCGCTGGATCTCAGGATAAGATAGCTAAGTTCTAAATTTTTTGGTGATTCAGCAAATAAGGCATTCGTGTAATCTCATGATCATTTAGTAAAGTTCCAAAATATTGGGTGATTCAGCGACAACCACCGATTTCTTTCAAGATCAATGGTCAGTATCTAATCTCAGAATGAAACCCAAGGTCAATAAAATATTCAACGACTTGGTGAATAAAGGTTTTTTGCCCAATCTCATGATTAAACTAGGGTTAAGTAAGTCATTCAGCGAATACGATAAGTCTTTGTTCGTTGAATCTCGTGATAGACCAAGAGTTAAATAAAGCTTTCAGAGATTAAGAGATAATTGTTGTCACCAAATCTCCAGATTAAGATTGTGGTTAAGTTCAAGATATGCGGGTTTAAAGGAGGATTTGTTTGCTAGGGTGCCAGATGAAAGCCTGGTTAAGTTAAATATTTCAAGAACTAGCGAATGCCTTCAGTCGCTCATTCTCTAAATAAAACCATGGTTGATCCAAGTTTTTTGAGAACCAGTGAATGCCTTCAGTCGCTCATTCTTTGAATGGAAGTCAAGTTAAGACAAGTGTTTAAAGGGTTAATCTGAGGACCGTTGATGATCTCTAAGATCAATGGTAGTCACTAAATCTCTAAGTTAAATCATGACTTAACAAATCATTCAGAGATCGCGAGAGTCTTTGTTCGTTGGATCTCCAAATTTAACCTACGATAAGTAAATCATTCTGAGATTGCAAGAGTCTTTATTTTCTGGATCTCCAAATAACGTCAGGTGAAGTACTCATTAATAAAAAGGGTTGATAACCATTGCTACGTGGAAAAGTACTCTGCCATGTTTTTATCAATAATTAAGGGTTTTAAAGCCAAGATTGTGATAATTTCTTTTCTGCTTTATTTTTGAGTTTTTTAATCAACCTATCAACATCCAAGTATCGGCTAGCCTTGATTTGAAATTGGTGATGTGCAGAATTGAATGAAAAAGTGATTGGGAATAGATTTGTAATGATTTTGGCAAATGTATGCATTCAATTGTTGATCATATATAGACAAGATTTCATTGCTTACGACATCCAAAGTTTTCTGAAGATAGTGGAGATTTTCAAAGCAGTAGTAGTAAGTTTTGAAGTGATAAAGAATTTGCAGAACTGAGAGGTATTCAGATTTTAAGACAGGTCAACCAGAGCCAAGCATAGCGTCATCTAGTGGAGAGGCCAAGGAATAGGGTGGCGAAGAAAAGGGAAAGCTGAATTATTCAGATGAATTTATCAAGTTGCTCCCTAGTTCAAACTAGAATAAGAAGGCTATAGATGAAGCTTTCAAAGATTTGATGGAGGATTGCAGAGACCCTGTCACTCCTTCTGGCTTAGGTTACACTATTTTCACTTATTTTTACAATAATAGAGGTAAATCTATTCCAATATGCAATGCTTGGGCTTTGTGAATGGAAAAATTGATTGTGCCCGATGTTTTCTTGGATGTGGACTTGATCATAGAGTTAGCTAGGCTATATGACTCAATTTCCAAAACAATTAGAAAGGGTGACTAGTCTGCTTTAGTAAGTTTGGATAGAGGGTCATTCATGAAGGCCTTTGACTTCTATTCCTCTTCCTCTACCAAGATAGATTTGAAGAAAGAAAAGCAGAAATATGAAAGTCACATAGGATCAGTAAAGAGCCAAATGGTTAAGCACATTCCAAAGACTAGCAAGAACATAGCCCCTTTCCTTGCACATATGAATGCTCCTTATGAGTTTAAATCCCTCAACTTCTATATGAAGTTTTTGTGTCATGGGTTGTGTAGAGTTCTCGGGATAGATGGAGATGTAGAAAAGTTGCTTGCTTATTTGTTAATGATTATTCTTGACATACAAAACTCCCATGTAAACACTGATTACGATTACATCCAATATGTAATCGATATAATACATGAAGGTTTGATGTCCATCAAACAAAATAAGAGGCTTGTTAGGTTCATGCATTACTCCCTTTTGATATTTGATCTTATATTTCAATATCAATAGTTTGGATGCAAGGGTGCTGAAGCTAGGTTTATGTTTGAGGGTCAGCATAATACAATACAGTATTGGCTGAGGGTGTGGAATTACACCTCCAATGAATGTGATTTCTGCATTTTCCAGAACTATATACTCTTCCCAATTCTTCAACTGATGGGGACAAGTGTAGTAAGGTTACAAGCTAGGGTTTTGAAGCCTTTAAGGCCCATGAAATATGAAGACAAGTGGTAAGGAAATCATAATTGGGGTGATTTCTTCTTAGGAGAGAATTTTACTATAATTAGAGTTTATGGATGCCCATAGCCCCCACATTTGCTTCCAAAATTTGTGCCTCCAAGGGTTGCTCAGTTGGAATTCATCTGGCCGTTGATCTGGACTAATAAAGAGCATTTTGCACCTCATAGGAAGGGCACTTTCACACCAAGGTAATTTAGGATAGGAAATTTCCTGATTGGAAAGAGGGCATTACCACAGATTAGTGCATGGCTGAACCACTTTAAAATGATTTCTGGTATTTGCAGATATATTGATCCTGAGGATTTTATCAAAACTGCCAGGAAAACTTTGATTCCCAATATTGGTACAGTTAGGGAACATGACAGATGTGATGAAGAAGATGTGATAAGAAACATTTTGGATAGAGATGAGGTTGGTAGAAGACTTACCAAGTATTATGACTTGTTGAGATTGGAGGCTCAAGTCAAAAAGGCCAAATTAGATTTTGGAGGTTTTTTCCGTGATCTCCCTTATCTAAAAAGAATGGACAGGATGATTGAAATGCATGGTACCCTATCAAGTCAACTAGAAGGAATGCTTGAAGAGAAGTTAGATGTAGATAAGGATTACTCCACTTCTGAAAATGAGGAGTATATTGATGAGTCACAAGAAGGTGATAGTCCACCTCAAACCAATGACTCTCCTATCATTGATCTCACTCAAGACCCACAAGAGGTAGATGATACTCTTGAACCACCATAGAAAAGGCAAAGACTTGAGGTAGGTGGGCCTTCCGAGGAGAAGAAACAAAAGAAGATGATAGATAGAGCCTTAGCTCTAGTACCTGGTAACTGAGCTTATTATCACCAATTAAGGAAGACTATCAGGGAAGGAAAAAAGGTAGCCTCAAAGGAAGATGAGGAACTGCCTCTATTGCTAAGAAAGGATAAAAGGGAGTTGTACCAGGAGGAATTCCTCAGTGATGACCAATTCATCAAGAGTGATGAATTTAGAAATTTCCTTATTTGGAGGAAACAACAAGAGGTGGCCAAGGCTCTGCCAAAGGGTATGGAACCAAGCGATGAGACATTGAGGGCTCTAACTTCCTATGACCCTAGTATAGAGAATATCACTATTGAGGAAGCTAAAGAAATGGTAAAGTCTAGTGGGATGCTTTTGAATCCTGGATGGGATTTGACCTTAGCCTTCATCATAGATCAGATAATAAAGCAACTAGAGGGCAGCTTGTCTTATGAAGTACACATTGGGGACATGATAAGGGGAATTGGGTATGATCCTAAGTCCCAAGCTATGACAATGTGGTCTTTAGCCCCAAGGACCCAAAAGCCATCTCTGGTGAGCATAGCGGATAAGATGGAAGGAGACAAGATCATTTGGACAGTCCAAAATACTAGTGATCTTGAGGTGTCAAAGGTCGTGACACATTTTTCTCACCTGAATGAAGCAAAGACAACCCAATTAGAAAATAGATATGCTCAGTTGTTTGAAAATTCAGTAAGGATTGCTAAGGACAAAGATTTGAGGATAATGAAGATCAAGGCTTTGGAGGATGAACTAGAGGATTTAAAAGCTAATCTTGAAGAAGCTTCTAAAGTAGTTCCCCCTCCAACTATACAATTTGAAGCTATAGTCCCATCAAAGATAGAGACTTCTGATAAAGCAACAGAGGATTCAGAGAAGGTAAATCTTGATGCAGCCTTAAAGGCTATCTCAGATATTGTGCAACATAGATGTGAGAGGATAAAAGAGAAAATGGACTTTGTCCATCAATCAATGGGCATGTTGCATAAGGTAAATGAAAATGTGAAAGAGGCAGTAGCTTCTTTGGAGCCACTTTTTAATGTTTGGTCTGGGAGAAGCTCTTTGTTTGAAAAACTTGATTCATTGCAGCCTCATCGACAGGATATCCCTGAGGTGGTCACTAAGGTTTATGAGAAGATAGAATTGATTAGTGCCACCTCGATATTTTTCAAAGGGATGTCAAATCAAGTAAAGGCTAAAATGGCCATGTTTGGTCAAGGCTATAGCAAGTATTTTCCTTCAATTTACAGGGATGATGGAAGTACAATAGGTTTGGATGAGTGGAAATCAAGCATGAGTAGACAATGATTAAGCAGGAGGCCTTCCTTGGTAAAAATGGTTCTTTGGACATAGATGGGTGCAACAATATAATTGATAACCTAATCAAGGTTGAGAATGATTGTATTAAGTTTGTTGCTAATATTAAGGCCATCACTAATTCTAGATGGGATAGGTAAATCAAATTGTTGCTGGATTTGCAAGGGTACAAATAGCCCTCAAAAGATGATGTGGCAGCATGAGACAAAAATACCAAGCCAAAGAAGAAGAAGCCAGCTGTCATGAGCAAGAAGTAGAAAAAGAAGAGTGAACCACACTTAGCGCCTGATACTAAAAAATAGGGAGAGCAACTATCATACAGAGAATGATGTAGGTTAGTTTGTAATGGTGGTCATCATTCACATAACAACTTCAGTAGTTGCTCTGATTTCTAACAGACAAAGATGCAACTCAAAAAGGGGATTCACAATGAGAAGAAACAACTTTTGGCGCTAGTTTCTTTCCTTTCTATTTGAAATTTAAATAGTTTGTACTCTAGTGCAAGTCACTGTCAAAACCATCCGAAGCTTGTTACATCCTTTTTAAAGGATTCAAAGATGGTTTTTCTTATATATAGTAAGTCCTGAATCACACCAAAAGGTGGTGAAAATAATCAGTGTAATAGGAGTTTATAATTTTAGTGTTTTGATTCTCAAGAATCCAAGTTTTTGAATGTACTGATACAAGAAGTTGATAAATAAAAATATACTGAAGTTCCATGTATATCCTTTTGTTATCTTCATGTATGAATGTAATTTCTTTGTGCATTTAATTTGCAAGGCATTTTAGGTACATCTTTCTACAAGGAAGATAGTGGGGTTGAAATTTGAGTTCCTTTCAAGGGAGGGGTAAATCTTGAATGAGGCCTCAGAGATTTTAATATTTTGTGGATGAATTTGATGACATGGTGTATGCATAAGAAGATAATTTGCAAGGCATTTTATCTAGGGTTTGGGTTATTTGAGTTGAGAGATTTTATGTAGATTTACATTTATTTGACTCTAATGCCCTAGGATTTGGCACTGGTTATTTCTAGGATTGCACTGTTTTCACCATCAATCAATTAAAATAATTATTTACTTTAAAGTTGTGAGAGATTTACATGCTTAGATATGTGATAGTTGTTGTGATATTTAAAGAATTCAATCTAATAGGTATACCAGCCTGTAGCTAAAAGCTCAAAGTGAAGAAGGATATAGATCCTTATTACCTTACTGTTTGTTATTGTTTGATGCATCTATTGGGATTATAAGAGTTAAGAATCAAAGGTTTTTTGATTAGTTTTGATCATCTGCAATTTTGAACACTAACAGGAATTAAGTAAAATTTAAATGGTTTTGATTCAAGGAATTAAGGAATTAAGTAAATGCTTAGTATTAGGAAATTAGGAAATTGACAAATAATAAATTGACTAATGAGTATGAACTATGACAAATAATAAATTGACAAATGACAATTTCTAAGAAATTAGGAAGCTTTGACCATTGACAATGTTCCGAAGTAATGCCGGATTGTTTCATAACTTCTCAATGGTTAAGTGGTTAGGATGCTAATGGGTTATGAACTTTCGAGGGACTCCGGACTAACGACATGCATAACTTCAGAATGAAAGAGATAGTTAGTTAAAAGTGATAGTGCATAGCGGTGTTGAAAGTGACAGTTAGTTGCATGCCACGTGGAAAGTGCAGAGGAATGAAATGTGACATGTGTCAATGGATGGATTAATATTTGACACTCTGTTAGGAACAGTTGGTTTACAGAGCTTTGCGAGGGTTTGTTGGCCATTAGTGTTGGTAGTTACGAAGTTGTGATGAAGCATTTGGCAGAAAGGCATAAGTTTGGAAAGGTTAATCAGTTACAAGATTAAATAATTGAGAGGTTACAAAAGGCTTTGTGCGGGACTTCGCAAGGTTATATGAGAGAAGAGATGTTAAGAAGACCATCAGTCCATCACCATAATTTTAGAAGGGTTCGAAAGGCCTCTAATTTGCATGTAGCGAAGTTGAGATAGGGTCAGATGAAATGTTTGCGTAACTTCGAAACCAGGCCAACTTAAGTTTTGAATCTTATTCTTGATTCTTGAAGTTGAAACTTGAAATAACATGGTTGCATGACTATGAGGCATTGAGGGCCAAGGCATTTACACTTTATAGTGATGAAAAAGGACATTAAATATTATATGATTATACTTCAAATTTCATGAACATTCTACATTACAAAAATCATGAATTCAAATTACAAATTACAAAAATCAAAATTCAAATTACAAAAATCATGAATAATACTGATTACTTGAAATATGAGTCAAATTGTCAATAATAAATATTTAGAATCAAGTCCATTATCAATTTATCCAACAAGTACAGTAATAAGTATACAGTGTATAAAATTATAAATACCTATTAATCAAATGCTAATTCTAAATCACTTCACTCTTCACTCAGTGTTAGTGAGCAGTCTGCCGCTTCTATATCCCACATGGAATCCAGCTCCTGAAATTGACTACTACTAGTAGCAAGAGGTTCTTCTTCATTCTGAGTTGGGCATTCAGAATCAAAAAATTCTTCATCTTCATTCTGAGTCTGGGACCAAGATCCATCATTTGTCTCAGAACCACCATGTTTTGAAGTGCTCAAAAGCCCTCATCTTTCACATAGGGAATTCCAAATTGCCAATGCCCTATCATAAGGAAAGTCTCTAACATTGTACTGAGTTACAAACAACCTCAAGAAAGTTTCCAAATTTTTGTCTAGTTTGTTTATGATCTTTGATTTCAAAAACCCCAATGCACTGAAAACTCTTTCATCTTCCACCGACCCCAATATCATTGTTTAACATGAATCAGCAAGTTTGAAATATTCTGATATTGAATCACACAATACTTCACTCTTCTCTATCCTTTTCCAAAGCCTATTTATTACATCAAGTTCAAATGGAATCTCCAAGTTTTTTAACTGCAATTTCATACATGATGCAAATTGTCTACATTGTTTTTTTAAGATTAGTTGAATCTATAATTCCTTCAATTAGTTGTCCATTGCAATCTGCATGTTTTGAAAAATCTATGATTAATTCATCAATTTTTGATGAAACATATGAGCATCAATTTGTCTATCTCTAACATTTTTCCAAAAATGAGGAAACACACAACCCATGGCTTCAAGAATTTCTTCTCCAGGGAATCTTTCACGAATCTCACTTGAAAGTTGGTAGGAAATTGACTTCAAATTATCACTAACAGATTTAAAAAACCTATCAAAATCATCCCTTTTAACTGGAAGTAGTCTGCCTCGCTTGCCCGTCTTAGATTGGTGCATTGGTATTTCATATCCTTTCACAAACACACGTAAATCATTTTTTGCATTGAATTGTAAAAAATTCTCAGCATGATTAAAATCTATAATTATTTGCCACCTAAAAAAATCTAGGCTTTGAAGTGTTATCATATCTGAGTATAAATTATCCAAGGCAAGGCATGTCATTCTACATAAATCTGAGTACTCATGGATATACATAGTCCTGTCTTGGGCTTTCTTAACAAGTTTGTTCATTAAATCTAGCATGGAGAGAAGACTGGCTAAAGTTAACAGAATCTCTATATTACTTAACTTATGTAACAAATCAAGAGCTTTGTCTATTGTGAGGCATTGCTCATATATTACTCCAATCAAGGATTGAGATTCTGTTAGAACTCTTTCTACCGGTCCATGCAAAGAGATCCATCTGGTCTCAAAATCCTTGAGAAGCTTGTTTCCTGATGTTACTCCCTCTAAGAAAATCTTAAATTCTACAAAATGTTTAGGACTTCTGCAGAAGTAAGAGTATATGTCACAAACTAGATCTTTAACTTTTGACATTGTAGGAAAATTGCTTACAATTTTATATGCTAAATTCATTTGATGGGCCATGCAATGTATGCCAAGCATGTAAGGTGCAATACTAGTTTGTAATCTTGCACAGAGACCATTCCTTTGGCCTTGCATTACTGTAGCTCCATCAGCTCCAGCACACACTAGCTTCTTTCCAATTGTCAAATCATCCATACCAACAACTTCATTCAAAGAATTCTTCACTTCAAAATATAAGTTTTCTGTTGTTGAATTGCCCCTCATTTTACAAACGCCTAGTAGATGAGCTTGGTGGATATGTTATTTTACTGTATACACATGCATACAGACCCAAGCAGTGTTATCTACTGCAGTAACTTCATCTATGGATAATGAAATGAATCTAGACCATTTTACTTTCTCCTGTAAATTTTTCTTTTCCACCTCAGAAAGACAGTTTGCCATTTCCCATCCAATGTTTGTTGACCAATGTGACATAGGGTAGTGAGGAAATTTCAAAAAGGATAATAAATTACCATATTCTAAGAAGTCTCTCATAGGACGCTCTCTGGACATAATATGAAAAACAACACTCATCTGAATGGTCTTTTCCAGGTTTGCTTCATTGGCCGCATGTTTAAACCCAACCTTGATTGGATTTTCACTACTAGCAATTAATGCCATTCTCTTGTTATGCTCTTCATATTCTATGGCATACTTAACATGAAGACATTCTTCCTTTGATTTCCATCTCACTACTGATATTTCTTGTCCGTTTATGGTCTATTTTTCATAAACCTTACCAATATGCTTTTCTATAGTGTCAAGCTTTAGCTGAAACTTCTTCTCTCTTTTATTTTTCTAGGTACAAATCTTACACCTGCATTCTGTTGGTTGTTCATCATTGCTTAGGACTAGTTCAATGAACCAATACTTTGCTACCCAATCAACCTTAAAATTTCTTGTCATTTCCCATGCCCGCCCCATTTTTACTTCCCTTTTCTTTTCTTCCTACCAACATCATTATTATCTTCATTGCTAACATTTTCTTCCAACTGGTTCTGCGTATCCCTTATAACATCTTCTCTCATGCCAGCATTGTTATCCTCATTTGATGCATTTTGATTTTCATTTAACTCAATGACAACCCCAGCTTGTGGTACTAGTACTGATGAGCTACTGTGAATGGATTTTGCACTTGCAATTGCATATGTTGATGGTGCAAAAAAATTTCCAACTCCAAAGAAAGCCTTTATGGTAGTATCTTTAAGTTTTGGGCAATTTGATGGCCTCCCAAGCCCTTCACTGCCCTAAGGAGTCTTACCCTTGTCTAGCTTTCCAATCTCTTCACTACCTTAAGCATAGTGAGAAGTCTGAGTCTCAACCTCCCCTGATATCTGAATCTCAATCTCAGGATAGTCACCCTTGTTTGACATCTTCACCCAATGACCTCTCACTAGTCACTAGGATTCTAGCCTCTAGGAATTAAAATTAATAGCAATACTGTGAAATGTGAACAAATAATTGCTTACCTTTGTCCTGTTTCCTCTTAATTCTGACTCTCTGAAATGTTGAATCCTCTGTTTACTATTGCAAGATTGTTATTTGTAAATATGGCCCTCCAAAAATTTGTAACAACACACGATAAGCCTACTTTTATAGATTTGATTTGAATTTATATCAATCCATGATCCCAAATTCCAAATTTCCAATTTTTATTTTTTTTAAATTCTCGGGCTTTTGGCCAAAATGTGCAGACCTGATCAATGCTATTTTTGGCAAAAGATTAGAAATACATGATGGTCAATAAAATAATTAATTATCAGGTTGGCGAAATACGCCGTGGTCAATAAAATAATTAATTAACGGGTGACGAAATAGGTCGTGGTTAAGATAACAATATAAACCATTTGGCTATTTTAGATTTTATATGCAATTGATAATTAATATCGTTGGTGAATAACATACCATTAAAAGAACCATGTTAGATTGGTTATAGGCAAATATAATGGTCAACATTGTCAAACGACAAATCTAATTGGCGATTCCAATGAATATTTAGCAGTTACTGTGTCAAGATTGGGTGAATATGGGCCATCCTGTACCTGCGTGATTCACCAATTTCCCCAAACATATTCCCCAACATTCCCCAAAAGGTGAATATTCGCCACTAAAAATTACGCTGGTTACAACTCTAAAAAGAAATTCTCATCAAACATTGATATCACTTTGGAAAATGCAAATTTATTTAGGTTGAAATCATTCTCTTATACTGTAGGGGATCGATGTTCGATACTTTTGAGTTCTTACTTCATTTTTTTTATACTTTGAAAAACTTGACAAAAGTACTCATAGATCACTTCTACTATTAGTAGCAAGACAATATATTAATTCTTTGCAAGCATTTGCATAAGAGTTGCATCCAAATACTTTGTGCACCTATGTCAATAAATAGTGTTCGAAGGAATGCTATTACAACAACAAATTGTGGTGAAAGTATTTTCTATACTATTGAGTACTTAATGAATAGAAAATTTGATACTCAATCTTTATGGCTATACATCACACAATATTTTTTTAATTCAATGAAAATAATTCCTTCAAAAATTAATTATTATATTGAACATTCCATACAAAGGTATATAATGAAATTAAATCTATACCTTGGTCAATGGAAATCCTATATTATCAAACTAGCAATGTTGTATTGTGATGCAAAATTGAAGGACAATATTTGAGTTTTCATTGGCTCTCTAATATATTCAAAATCAAAATTAATTTATGGTCTTCAACAACAAAACAAATTGTATAGGTTTTAAAAGCCGAGAATTTAAAAATAGACAAGACATATAACATAATATTATTTAAAACAGATACTACACATGTGCATTACAAACCATTATTACTGAAAACATCACAACAAGCTAAACCAAACCATCGAATATATTTATCCTCTGATATGAGAACCAAAAATAGTAAACTTACAAAAACCACATAGATACACATCCTCGAATAATTACAAGTATAATTGATTAGAGGAAAACCACTAGAAAAAGTACAATATCCCTTCGACATGTGAAACAAGAAATAAATAGCAAAACATGAAACAAAAAAATAATTGTTCTCTACAAATAAAAATAATAAAAGAAAATCCAATAACAACATATTTACAATTAATTAAAGATACACCTCAATACAATGCCACATTTTTCAACGATTTGATTTCAATCAAAAACTTGGAAATCTTAATGATAAAGAGGTAGAAACATACCAAAATCTTTCAAACACAAAACATATAGATGGCATCGTAAATGTTTGCAACTATTGTAAACTAATGCTACACAATGGTAAGTTGTCATCCTATGCTACCCCAAAATTTACAAGATGAAATAAATGTCTCCCAATTCTATCATCTCTATTTTAACTTGAGGAAAGGCTTATGTCATTGCGTCTTTCTTTCATATAAATAAGACAATGGGGACATAGATGATCTCAAATAGGATCAACTAGTTCTATTATTAATGTTCCAACAAATATAACCATAATACAAAAATTTCTCCCACAACCAATAAAAAATAATTGTAGTTGCTACAAAATGAAAACTAGAATAAAAAAATCCATTTAAAGTTTGAATTGTGCACCCTAAACTAATAGTCAAATGAATGAAACTCTAATGCAAAATACAATTTTACAAACAAGTAAACATCATAATAGACAAAATGGATGAACTAAAACTAATTGAATATCTAGATGAACTGAAGAAACAATGATTAGAGATCAACGAGCTACTGAAGTGATATGGAAGATGATTAAATTAGTCAATATGTTGTCATTGATGTCAACTAATTTTGACAGTACTTATCATGATAGTTACAAACATCTGAACATCTATTGAAGGAAGAAAAGATGAAGAATTGAGATATCTACATGAGGAAAAGATGGATATGACAGATAAGGATAAGGTAAACATTGGGTAACTTATTGATGAGTCTATGGCTTTATATTGTTGACTTGAGCATGTTACATTAATCTATTGTGAAGAAGAAATTTGAAATTGAACAAGTCAATGTGGTCGGTAATTGAAGATTTTTGTATACACTGAGCCATTGCAATGTATACCGAGTGACAGTAATAACTGAGCTAGTTATCACCAACACATTTCTATATTAACTGAGTATGGATGAAAACATTAAATGCTAAGAATAGACGACTGAATTTGATGAGCTGGAAATTGTTATGATTTCAAGGTTGAGGATGAATTTAGTTATGAGATCCATGGCTGACAAAATTCAGAGATGATATAAAGGATGAGATTGAAACATGTTAATGATACATCTACCGAGGAAGGTTTAAGTGGAAAAATGGACGAAGGAGATTAAGAGGAAAAATTTGATGGCTGATATGAAAATGGTTTACTTGTCTATATAAGAGATATGAGTTTCATTATTGAAACATGCTGGTAAGAAGGAGACTACAAAGATTTCGCGTGAAGATTGTATGCATGCATTCCTTATCAAACTAGTTATTGAAAGAACCAAGCTGTAGACATTACTGAGCGTCAAAGAACTATTTACTGAGTGAAAGTAAGTTGAGAAATATTGAGGAAGTGAATTGAATAATGATCAGAGGATTTTATGAGCATAGCATAGATCTGAATATTTGCAATTGAGTTGTATTTGAATCAGATTAGTACTGTATTAGTTTAACCATTGATTCAAAAAATTCAAAAAATATTAACCAAGTGGACTTAACAGTCTTATTGTACTACCCTATGACATTCATTGAATGTAAAGTGTTATCTTGTTGACCCCATAGTGAATGTTGGTCAAAAGTTAACTATTAGTGATAAATTCTCTAACCAGGTCACACCTAACAATGTGTATTGTAACCTTTAACAGGGTTGGCTCTTTACCGAGCTCACTTCAGAAGAGTGAATTATTTTGGGTTACTGGTCCCAGGTGGGTTTTTCCCTTAGCAGGGTTTCCACGTCAAATCATTGTATTATGTGTTATTTGTTATGATTGTTTTGCTATCATACTTTACATACTACATAGTTGATTTAGTCAGTAATCACAGTTTGGATAATTATTGGTAATTGGTAAAGTGGATAGACATATTGGTATTTAATGTTACCAAGCTGCATAATTTGTTGAAATTGTTTTGTAAGGTACATCTATGTATTTTGGATTGTAGGATAGCTGATCTACCTAATTCACCCCCTCTCATTTATTCTAACAATTGGTATCAGAGTGCATTGGTTGCTTGGAAGAAAGTTTTAAGGACTTGAGAAAAAAGAACACAAGATGTATAAGAGGGAAGTGTCGAAGCTGAACAAAGATAACTTTACCACATGGAAAATCTGAATGAGGCTTCACATATCTGGAATATGAGAATATGCTATACCTTTACTTAAAAATGGCTACATACAATTGAATGTTGGACCTTTGACTCTTGATAAGTTGAGAGACAGATATGAACACAATATTACTATGATAGAGATTGTTGTTGCTGTATCTGATGCTGATTTTGAGGATGGAAAGGACTGCACTACAACAAAGAAAATGTGGGATAAACTTTCTCTAGTTTATGGTGGTGATGTGAATGTGATCAGAGCCAGAGCTGAAAGCTTGAGAGGAAGATTTGATGACATGAAGATGAAAGAATGAGAGAACATCACACAATACTCAAACTAAATCAAATAGGTAGTCAATGCCATCCGAGGAGATGGAGGTATTATTTATGAAGTTATTTTGGTAAGTAAGATATTGAGAACCTTGTTGCCTATCTAATTAGAATATTTTCTATTCATGAATTGAGGTCTGCACCTAATAGAACTCTTACTCTTGATAGTTTGATTGGAAAGTTAACAAAATTTGAGCTGAATAATTTTGACAATAGTGTTGTACCGAATGTTGAGTCTTCTTTTATGTCATCTCTTAAGATTGGTAAATCTAGCAGTAAGCATAATATAAAGAATGAAAGTGACAGTAATACTGAAGATGAGCTTGATGAGCTTGAAGCACTTATGGCCTGGAGACTACGAAAAGGTAAAGGAAGGTATAAGGGAAAGTTACCTTTAGCTTGTTTTAAATGTAAAGAGGTTTTCCATATTGCTACTAGATGTCCTAATAGGAAGGAGGAAGATAAAGATCGATCTGGTGATGGAAATTTTAGCAGAAGGAATAACAGAGGAAACTGACACTACAACATAGACAACTAAGATTACAAAGATAAAGGAAAAAAGGAATGTTACCTTGTTGGAGAAGATGAAGATGACACCAACACTGATGATGATATTGAAGTAGTTTTTGTTGCAATGAAAGATGATTCAGAAGAGGAGGAAAGGTATGTAGAAATGTCACTTATTTCTAAAGTTAGTAAGAATGATACTTGGATCATTGATAGTGGCTGTACACATCACATGACTAGTGATGAAGATAAGTTTGATCATCTTGAGCATTATAATGGAGGATCGGTGAAAATGGAAAATGATACACCTTGTCAGGTGAAAGGAAAAGGGTCTATTTTATTGAATGATAGAATTAGATGTGATAATGCATACTAGGTAAAAGGACTTAACTACAATTTGTTGAGTGTAGCATAACTGAATAACTCAGGTCACCGAGTTGCATTTGAAAGAAAGAAGGTGAAAATCTATGATAAAAGTGGAAAGCTTGTCGGTAATGGAGGACAATCAAAAGGTAATTTATTTTATCTTGACAATGCTGAAACTTCTTGTTTACTAGTGAAGAATGAAGATGTATGGTTATGGCATAAGAGGCTATGTCATGTAAAATTTGATAACATGATTAAGATCAGTAGAAAGAGAAAAGTTAGAGGATTGCCGAGTCTAACCAAACCTGATCATGTTATGTGCCATCAATGTCAGAAAGGAAAGATGACCAAATGTAGTTTTAAAAGTGAGGACTATTCATCTAAAGGTGTTTTGGAGTTGGTACACATTGACCTATGTGGTCCTATGAGAACTCAAAGCTACTATGGTGATAAATATTTTATTTTATTTGTTGATGACTATTCTAGGCCGATGACAGTAATGTTCTTAAAACAAAAATCTGAGGCATTCAAATTGTTTAAATGGTATAAGGCTAAAGTTGAAAAAGAAACCAAAAAATAATTGAAATGCTTAAGGTCTGATAGAGGAGGTGAGTTTCTTTCTGATGAATTCACTAATTTATGTAATGAACATGGAATCCAAAGGCAATTTTCTGCACCTAGGACACCGCAACAGAATGGAATTGTTGAAAGAAGGAACTGATCTATTATTGATTGTGCTAGAACATTGATGATTGAGAAAAATGTTGCACAATTGTACTAGAGAGAGGCAGTTAGCACTGTAGTATACACCCCAAACTGAGTTCAACTAAAGAAAGACACAAACAAGACACCTTACGAGTTATGGTTTGGATATACACTGAGTGTAAGCTATTTTAGAATATTTGGTAGTAAGTGTTATATTCTGAAAGATGATAGAAATGGTAAATTTGACTCTAAAGGTGATGAAGGAATATTTTTAGGATATTCTACTAAGAGTAAAGCTTATAAATGTTTGAACAAGACTACTAATAAAAAGATAGAAAATGCTAATGTAAGAGTTGATGAGTTTGTTGAAAAGAATGATGAAGAAAGCATGACGGAACTAGAAGACTATGGTAGGTTTACATATGTTGAAGATCTAGATTATCTATTGAAGACACAAGATGAGTCTACCAAGCATCAAGAAAATGCTACCAAGAGTCAGCAAATGCAAACTGAGAATCAAGAAGAAGCTACTAAGGAGGAAAATGAACTTGAATTGAATGATGAGCATAGAAGAGAACAAGTGCTAGCAAGATTTTTTAGAAGACACCATCCGTAGAATCAAATCATTGAAGATAAGCAAGCTGGCATGATGACTCGAAGTAAGCTAAGACATAACACATGCTTAGTTTGTGAGTTTGAACTTAAGAATGTTAGGGACACACTTGAAAATGAGGAATGGATCAATGCTATGAATGAGGAAATTGAACAGATTGAGAAAAATAAGACATTAGTATCCAGACTGAAAGATCAAAATGTTATTGGTACTAAGTGGATTTTCAGGAACACATTAAATGAAAATGGTGAGATCACTAGGAATAAGGCAAGACTTGTATGCAAGGGATATGTACAAGAAGAATGTATTGATTATGGTGAAGCCTTTGCACCTATTGCTAGACTTGAAGGAGTTTGTATATTACTTACATATAATACACATAAGGGATTCAAAGTATATCAAATGGATGTGAAATCATCTTTTTTGAATGAAATTCTTGAGGAGGAGGTTTACATAGAACAACCAGAAGGTTTTGTTGATCAAAATCATAAGAACATGGTATGTAGACTGCACAATGCTTTGTATGGACTGAAGAAAGCATTGAGGGCATTGTATGAAAGATTACATGCTTATCTTATTAGTATTGGCTTTGTAAGAACTAGTGAAAAAAGTAATTTGTTCATGAAAGGAGAATCTGATGATAATATTTTGATTGCTGAAATATTTATTGATGATATAATCTTTGGTGGACATGATTTGATTTGAAAATATTTTGCTGATGAAATGAGAAAGGAATTTGAGATTTCAATGTTTGGAGACATTAAATTCTTTCTAGGTTTGCAGATTATACAACAGAATGATGGGATTTTCATCACTCAATCAAAATACATTAAAGAAGTATTAAAATTTTTTGGCATGGAAGATGCAAAACTAGTAGGAACACCGATGGGAACTAGATGTAAGTTGACAAAGGATAATGAATCTACAGAAGTAAATCAAACACTGTACCGATCTATGATTGGAAAACTTATGTATTTAGTACATAGTAGGCCTGATATTGCACAAGTAGTTGGGATTGTGGCAAGATTTTCTTCCAATCCTAAAGATTCACATATGGTTGCAGTTAAAAGAATTTTGAGATACTTGAAGAAGACAGACGACTATGGTTTATGGTACACAATGGAAGGCAAATTTGATCTCTGAGTTTACACTGATGCAGATTGGGCTGGAAACATAGATGACTGAAAGAGCACAACTAGTGGAGCATTCTTTTTAGGAGAAAGGCTTGTGACTTGGATAAGAAAGAAACAAGCATGCATTTCTCAGCCTAATGTTGAAGCAGAGTATGTTGTTGCTACTGCAAATTGTTCAAATATTTCTTAGATTAATCAAGTGTTGGAAGGAATGAATGATGTAATCATTGACCCAGTGATTATATATTGTGACAATGCTAGTGCTATAAATATTTCCAAGAATCTTGTGATGCATTAAAAAATAAAGCATATATCTATTAAGTATCACTACTTAAGGGAACAAGTTCAAGAGAAGCAGGTGAAACTGGAATTTGTAACATCTAAAGAACAACTTTTTGATATCTTTACCAAATCCTTACTGAAGGACACATTTGAATATTTGAGGACTAGACTTGGGGTCCGTCCCCTGTCTATCGGTCACTAAGGTGATCAGGAGGTTGCATCAACCTATACTTATTAGAAGATCATTCATGTTGATGCACATAGCTCACACTTTAGTTTTTTTTTTTCTAAGGTTGTGAAAGATTGTAGAAGCTGGAATAGGAATTTTTTTATCAGTACACTGAAGGTACCTGATATGAACTGAACAATAGAGAATTACTTGGCTGCTGAAGAGCTATTTGTTTATTTTCTTTGGCATTGTTGTCAAAGAGAGAGAGACTAAATATGAAAAATTAGTTAGTGACAACACAAAAATGGAGAGAGACTTCATACTGGAATATTTGTTGCTGAGAACAAGAATCTAAGAACTGTAAATGATCAAATTCATAGGGAGAGTCTACATGTAAAGCTGTTTTGTTTTGTAGTCATTAAACATATTAAATATCAAGCTAGGGAGAGCTTACCAAACTACAACATTTACTTACATAGTTATAGAATACATGTTTGGTATGTGTGTGGCATATTTGCATATTTCTTGTGTTGCCATCAATGCCAAATGGAGAGATTAATGAACTACAACTGATTGAATATTTGGATGAACTGAAGAAAAAGTGATTAGAGATCAGCGAGCTACTAAAGTGATATGTAAGATGATTAAATCAGTCAATATGTTGTCATTGATGTCAAATAATTTTGACAGTACTTATCATGATAGTTACAAACATATGAACATCTGTTGAAGAAAAAAAAGATGAAGAATTGAGATATCTACATGAGGAAAAGATGCATATGATAGATAAGGATAAGGTAAACATTGGGTAACTTATTGATCAGTCTATGGCTTTATATTGTTGACTTGAGCATGTTACATTAATCTATTGTGAAAAAGAGATTTGAAATTGAACAAGTCAATGTGTTTAGTAATTGAAGATTTCTATATACACCGAGCCTGTGTAGTGTATACCGAGTGACAGTAATAACTGAGCTAGTTATCACTGACACATTTCTATATTAACCGAGTATGGATGAAAACATTAAATGCTAAGAACAACCAACTAAATTTGATGAGTTGGAAATTGTTATGATTTCAAGGTTAAGGATGAAGTTAGTTATGAGATCCATAGCTGACAAAATTCAGAGATAATATAAAGGATGAGATTGAAACGTGTTAATGAAACATTTACCGAGGAAGGTTTAAGCGAAAAAATGGACGAAGGAGATTAAGAGGCAAAATTTGATGGCTGATATGAAAATGGTTTACTTGTCTATATAAGAGATATGAGTTTCATTATTGAAACATGTTGGAAAGAAGGAGACTATAGAGAGTTCATGTGAAGATTGTATTCATGCATTCCTGATCAAATTGGTTATTGAAAGAAGTGAGATGCAAACATTACTGAGTGTCAGAGAACTATTTACCGAGTGAAAGTAAGTTGAGAAATATTGCGGAAGTGAATTGAATAATGATTAGAGGATTTTATGAGCATAACATAGATCTAAATATTTTCAATTGAGTTGTATTTGAATCAGATCAGTACTGTATTAGTTTAACCATTGATTCAGAAAATCTCTTAACCGAGTGGACTTAACAGTTTTATTGTACTACCTTATGACATTCATTGAATGTAAAGTGTTATCTTGTTGACCCCATAGTGAATGTTGGTCAAACATTAACTATTAGTGATAAATCCTCTAACCAGGTCATACCTAACAATGTGTATTGTAACCTTTAACAGGGTTAGCTCTTTACCGAGCTCACTTTAGAAGAGTGAATTATTTTGGGTTACCGGTCCCAGGTGGTTTTTCCCTTGGTAGGGTTTCCACATTAAATCATTATGTTATGTGTTATTTGTTAGGATTTTTTTGCTATCATACTTTACATACTACATAGTTGATTTAGTCGGTAATCACAGTTTGGATAATTACTAGTAATCGGTAAAGTGGACAGACAGATTGATATTTTATGTTACCAAGCTACGTAATTTGTTGAAATTGTTTTGTAAGGTATATTTGTGTATTTGGGACTATAGGATAACTGATCTAACTGATTCACCCCCCTCTCAGTTATTCTAACAATTAGTATTAGAGTGCATTAGTTGCTTGGAATAAAGTTTTAAGGACTTGAGCAGAAAGATCACAAGATGTATAAGAGGAAAGTGCCGAAGCTGAACAAAGATAACTTTACCACATGGAAAAGCTAGATGAGGCTTCACATATCTGGAATCAGAGAATATTCTATACCTTTACTTGAAAATGGCTACATACAACCGAATTTTGGACCTTTGACTCTTGATCAGTTGAACATTGGGTAACTTATTGACGAGTCTATGGCTTTATATTGTTGACTTGAGCATGTTACATTAATCTATTGTGAAGAAGAGATTTGAAATTGAACAAGTCAATGTGGTCGGTAATTGAAGATTTATGTATACATTGAGCCAGTGTAGTGTATATCGAGTGACAGTAATAACTGAGCTAGTTATCATCGACACATTTCTATATTAACCGAGTATGGATGAAAACATTAAATAGTAAGAACATGCGACTAAATTTGATGAGTTGGAAATTGTTATGATTTCAAGGTTAAGGATGAAGTTAGTTATGAGATCCACGACTGACAAAATTTAGAGATTATATAAAGGATGAGATTGAAACATGTTAATGACACATCTACTGAGGAAGGTTTAAGTGACAAAATGGATGAAGGAGATTAAGAGGCAAAATTTGATTGCTGATGGGTAAAAGCACAATCAGGTGTCACCTTTTAGGCTAACTTATCAGCACAGTTGAATTTTAGTATTTCTAACTAAAAACTAATTTTGGTCAAACATATGGTCTAGCTAGATTCATTCTAGCTAAGTTAGATACGTGCTTTAACATTTCCAATTGGAAATATCTATTAAATGCATGTTTTATACCACTTTTGGTCCAATTACCATAAAAATAAAATTATTTCAGAAAAGTGGCCTTTCAATAACTCCTAATATTTTTAATGATATTTTTTTTAAAATAAAAAAATACCCTTTTGTAGAGATCAGAGTCAATAATATCCTCATATAGATTTTATAGTGTTTTAATTAGACATGATTTATTTTAATTAAAAAATATTGCAAGTAGGTATTTTAACAATCAAGGAGATGTTGATTCGGAGAAAGAAAAAAATAGTTAATCATATTAAATAAATTTGAAAAATATATGGTGCACTAGAGGAGAGAGTCTTCTTCAAGAATATATATTTCTTTTTTTGATTGGGATAGATTTGTTATAAAAAATATGTTGCGAGATGAAAACTGTCAATTTCAGTGAGTTAGAATTTGAATTGTTATAAAAGAGAAAATATAGGTCACAATCCATTTTTTATTTCTTCATGCACTAGCTATATATGTCATCTATGACATATTTTAAAATTAGGGGAAAATTTATTTATTTACATATAACTTTTTTGTGGGAACTAGACCCCTAATTTTCAGCAACTAAAAAATCCTCTTTAAAAATTAAAAAAACATATCAATTCTTATTCAAAAAAATTATTAAAAATATTAATCATAAACTTCATCCATTTTATCACATTTAATTAGTTTACATCATCTTCAAATTCCAAACATAAATGTCATTTTTATACTATTGAAGTTGAACAGCTTTGATTTTGTTAGCCTCTTCCTTTGTAAAAGGGTGACAACTTATTGTGCTTTTACCCTGATATGAAAATGGTTTACTTATCTATATAAGAGATATGAGTTTCATTATTGAAACATGCTGAAAAGGAGACTACAAAGATTTTGCATGAAGATTGTATTCATGCATTCCTAATCAAACTGGTTATTGAAAGAACTAACATGTAGACATTACCGAGCATGAGAGAACTATTTACCGAGTGAAAGTAAGTTGAGAAATATTGAGGAAGTGAATTGAATAATGATTAGAGGATTTTATGGGCATAGCATAGATTTGAATATTTGCAATTGAGTTATACTCGAATCAAATTAGTATTGTATCAGTTTAACCATTGATTAAGAAAATATCTTAATCGAGTGGACTTAACAGTCTTATTGTACTACTCAATAACATTCATTGAATGTAAAGTGTTATCTTGTTGACCCCATAGTGAATGCTGGTCAAAAGTTAACTATTAGTGATAAATCCTCTAACCAAGTCACACCTAACAATGTGTATTGTAACCTTTAATAGGGTTGTCTCTTTACCGAGATCACTTCAAAAGAGTGAATTATTTTGGGTTACTGGTCCCAGGTGGTTTTTCCCTTAGTAGGGTTTCCATGTTAAATCATTGTGTTATGTGTTATTTGTTATGATTGTTTTGCTATCATACTTTACATACTACATAGTTGATTTAGTCGGTAATTGTAGTTTGGATAATTACTAGTAATAGGTAAAGTAGACAGATAGATTGATATTTTATGTTATCGAGCTCCACAATTTGTTGAAATTGTTTTGTAAGTACATTTGTGTATTTGGGACCGTAGGATAACTGATCTAACTGATTCATCCCACTCTCAGTTATTCTAAAAATTGGTATCAAAGTGCATTGGTTGCTTGGAAGAAATTTTTAAGGACTTAAGCAGAAAGATCACAAGATGCATAAGAGGGAAGTGTCAAAGCTTAACAAAGATAACTTTACCTCATTGCAAAGCCGGATGAGGACCTTTAACTCTTGATCAATTGAACATTGGGTAACTTATTGATGAGTCTATGGCTTTATATTGTTGACTTGAGCATGTTACATTAATCTATTGTGAAGAAGAGATTTGAAATTGAACAAGTCAATGTGGTCGGTAATTGAATATTTCTATATACACCGAGCTAGTGTAGTGTATACTGAGTGACAGTAATAAATGAGGTAGTTATCACCGATGCATTTCTATATTAATCGAGTATGGATGAAAATATTAAATGCTAAGAACAACCGACTAAATTTGATGAGTTGGAAATTGTTATGATTTCAAGGTTAAGGATGAAGTTAGTTATGAGGTCCATGGTTGACAAAATTCAGATATGATCTAAAGGATGAGATTGAAATATGTTAATGAAACATCTACCGAGGAAGGTTTAATCAGAAAAATAAATGAAGGAGATTAAGAGGCAAAATTTGATGGCTGATATGAAAATGGTTTACTTGTCTGTATAAGAGATATGAGTTTCATTATTGAAAGATGCCGAAAAGAAGGAGATTGTAGAGATTTCACGTGAAGATTGTATTCATGCATTCTTGATCAAACTGGTTATTGAAAGAATTAAGCTGGAGACATTACCAAGCATCGGAGAACTATTTACTGAGTGAAAGTAAGTTGAGAAATATTGAGGAAGTGAATTGAATAATGATCAGAGGATTTTATGATCATAGCATAGATTTGAATATTTTCAATTGAGTTGTATTTGAATCAGATCAATATTGTCTCAGTTTAACCATTGAATCAAAAAATCTCTTAACCGAGTGGACTTAATAGTCTTATTGTACTACCCTATGACATTCATTGAATGTAAAGTGTTATCTTGTTGATCCCATAGTGAATGCTGGTAAAAAGTTAACTATTAGTGATAAATCCTCTAATCGAGTCACACTTGACAGTATGTATTGTAACCTTTAATAGGGTTGGTTCTTTACCGAGCTCACTTCACAAGAGTAAATTATTTTGGGTTATCGATCCCAAGTGGTATTTCCCTTAGTAGGGTTTCCACGTTAAATCATTGTGTTATGTGTTATTTTTTATGATTGTTTTTCTATCATACTTTTGTTAACATGATTTAGAATAATAGAGAGGGGGGGTGAATCAGTTGTTCTCAGGTCCTGATGTATAAAAAAACTTCAAAAACTTTTCTTTAAATCAGATCAAGAAACTAAAACAAACTCGGTCATCACTGATTCAATAATAGAAACATATAACACTACAGTCCACTACCCAGCTGTAACTAGCTTGTAAAACACAGAAATGTTCAAACCAAAAATATTCACACAAGTATTGACACCAGGATTTATAGTGGAAACCCAATATGGGAAAAACCACTTTGTAACATGCTACTATTATTTTCACTCTTCTGAAGTGAGCTCGGTTAAAAGCCAACCCTGTTAAAGGTTACAATACATAGTGTTAGGTGTGACCCAGTTAAAAGATTTCAATCACCTTGTTAAAAGTGAGCCTTGTTATAGGACTTACATACACTCCATTAGAATGCAACCTTGTTTAAAGGATTTAACATATGACTGTTAGGTCAACCTCTATTAAAAGGATTTTGACTGTTACAATGGTTAGAAAGTAGCATCAGTATTGATTTGAAAAACATACAACTCACTTTGCAAATATCAGATCCAATTCCATACACAAATGCTGGTTTACTGACTTTGAAACTTTTCCATCTCCATCTCTGATTTGCTCGAAACTTTTCTTCAAGGAATCACCACACTTCTCCTTCAACCTTTTCACTTATATAGTCAATAAAATTGACTATTCTTGCAGCATCTACTTCACCCATGCATTCTCATACCTAATGTTTTGGTTCCCTTAATACTTTTCTCTGTTAGGTTAACTTATCTTTTGCCACTTAATCTCCTTTGTAGATCTTAGGGTTAGGTCAGATTCATTGAATCTACCCACTTCATGTTCTTCATCTCCTCTTCTAGAATCATCTCAAATCTCATAAAGATTTACAATAAAACATTTTACAAAGTATTTAATGCTTCCAAACAATCAATAAATAAAGTCAACACGTTTTACATAATCCAAGAATTCAACAATGTCTACTCCAAATCTGAATTCTCTTCAAATATAAAAATGTTGATGCTCGGTCAATACTGTGATCATCCACTCAGTCTTCATGTAAAACACTCGGTCACTACTAAAACTATTTCCTCGGCATATACTGTCTTCCTCGATAATTAACTAATACTCGATCGACACTAGATTTTTGCTTGGCATATACTAACTCGGTCGACACTAACATAACTCAACTTAAACATGATTTCTTCATTTTTTCTCGGTTAAGCCTACCAATTTAGTCTTCAATCTTACTAAGATAAACAATACATTGTCCCATCATTATACAACATAGTCAAGTACACTTTGCAATATCAAGATAACTCAACCTTTCCCTAGGTGCTATTGTTACCATCCTTTCTTTCCCTTCTCACAATAGATATAGTACTTTCCTAAGTAGCAACAGTCTTACCAGTTAAGGTTTGACATCAATGACAATACAAACATTATTTTAATTGCAGTTTCCAACAATCTCCCTATTTGGCATTGATGGAAACACCATATGATATCACTTGAATAACACATGGATTACCAACCAATCCAAAAACTCATCTATCCATCAAAAAATTATTTATAATATCCTTAGCTTCATTCTTATTTAGAATCCTATAAGCCACACTTTTGTGAAAATCAGAAGTATTCAGATCCCCCTCTATCCCGATCTTTCATTTCTGTTCATCATCCCTACTCTTCAGTTCATGTGTTATAGTATCATTTCAGTTCAATCTCCCTCTTTGACAAAAATGCCAAAGAAACAACTAAAACTTACATCTAACAGATGTAGATATATTTTTGTAGCTTAGTGTTTCTCCCTCTATCATCTTGCTTATGACTGATTTGTTGTCTTTGCTTCTTCTTCACAGCTCTAGGACAGTCCTAAAGTGTGACAATCTTCTGCATCAATTTGTCAATTATTTTATTGTAGAATATTTGATGCAGTGCTCCTAGCTTGACTAGGCAGCCTCAGTTAGGGGAAGGACCCCTAATTGACTTCTCAAATACTCATGATCTTCTTTAGGTAAAGCTTTAGTGAATATGTCTGCCAATTGTTCTTTTGTATTCACATATTCCATTCAGACTTCCTTGTCTTGTACCAATTCCCTCAAATAGTGATACTTGATTGCTATATGCTTGGTCTTAGTGTGCATCACTGGATTCTTAGAAATATTGATGGCACTTGTGTTGTCACAGAAAATAACAATAGGTTCAGTGATTTCTTCTTTCATGCCTATCAACAATTGTTTTATCCATATCAAATTTGAATAGTTTACTACAACAACAACATACTCGGCTTCAATAGTAGATTGGGAAATGAAATTTTGTTTCTTGCTTGTCCAGGAGACTAATCTCTGTCCAAGAAAGAAAGCTCCACCACTAGTGCTCTTTTTGTCATCTACATTTCCTACCCAATCAACATCAGTGTATACTCTAAGTTCAAATTTGTCATTCTTCTTGTAGTATAACCCATAGTCAGTAGTTCCTTTCAAGTATCTCATGATTCTTTTCACCACCATCATGTGTGTTTCCTTACGATTGGTAGAGAATCTTGCCACAATCCCAACAACTAGTGCAATATCTGGTCTACTATGTACAACATACTGCAGTTTTCCAATCATGGATCTGTACAAAGTCTGGTTAACTTCTGCAACATCATCATTCTTAGATAACTTTTGTCAAGTAACCATAGGAGTTCCCATTGGTCTAGCATCTTCCATTCCAAAAATTTTTAGTATTTCATTAACATACTTAGACTATGTAATGAAAATTCCTTTCTTCATCTGATATACTTGTAAACCAACAAAGAATTTGATCTCACCAAACATACTCATTTCAAATTCAGTTTGCATCTCTTTTGAAAATTTTTTACACAATGCATCTTGTCCACCAAAAATAATGTCATCAACAAAAATTTTGGCCAATAGAATACCTTTACCTTCTTCATCCTTCAATTACAGATTGCTTGTGTCATTTGTTCTAGAAAATCCAATCTGCATCAGATAGTTATGCAACCTCTCATACCATGCTCTGGGAGCTTGTTTCAATCCATACAATGCTTTGTTCAATTTGCATACCATGTGTCTTCTGTTTGGATCAATAAAACCTTCTGGCTGTTCTATGTAAACTTCTTCTTCTAGTACACCATTTAAAAATGCAGACTTGACATCCATTTGATATACCTTGAAATCTTTATAAGCAACATATGCAAGCAGAGTTCTTACTCCTTCCAATCTAGCTACAGGGGAAAATGTCTCCCCATAATCTATTCCTTCTTCTTATGCGTAGCCTTTGCATACCAGCCTAGCTTTGTTCCTAGTGATTTCACCTTTTTCATTCAACTTGTTTCAAAACAACCACTTTGTTCCTATAACATTCTTATCTGCAGGTCTTGGTACCAGAGTCCAGGTTTCATTCTTCTCAATCTGGTCAATTTCTTCATTCATTGCTTGTATCTAGTCTTCATTTTCTAATGCCTCTTTAGTTGTCTTAGGTTCAAACTCACATAGTAAGCATGTTGGATCCTTGGTCTTGCTTCTGGTCTAAATTCTAGTGTCTTTATCTCCAATTATTTGTTTAGGCTTGTGATGTCTTCTTACATATTTTTCCAAAATAGGTTCAACATTTTTCTCCTCTATTTCATCAGGTTCCCCAACAAGATTGTCAGATTCAACTTCTGAATGCTCAGCAACCTCTTCCTAATACTCGGCAGCATTATCTTTTAGCACGACATGTTCTTGTTCTCTCTCGGCACTATTTTCCTGACGCTCGACAATCATTTCCTGTCGCTCGACATTGCTTGCCTGAGACTCAACATCAGGTGCAAGTTTGTTACCCGCCTCTTCTATTTCCTCAATGTACATGAAAGATCTATAATCTTCTGGTTCTCTTTTGCTATCGGCTTCATTTCTTTTTGCATACTCATCAATTTTTACATTCACACTTTCCACAATTTTGTTAGTGTTAGAGTTCAAACACTTATAAGCTTTACTTTTTGTGGAGTAGCCTAGGAATATGCCTTCATCACTTTTGGCATCAAACTTTCCATTCCTATTGTCTTTCAATATGTAACACTTGCTTCCAAAGATTCTAAAGTATTTAACACTCGGTGCATGCCCATACCATAATTCATAGGGTGTTAGATTTGTACCTTTCTTGATCTGTACCCGATTAAGAGTGTAAATAGCTGTACTTATGGCTTCTTTCCAGTATTTCTATGCCACATTCTTTTCAATCAATAATGTCCTTGCACAGTCCAAAATAGATCTGTTCCTTCTTTTTGCTATACCATTCTGTGGAGGTGTCCTAGGTGCAGACATCTATCTTTTGATTCCTCTATCATTGCAAAATAGATTGAATTCATTTGATGTAAATTCTCCACCTCGGTCAGATCTAAGACATTTTAGGTTCCTACTTGTCTCCTTCTCAACCTTAGCCAAATACCACTTAAAAGATTGAAAAGCATTAGATTTTTCTTTTAGAAACATTAAATGCATCATCTTGGTATGATCATCAACAAACAAGATAAAATATCTAGCACCACAGTAACTTTGTATACCCATAGGTCCACAAAGGTCAGTATGAACCAAATCTAAAATGTGTTCAGAAGTAAAAGTTTTCCTCTTAAAACTTGAATTAGTCATCTTTCCTAATTGACATTCTTTGCACATCACATTCTCAGGTTTCTTTAATCTAGGTAGGCCTCTTACTTTCTTCTTCTTACTTATCTCTACCAGATTGTCAAAGTTAACATGACATAGCCTCTTATGCCATAACCAAATGTCATCAAGTTGTGAAATCATACATATTTCTTCAGATAGGTCAAGATAGAACAAATTACCTCTAATCTGCTCACCACTTCCAATTAGTTCACCAGTAGCATCAAATATCTTAGCTTTCTTGTGATGAAATTCCACTTGGTAACTAGTTCTGTTGAGCTGAGCAACACATAGCAAATTATAATTCAATCCTTCAACCCAATAAGCATTTTCACAAGAGATTTTATCAGTCAGTTTAATCAATCCTTTTCCTCTAATAGGACATGGTGCATCATTACCAAATGTTACAGTTTTACCTTTATAATGATGTAAGGTCTCAAACTTACTTTTGTCACCAGTCATGTGATGTGAACAACCACTGTCTATAATCCATTTGTCATTCTTGTTCATATAGGAAATCAATGTAGTTTTCTCATCCTCATTAGATTCATCTTTCATTGCAACATAGACTACCTGAATTTCAAAATCATCACTGTCAATGTTAGTCTCTTCTTCAACAATGTGTTAGGCCATTTTTCTATCATAGCAAAAATCTTTTGAAAATGGCCCATTTCCTTGCAAGTTTTCTTGAAGTGTCCTGCCTTGTGTTCTTCATTGTGTCACCTTACTACAGTTCAAATTACACATGCTGAATCACAAACCCAGAGAGTTATTCAAGTTCTAAGGTCTGCAGGAAACAAATTTTAAAATCTGCCTAAGTGTCAAAAACCCACAATGTTTTTGAAAATCCATGATGTTTTCGGTCTGTGTGAAAACCTTCATTCTTTTCGACCTTATGCCTTCTCGATTTTGTGCACTTGTCTTCTGGCATTGAAAACTCTATATGTTTTCAGTCTTTCACTGTGTCAAAAACTTTGTGTGTTTTTGACCTCGGTCTTAACTACGCAAGTGCGATTGTTGGTGGGTCCCAGTTCTTCCCATTGCCTGGTGTGGTTAAAGTTTGGACAGGATCGGTGGTTGTCGCATGTTCACATGGTGAAGATGCATGACATTTATCCTCCACGCTTTTGTGACAACCATCTGATCCTCCAAAAGGTAAAGCTTCTTTGGCGGTGGTCCCGTTGGTGGTTATGTGGTGGCCTATGGTTGGCTGTCGCATGATCGCATGTCAGAGTTTTTTGACATGCGATCATGTGACCAGTTGACACCTGTTCTTAGGCCCGTTGGTGATGCAAGTGTTGTGGTCCCGCTGTTAGATGAGGAGGATAGCGTGGTGGATCCAGTGGTTGGCACATGATCTCATGGGAGGTTTCAAACCCATGCAATCATGCACCTGCCGTTTGATTTTGAAGGCTTATTTGTATGTGGGTCCTGTGGTAGAGATGACTCAGCGGTTGTAGTGAGTGGTGGTGTGACATGTGGTGTTAGGGGGGCCCAAGTCTAAGGCATGGTGGTTGTTGGCAGGACCGAGGCATGGTAAGTAATCATTTTTTGCATGATCTCATAGCCTTTTTCAAGGCTATGCGATCATGCAACTAATGGCCAGGCTTAGCAGCGGTGGTTATGCGGAGTTGTGAGGTGGTAAAGGGTTGTAGGTGCAACATGTCGCATGTTCGCATAGCCCTTCTCTGGGCTATGTGATCATGCGACAACTATTGAGATATCATCATTGCAGAGTTCTAAGGTGTGTCCAAGGTACCAGTGTTGCTGACGTGCTGGATTCTAATTGGTTGTTGACCGGTTAGCCATTGGCGCCCAAATTCAAATATGATTGCAGGGTTTCTTGTCAGTGTTTTCATAGTGAGTTGTTTGCGACAAGTGTGGTAGCTCAGAATTGATTTTTGCAGGCTTGGTCAGTTTTTCTCAAAGGTTTTGGCAGCACTGATAAAGTTATGCAATTCGCTTATTCACGGGTTTCAGTGGTGGTTCTCTATTTTATCTGGCGATTCAGTGAAGGGTGGTCGCGAGGTCGCTAAATTTTTAGCAGAAGGCGTGAAATGTTTTGCGAATTGGCGGAAGCCTTTTGTCGCCAATTCGCTAAATGTAAATGGGAACTCTTTTAAAAGGTAAAAACATAAAGCTTGTGAAGTAAGAATAATCTGATGGTTGTGACTTAAAGTTGGCAGAGATTTGAACGAGGACCGCTGATGTGCCGCTAGCACCATAAAGTGACCATTGGGATTTAATTTTAAATTCTGCAGAGGGTTTGCAATGACAGAGGTACCAAAAATTCAATTTTTGAGCGGCCAGAGTGGGTAGAATGGATTGACAAATGCTGCGGAGTGGTCCAGGTTGCCATGATAGTTGTAGAGGAGTGTCTTGCCGTAGGGGAGTAAATGATACAGTACCCTGAAATGTGTTGTAGAGATCTTTTTGGCCAGATTTCTTAGGGTTTGGTGTTGATTTTGTACCTTGGGCCAGTACATCTAGTTGGCTGTTGAAATTAGATTGTTTGAGCTTTCATGCTGCGGCTTGATCCCTGTCTTGTTTGCGTTAACTCCTCGGTGGGGTTAGGTGGATTTGAATTTTGAGTTGGAAATGATCATTGTGCTTGGATTGTAACCCTGGTATAAAGGGATTTTTGTGATCATTTTTGAATTATTGGGAGTTAGGTTTTCAAACTTTTATGGTTGTGAGTCTTCTACCCAGTCTGAATTGTAATGACCTATTTTGGTATATTTTGATAATAGAAAGAAAATTGCAGGTCTAAGCTATAGTTTTCAAGCATGGTTCCTTTGGATTGATTGTATACACTTGAGGATTCTTCATACTTAATATAGGCACATGATTCTTATCTCTCCTTTGTGTCAACATAGATAAATTTTGAACTTTCTAGTTCATTGCATAACCATTTTATGTATATGCCTTCATTCTTGAGTTCTAATCCAGGATTAGATGAAATGATGCTCTAGATGGGACATAGATTTATCTTTTGTCTATGTAAGGATACTCTGTAAGTAGTAAAAGAGATTGTAAATGTGTTTATGGCTTTGAATCTCAGATATATTCTGGTGTGTGTGTGTAGTCTGTCTAAGAAACCTTGCCCAATGCATGAGGTACTAGCCTAGATAAGTATTTCTTTGTTGACATATGCTGATTGAGGTTGTTATGATTCAAACTTATAAATTAAGAACCATTCCTAAGTTTTCAATATTTGGTTGTGTGAGGTTCTACCCCATAGTAATGGAGAGTCAATGAATGTGTGGTTATCATTTAGTACTTTCTTACTATCCTTTCATCTATTATTCAAACCCAGTCTTTGGTGTGTGAAGTATAATTTATACTGGGTTAGGTGCACCCACCTTAGTTTTGCAGAGCCAGAAGCAGAAGAGGGCAGTCTTGTCCCTATAGTTGGTCCAGTTGCCTTGCAGAGCTCCCATACTTGGAACTAACCACTCCTAACATTAGTCTCAAGGCATATTGGTAGCCCTAAGTGGCATAAGAATTTTTGAACACCAACACAATGTAACAAGATTTCTTACCTTTTCCTTTGTAGTCTTTGTACCTTCGGTAGCCTTTATCATCTCTTCTATCTTTGTGTTTGTTGTTTCTTTCTTCATCTTTATCCTTCTTGTCAGGACATCTAGCAGCTATATGACTAACTTTATTGCATGCAAAACATATAATAGGGAGTTTACCTTTATATTTTCCTTTTCCTCTTCTCAGTCTTCTAGCCATAAGAGCTTCTAGATCTTCAAGATCTTCATCAGAAATGTCACTGTCACTTTCACTTTTACTGATGCATCTTTCTTAGGCTTGTTCAGAACTAATTGTGACTTAAAAGAAGATTCAACATTTCCAATACTACCTGTTATACACTGAATTTGCACCCTTAGTTCAAGCTCTCGTAGTCTTGATAACTCAGTATAATAAGGGACTCATCTCAAGGTTGTGGGACCTTTTGCTAACTGAGATGAGACCTCTAGATTCTAGGCTGGTTCCTCTTGGATGGTCACCCAGATTTTCTCTTAAACAGGAAAGTAAACTTTGAGGGGAAAGGGTTAGAAGAAGTGCATGAAAGGGAAATAACAGAAAGCAAATCTATCCTACTAGGTGATACATCGAACTTGGGCTTGGATCTTAGTATGGAGGAATGAAACCAGTGGAAGAATCAGGTCTAATAAGTCACTACTCACTAGATAGGTTTGCATAAGTATTTCATAGGAAGGCTTGAATAGAAAACTCAACCTATGACCTGCAAACAAACATCCACTCCTATAGCTTGGTGCAAGATTGAGACAAGACTGTTAGGGGCTAAAAAATACCCACAAAACATCTAAATCAGATCAAACACAGTAACGCACACAGCTACAGAAAGAGAGAGGGACCGGGAACCCCAATTTCCATTAACAACATTCATAACCTCAATCCAATAAGAGACAAAATCAGACAAGGAAGCATAGGGACAGGAGAAATGCCACAAAATACTCTGCAATGTTTGAATTTATCAATGAAAAATTACAATTTGTGGAAAACCAGGAAGCAGGAAAAATGCTATAGATGGTTCTCCAAGAAAAGACTTTCTTTTACAAAATGCAAATTCTAAGCACTACTGGCTCCAAAAAAAACAATATACACATCCCTCAACTGCACCCAGGTAGGAGTCAAAAAATTAACCAGGGTTATACAGATATGCATAAAATAATCAACCCTAAACCAGTCACAATCTGATCATAAATGATTCTCTGGAAATATCACAATAGATCAGATATCCTTCTCTTTGCGTGCCCATGCCCTGTACTAAAATCAACCTGCAGACACAAAAGCCTTAACTCATCTACCTCTCTGCAAATCAGGCTGTCATGAATGCTCCAAATCCGATCGCATACTAGAAAGGAATCAAAATGACGCTCAAAATATCCTTGCAAACACCCAGCAACTGCCTCTAGAAATCATCAATTCTTCACTTGCCCGAGCTTGCAAATGTCCACTCTATAGAAGAAACCCCGCGAAAAGGTCACATTGCCTTGTAAAGGTCACTAGTCGCATGATCGCATGAGGCTAGGAAACCCCATGCGATCATGCGACAAGCTCTTTGAAATTTTCTGCTAGCCATAGCAATGGTCGCATGATCGCATGAGGCTGAAAGGCCTCATGCAGTCATGCGACAACTCCCTTTAAAACTGCCACCGCCTTGCCACATGTCATCTGGGCCCCCGTAAAAATCTGCCACCTATCGAACCTTTGCCACGTGGTCCAACTAGAACTGACCACATGCCTTGAGAAGTCAGTGGTCACATGATCGCATGAGCCAGAAAGGCATCATGTGATCATGCGACAACCTTTGAAAAATATCGCTCCCGTGCAAGATAACTCGGCCCCGCAAGACTGCACTGCAAAGCTAACCCCAGCTCCACCTTGGGTTCAAATTTCCTTTGTTTGCCAAGTCACGTGTTTCTTCCTTAACCCCAGGCCACATCTAGTGACCACGTGAAGACCGTTGATCTCAGCCTCATCTGATGGTAGTCACCAAGTCACGCAATCCCTTCGGCATATTCTTCTCCGTTAGGAGATTACCCTACTAAAAGAATTCTCACAATCGCCAGATAGGAAGAATATTCCCTCTTTTATTTCGAGATTGCCTAACCGAAAGAAAATTGGGCCCACCTCCAATTGTGCAACCGCGCAAAGCTTGCCCAAACTCGAGCCCAAAACTACCATGTGGCACTCTCCCATTCATCCCAGCTGCCACATCAACAAACACCTTGGCACCCCTAACACAGGACCCACCGCAACTATAAGATTCCCATCTAACAGTTGTCGAATGATCACATAGGATCAGAAGATCCCATGAGATCATACGACCACTGTCAGATCTCCTCGCTCTTGCACCAATGCTTAGAAACCTTGAGCCCCACCTCTAACTGTGCAACCGTGAACCACCGCTATGAAAACCACTACTGGTCTATCACATGGTCGCATGGGCTCAGGAGAGCCCATGCGATCGTGCGACAAACCGCATGAGGTTAGCCACTGACCGCAAACTACCACCATGGATGACCGTCGATTGGAGATACCATATCAACGGTTGTCACGTGATCTCATGGGATCGAAAGATCCCATGCGATCATACGACAACCGTTGGATCTTCTGCTCTGGTACAATCTCAGGCCGTATCGAAGTTGTGTGTTTAGGGCCGAAATGCAAATGCTAGAGAAGTGTAAAGTGTGGAAGGGGTCAAAAACATAGAAGGTTTTTGGTCCGAGGTCGAAAACACACTAAATTTTCAGAGCTGAGAAGTCAAAAACACACTAAATTTTTAGACCAAAAGGTAGAAACATCCCAAGCCTACAGAGAGGAGGTAAAAAATACACTGGGTTTTCGACACTTTGAGCGTTTCACTTCAAAAATAGTATTGCGGCCAAAAAATGAAAGACAGGGAATTTTTTGGGCAACACTACCAACAGTGAAATTATTATAATTAGACAGTTCAAAAGCAGTCAGTTTTCCAATCAAACCTTCCAAGGTAAGCACATTTCCAGAGTTACATCTAGATTCCTAAATAGATGAGATCTTAATAGCATATATAGGATGCAGAGTTCTTAGCACTTTTCCAATTGTGGTCTCATCATCAATAGTTCCATTTGCTCCTCTAATAGCATTCACAACTTCTTTTATTCTACCATAATATTGTGCAATGTTTTCATCTTCCTTCATTCTCATTTCATCAAACTTACCTCTGAGACTCTCGGCTTTAGCTTTCAGTACATATAGATCACCACCATAGATCTTTGCAAGAGTGTCCCACAGATCTTTAGCAGTTGTGTAGTCCTTAATATCCTCAAATTCTGGATAGCTTAGGGCAGATGCAATCTCCAACTTTGCCTGATTATGTTCCTACTTAGCTCTCATTTCCTCGACAGTCAAAGGTGCAATGGGTGTGACATAGTCATGCTCAATGTAGTACTTTGCAGAATCACCAATACCAGTCAGATGCAGCTTCATCAAGCTTTGCCATGCAGGGAAGTTTTCCTTGTTCAGCTTCGGTGCCTCCTTCTTATACATCTTGATCATTTTCTTCAAGTCCCTTTAAACTTGTTTTTTGTAGACACCAATAAGCAACACAGCTCTAATACCTATTGTTAATATGATTTAGAACAACAAAGAGTGGGGGTGAATCGGTTGTTCTTAGGTCCTGATGTATAAAATAACTTCAAAAATTTTTCTTTAAATCAGATCAAGCAACCAAAACAAACTCGGTCATCACCGATTCAATAATAGAAACATATAACACTGTATTCCACTACCCAGCTATAACTAACTTGTAAAACACAAAAAAATTCAAACCAAAAACATTCACACAAGTATTGACACCAGGATTTATAGTGGAAACCCAATATGGGAAAAACCACTTTGTAACATGCTACTATTATTTTCACTCTTCTGAAGTGAGCTCAGTTAAAAGACAACCTTGTCAAAGGTTACAATACACACTGTCAGGTGTGACCCGGTTAAAGGATTTCAATCACCTTGTTAAAAGTGAGCCTTGTTACAGGACTTACATACACTCCATTAGAATGCAACCTTGTTCAAAGGATTTAACATATGACTATTAGGTCAACCTCTGTTAAAAGGATTTTGACTGTTACAATGGTTAGAAAGTAGCAATAGTATTGATCTAAAAAACATACAACTCACTTTGCAAATATCAAATCTAATTCCATACACAAATGCTCGTTTACTAACTTTAAAACTTTTCCATCTCCATCTCTGATCTGCTCAGAACTTTTCTTCAAGCAATCACCACACTTCTCCTTCAGCCTTTTCGCTTTTACAGTCAATAAAACTTACTATTCTTCCAGCATCTACTTCACCCATGCATTCTCATACCTAATGTTTTGGTTCCCATAATACTTTTCTCTGTTAGGTTAACTTATCTTTTGCCGCTTAATCTCCTTCATAGATCTTAGGGTTAGGTCAGATTCATTGAATCTACCGCTTCATGTTCTTCATCTCCTCTTCTAGAATCATCTCAAATCTTATAAAGATTTACAATAAAATATTTTACAAAGCATTTAATGCTTCCAAACAATCAATAAATAAAGTCAACACGTTTTACATAATCCAAGAATTCAACAATGTCTACTCCAAATCTGAATTCTCTTCAAATATAAAAATATTGATGCTCGGTCAATACTGTGATCATCCACTCGATCTTCATGTAAAACACTCAGTCACTACTAAAAATGTTTCCTTGTCATATACTGTCTTCCTCGACAATTAACTGATACTCGGTCAACACTAGATTTTTTCTCGGCATATACTAACTCGGTCGACACTAACATAACTCAGCTTAAATATGATTTCTTCATTTTTTCTCGGTTAAGCCTACCAGTTTAGTCTTCAATCTTACTAAGATAAATAATACATTGTCCCATCATTGTACAACATAGTCAAGTACACTTTGCAGTATCAAGATAACTCAACCTTTCCCTAGGTGCTATTGTTACCATCCTTTCTTTCCCTTCTCACAATAGATATAGTACTTTCCTAAGTAGCAACAGTCTTACCAGTTAAGGTTTGACATCAATGACAATATAAAAATTATTTCAATTGCAGTTTCCAACAACTTTACATACTACAAAGTTGATTTAGTCGGTAATCACAGTTTGGATAATTACTAGTAATCAGTAAAGTGGATAGACATATTGATATTTTATGTTGCCAAGCTGCCTAATTTGTTGAAATTATTTTGTAAGGTACATCTGTGTATTTGGGACTATAGGATAATTGATTTAACTAATTCATCCCCTCTCAGTTATTCTAACAAAAACTTGGAAAAGAACAATAAAACAAGACAATGTTGAAAATTATAAAATAGAAGATGCATATAGTGAGAGCAATTCAAATAGTGATGATATAAACACTCTCAGTAAAATTGAGACACCGACTAATACACTTGTACATGGATTTACATAATCTTCATCTGTTTATGACTTGAATAATAAAATTATTGAAACAACACTTGGTGAAGAAAATCAACCACTTGAAATTTTTAAGATATATGTGCTGAAGAAATGAACTTCCCTACTCTATTCTTTGGTTGTCCAGGAGATGAAGACAAACAAAAAAAATACACAGATCAAAAAATTGCATACTGGGAGATTGTACACTCTAATGGTGATTTCACATCTTACATTACTAATCTATTTTTCAAAACAATGTGCATAATCATTGACACAATTATGTCTATTATATCAATATGAATTCATAAGTGTCAACTAAAAGGATGAAATCTACTAGAAAAATATGTTAAAGACAAGACAAACTTAGACAAAATTCTAAAATAAAATTTTGGATACATGGATTTCAAACATATATGTATATCTCCAAATTATCTTCATGAAACAAAAATTTCTTTTTTGCAATGATAAGACAACTGAGACCTCTAACCTTATTTTTGGCATTCTCATGTGCAAAGTACTTATGGAAACCATTAATATCATTAGTAACTACATTATATAAAAAAATTCCAAAAAAAATACAATTTCAACAAGAAATTGAGCCTGACATTGACTACCTTATTCAAAAAGACCTTGTAACTTGTACTCGATATTATAGACATAGGATAAGTTGTCTAAAAAACATGCTAAATATAGATGACACAATTTTAGAACATGTAAAAGTTTCTTTTTTGTTACTGAATTCCAAAATAGAGGAAATGAACATGATCATGATTTGATATAAATTATTGATTCCCCCATTTATGGAATATGAGATAATTTTAAAATTTAATATTTTTTGATAAATATATTATATGTGACACAAAAAAACTTGTATAATAAGAAATAGTAAGAAATTGTAAGATGTAGACCACTCACCAATTCTTACATACATTGGAATGCAAAGCCTCCCACAAAATGAATTTGATTAGCACAACCAAAGGAGGAAGGATACCAATGCAAGATCTATGCTTTGTGGGGTTTTTATTCCTAATAGATATTTTTTAATGATAGATCTAATCTAATAAAGTGATGCAGGGGCATTCTTGGGTCCTCAGTGAATCTGCATGGTGGTGTGTTACTTGGCCGGTGTTACTCGGTTGTAGCTTTAACCGGTGGTTTTGGTTATTGAAGGAAGCTCGGTCGCTAAAGTAACTCGGTGAAGCTTCTGGTGTTTGGTGAAACTGGTGCTCGGTGATGCCTGTGTAATACCCCAAAAATGAGCTATAAGTTCATTAACCTCCTACATCTACAAATCGAATGAAATCGACATCAAAGTCCTAATCTAAGGCATATCTAAACGTCATCGAATCCTAATTGATTATCTTAAATTCTACATCAGGGGATATTCCTAATTATCTTAATTATCTTTAATTTAATGATTATTTGGCAATAAATCACATTTATCCTAAGTTTGATTAATTGAATATTTTCATATTTAATTAATTAGATTTAATATCTTGCCACTTAATTGTGTAATTAAATTTAATTCTATCTATTATTAATTATATTATTTAATTTTGACAATAAATCCAATATCCTATGAATAATTGATTAAATTTTTATTTAATTAATTAAAGCAAGTTGTCATTATTTAATAATATAGTTTTTAATAAAAGTTTGATTAAATAATTGATTAACCCATAAATCAATTATTTATTTTCAAAAATCAGTTAAGTTGAGCATAAATCACTTTATTTATTTAATTAATTCATAATTATTATGCACATTCAAAAGAAACAGTTAAACTCCAAATTAGAAAATCAATGCAAAGTGTTGACTTTTTAGAACTCAACATCCTTTTGGAGTTCAAAAAGCTGATCTAAACTCTAATTTGAGTTAAAAAGCTATTTTTGCATGATTTGCATATTTTTGTGAATTAAATTATCTTTATTATCAGATAACTCAAAAATCAAGCTGAGTTAATTTGAGTGATTTATGGCTTTTATCCATGCACCTCTAAAGCCCTGGATTTCTATAAATTAATGCTTTAGCTCATCTCAAAGCATCTCATATTTTTGCACAATCACGTTGGAGAATTGGAATTTGGAGAATCAAAGCTTATTGTGAATCAAGGCTATTGTGAGATCAATTTATTTTTTTTACATTCATTTAGATTCTTTTTCATATCATTGTTAGATCATTTTAGCAGATCAATTTCATATAGATTAGATTTCATATCAAGTTTTTATCATTCTTATTGCATAGAAAATCCAAAAAAATAGCTTAATTGCATTCAATTCATATCTAGATCAATTGCATTCAAATCCTTCATTTAGGTGTCATCTAGGTCATTGATCTCGATAACAATCTGAGAACATCAATCTCGCACTTACTAGAAGGCAGTAAATCGCTTGGTTAAATTAGATTTCAATTTTGCATGATTTTGATTTTTGCTAACCTCTAATGTTTTAATAAAGTGGTGTGTCTACAGATCAGGTACAAAATTCACACACACATTTCTGGCGCCCACTGTGGGGCAACCCACCTTTACATGCTAGTTTTGATTTTTTTGGGGAGCTAAAACCCTAAAGTTTCAAAGATTTAATTTTATCTCCCTAGCGGCTTGAAATTTTTCTCTAAAATTTTTTTCATAGGTTGGAAACATATCAAAGAAGTTACAACAAAAAATTCAAAATTTTTTGAGATGTTTTTAATTTTTAATAATTTTTTCTTGAAATTATGGAAAAAATTAATATCTGACGCAAATCAACATATTTTTTGGAAATTTTTATATTTTTAGAAATCTCTTTAAATTCTACAGGGGGTCCATTCTTTGTATTTTAAATTTGGATACAATATAGTAGCTCAAATAGTCAATTTATAAAAACTAGTCTATTTTGATAAAATAGGTCTTTAGAGCACAAATGAAGAGATTTTTCTAAAATTTTTACATTTTTGGAAAGCTCTCTATTTTTTAGTAGGGGTCTCTATTTTGAATTTCTATTTTTGTGGCCAAAATCATATCAAAAAAATTAGATCTTCTTGACTGGGTCAAATGCAACAAAAAAAATAAAGTTTTGTGATGGGTATGCACTTATTTTTTTACATGGTTCAATGAATGATATGAGTTGTCATTTGGGTTAATTACTGGTTATTATTTCTGATAATAATTGATTTTTAGAGCTAACCCTATGGTTTTCATAAGTTGAATATATGTTGCATATCTTGTTTGCTTGTTTGCTTGTTGGAGAGTTCGTCACTTGCTTGCATGAAAAAGCTCAACAAGAATTGCTAAAAATTAGGTAAAATCTACTAAGCACATTGCAAAGATCCTAGGTATTCTCCTTCATCTAATAACATTTTGATTTGGACTTAAAATAAATCTCTTATGTGTCTGGCTTGTGTGCATCTTTTCATACTTTTGTCTATTTCTACACACTTGCATAATTGATACTAGGTTATGACCCCTTAAGGATTCATTAAGTAGTCTTAGATGCTTGTGATTGATCTAGATTGCTATCTTGGGTTATTGGACTTGCTAAATCTGTCGGCCCCTCATTTTCACCCCGTGGCTGCAATATCAACACCACATTAAAGGGGACGGGTCTACATGAAAGAAGCGTTAATTGTTCCACTAGGCAACCCTTTTGTGCTTTTTGAAACTCACTTGTTTTCTAAGTTGGAGACTCATTTTCAGCTTGTGTGAGGTGTTAAGTGTTTCACCTTGTCGACTCATCTCATATTCACTTTAAACGTTAAGTGTTCCTCTTTCTACTTTTTGGGTACTTTTGGTAGATTTGCTTTTTGGAAACATACATCTGTACTCACATAGTAATTAGGCCCTATGAACACTATTCGTGATTCTTGAGAGATTGGATTCCCAGTGAAATCGTTCTTGATGATAGAATCCTTGTAGGTAGGGAGGATACTTAGTGCGTTTCACATTCAACTTGGTTAGTGCATCTTCTCTTATTGATCGATACATTCTCTCCCAGGAGAGGTTGATAGATCATGTGGGGTTGACATCACGAGCTTTGGTGGATCAAAATTGGTTAGTGTGCCTTCTCTTATTGATCGATACATTCTCTCCTCGGAGAGGTTGATAGATCATGTGGAGTTGATATCATAGACCTTGGTGAAGCAAAACTTTGTCTTAGCGTGTTGGATTTATCTGTTTGCTTTATTTGGGTTAAAAGTGAAAAAGCGTCAAAAACCTTGGATCTGGAGCCAAGTCCCCTTGTGGTATACTATTGTGAGTCATCTTTAAAGAGGGTTAACCATAGCAGACAATCCCTTCATAGGGCCAACTGCGTTGACAGAACCTCAAGCGATAATAGCCATTTTCGCCATGGTAGTGACAGCCGCTATATAAATACCCTTATGGAAGAAATCTTCACGGGTATGGTTAATTGTTGGGTTGTCAGATCTCCCTAGTAGCTCCTGAAGATTAAGTTCTCAGACTATGTCAAAACCCTGGTGTGCCGAGATTGGAGTTCACCCCTTTGGATCATAAAAGTTGCAGATTCAAACCATTACTAAAAACCCTAGCAAGGCCAAATTTTCATTTTCTAGGGTATATGTGCATCATTGTAAAACATTTTGGAACATACAAAATTAGCGCTTCTAAGGATTAGAACTAATCAGTCACTTGATTGTTCATGTGCAAGGTTGCTTTTTCCCTTATTCATTGTTTTCAGATGTGCTTGAAATCAATTGCTTGCTATTCTACATTCTTGTTTATCTACTTGGCTATTAAAAATGATCAAATCTGGTATAATCTTCAAATTTGGATAGTACAATTTGCAAACAATCTAAATTTGAAAACCCTAAAATTTGCAAAATTTGACATAAAATCCTTTCTGGAGTCAAAAGACATTTTAGGAGGTCAAAAGTCATACAAGTTTTTGCCAAGTGTCATTTCATTACTGCCCATCTGTCGTATGATTGAGTACCCAGTATCATATGAGTTTTCATGCCAGCAAATTCTAAAAGACAAAATCTTACTTGCAACTGTCGTACAAGTTTTTCAACTGTCATTTCATGGCCTACCAACTGTCGTATGAGTTTGCAGAAAGTCATTTGGGAAAATTTTGAAAAGTCAGAAAATTGTCATAATTGCCAAATACTTCAGCTTTTACAACCTATTTCCAAAATCTGTCATACAAATCACTGTGTCAAGAATAGAGCAATAGCTATTGAGAATTAGTACACATGTCTCAAAGAATTAGTACACATGAGGAAGAAACTCTGATGAGGGCCATGATGAAATAGATGCATGCTATGCAAGTCAAGATTAACAAACTTGAGAAAGAAAAGGAACCTAAAGAGTTCTCCATGGAAGCTCTATGCCCTTTCCCATTTGATAAAGACTTGTATATGTCACCATGCCTCCAGATAGAATTTGAGCAATGTGATAACCCTTATGATACCTCTTCCATGGAGAGTGACACATCCAGCTTTGGAGACTATGATGACTATGATGATAGACAATGTAATGATACCTATGACACCTCTGTTCCTAAGAGTCATCCTCGTCGTGTGTTCCTACTTACTATAAATGGGCCGTCACATTGGATAGATCATGATGGTGATCCATATGATTCTGATTTTGAAAGAGATTTTGATGGCTTTTGTGGACAATATCTAGATGATACATCTACTTCTATTGAGGAATATAAAATGTATCATGCTGATTTGAAATGTCAATACTATAAGGATCTCTCCTCTCAGAACTCTCAGGCTGAAAATAAAGATTACACTCTCAAGCAAGATCATTTTAATGTTGGACCTTTGTCTTGTGATGGTTCCCTTCCATCCCTTACTTCCTCCAATACTCGTACATTTCCTAAAGCTTCTGAGTCTTTCAAATCTTTCACAGAACCTTCATTCAACACAAGCCCTGATACTTTTCATGTGGTTTCCTATAGTTATCCTCCAGAGCTACCTCTTAAAGAAACTCAAGCTAACCTTCACTTGGCTGCAAATACTTTCAATAATGCTATACCTAAAGAGCCTAAGTCTTTATATGCTACAATACTTACTTCAGCTAGTCCTCCACCATCCCTTCCAAAGTCTTCCATACAATCCCAGGATACTTCCTTGTCCTTAGAAGTGGCTCCATGTCAAGAGGATTCCACAAATCATAAAGAAAATAACATAAAGAAAGATCAAGATCAAGAACCCTCCATGTCATCCAATCCTTTTCATGATGTCTCTTATCCGTTTCAAGGTTCTTTTGATCCCGCACACCCTTTTTCATGCATTCCACCATGTATTAAGTCTTCTCCTAAGTAAGATCAAGCTACTACTTACACTATTGAGCTTATTGACAATCAAAATAACCTTACTACACTTTCACTTTCCAAAGATGATACTTCCATTAAGGTTGGTAAAAATGGTGGTGTTCCTTCCAATGTTAAGCCTATTGAAAATCAAGAAAAAAATTATGCGCTTATGCTATCCAAAGATCCTTGTCAAGATCAAAGTCTTCCATCTTCTTATTCTACCACTCCATGTTCACTTCCACTTTCTACTCTTCCTAAGTCTTTGCAAGCTTTGAACAATCCTATCAAAGAAGGTGCTCATATTCAAAATGTATTTGATTCTATTGAAAATTCTAATGCTCACTCTAAAGGTGTTGATGTCCTTGGTTGTCATATAAATGTTGATGAACTTTTTGATCATCCTTTTGCGTCTTCCACTTCCATCCTTGGACCTCTTCCACCACTACTAAAGGCTTCACATTTGCCTTCCATCTTGGGTCCTTATGTCCCTTCACTTTCCCCTCCTAACTCTCCTAATTCACCATCCATCTTGGGTCCTTACATCCCTCCATCTCCCATCTTTCCTCAAGATCAACATAGATGCATACCCTTGAATCCTTTTTATCCACCCACCCATCTAAACTAGTCATATCCTCCTTCCACAAGTCCCAATTCTTTTGGAAGTAACTTGAATGTTCAATACAAGAAAAAGAAGCAATATAAGAATCCATCAAAAAAGGATCACCATGTCTACTCTAAATGACATGGATGCATAAAGTCAAAAGAGATATCTAAGACAAAAACTACAAGACAAGTATGGGTTCCAAAATCCATCATTAAAGATATTCTCTCCAAATTACCAAAAATAAATGAAAAGCCTACGACTATATGGATTCCAAATTCTCTCTTGAAAGATTTTGGTGTTGAGCAAAAAGTTAAGTTGACATTCAAGCTTCCAAAGACTTCCACTTCATCTTTTTCCAAAAGCATTCCTCCATTCCATGCACCTAAACCACAACCTCTACTATCCATTCACCATATTCCTTCACGTATTCTTTCATTCACGATTCCTCCATCCTCTCACCACCCTTCAAGGTATGTGTTGATGTTGAGCTTGCCTTCCTTTCCATTTACCCTTTCACAATCCTTCCATTCATTATCCTTCTACCTTCTATCATTTTTCCTCATTTGCCTATTCCTCCTATCTTCCAACCTCACTCGCTTTACATAAAACCTTATCCTCCATTTTTCTCTTCCATCTCCCTTTCCCTATCAGTATCTTTGAGCGTATCATTTTGAATCCTTGGCATATCATGGTTTGTCCTTTCAAGGAGCATTATCTAAAAAGCTTGCCTTCTTCTAAAAGAGAAAAAAAGAGAAATGAAAGAAAAATTAAAAAAATTTGAAAATGTGCCTTGGTGAAAATCTAGAAACAGGTGCCTTGGTAGCAAAAATAGAGAGAAATAAATTCATCCTATGTGAAAACCACTTCCTTGTGGCACCTTGGATAAGTACCATGATGAAAACCTGGCAATCAGGCATCATGCGTAGTTCTTCTACATATTTCATCCATTCCATCTCCTCTCTTTGATCTTGACAAGGTTGACCTATACATGAACATTTGGCTATTTTGTGAGTTGTTTGATGATGATCTTGCTTTCATTCCTTCCATGTCTAGCCTTCATATCTATTTTCCTCCATTCATTCTAGTCTTTCGCTATCATTTCCCCTTTGGTCTTGATCTAAAAGAAAAAAAGATTAGAACACGATGCTTTGAAACCTCTTGACATGTCTACTCCTTTGGACTGCATCCTTTCCTTCTTTGGCATTACGCTTTTGTGACTTATCCTATGCTAGCCTTTCATTTCTTGTCCCAATGCACTTTACATGACAATTTTTCCTATCTTGGATATTCTTGAGGAGTTTTCCCTTGATGATTTCTTCCCTTCATTCTCTTTCATTCTCTTATCTTCCATCTCTTCCACTAGCTTGCCAATCCCTCTTGTTCTCCACCTTGCTAGACATTGGGACTGTATGATATGATCTTAATTGAGAGTTTGCAATGGAAAAAGATGCTATCAAGTATACCAGTATCAGAACAAGTATTAGAACACCTACTGGGGCTACACCTTTCACTTTGGTTTATGGGTCTGAAGTGGTACTACCTATTGAGGTCAAAATCCCATCACTAAGAATCAGAATGCATGGTCTAGTAACTGATGATGACTACAGAGTGTCTAGGTTGCAAGAACTTGAACTAATAGATGAGCACAGACAAGCAACATATGATCATCTCAGAGTATATCAAAAGAGAATGTCTAGAGGCTACAACAAGAAAGTCAGACACAGAGAATTTTAGTTTGGTGATCTAGTCTTGAGAGAAAATCCTAAAAATCAATCACATCGAGAACGCAAGGGGAAGTTTGAACCCAAATGGCTGGGTCCCTTTGTAATCACTGCTATTTTTGGCTCTGGTTCCTATCAACTCTCAACAACTAAAGGAGAACAGCTCTAAGAACCAATCAACATTCTCCATTTGAAGAAATTCTATGCCTACGACATTCAGTCTATGGTAAAATGTCCTGAAAAAATCTTTAAAATTGGAAAATGTCCTAAAAAAAATGAACATCTTGGTGAAAACCTAGCAATAGGTGCCTTGATGATTCACAAAAAAATAAAAATATAATAAAATGAGAAGAAAAAAAGTGCCTTGGTGAAAACCTAGAAACAGGCACCTTAGTAGCAAAAATAGAATCTCTGCCAAGATGGTGAAAACCTGGCAAACGGGTGCCACTTGTTTCAAAATGCTCCATCTATCAGCGCAATCTTGGTCTTTCCCAACTTTCAATTTTGCTTTAGTTTGTACATATCTCCCGGTTTGTTTCTGCATTTCCAGTTTTCAATAAGTTGGTCTGTACACCACTCAGCTCAAGCGTTTGTATCCTATCAATGCTTAACACTTGGGGGCGATCAATGTCATATCCTATGGATCCGGTGTATCTGAGACGTATCATATCCATTCAAAGTCCTTTGAACCTTCATTTGAGTCAGTCAAGTCTATCTTGTCTCCAGAAAAGATTTTACATCTACAACAACGCAATCAAACACAAACTGAAAACAATCTATGCTTTTTTACATGCTTTTATCTCCTTGTATGCTTACTGATTCGCATTGAGATTTTTGCATATTGTGTCCCTTCGAGCTCTTCGATGATGTCCTTTATAGGATTTAGAGAGTGATGACTGGGGGCATAATCTTTTCTTTGTTTTCTTCTTGTATGTGAAATTCTAAACAACTTCAAAAATTCTAGATTGAAATGGTGTCCGACTGGAAGAGCCTCTATCTCAAATTGGATGGCCATGCGTACCTCAACCATCGATACCCAAAAAATTCAAGGAAGTTTGATCTAACTATTGTCTTTTTGAGTGAGTTATTTCTCCTACTGTGAAATGCGATCTTACCTAGGGATGTGAATGCTAAAGGGTCACTACGGGTAATTCACACTAGATTTAGAATGATCTCTTGACCGTTTGATGTGTATGTTAAACGCAAATTGCTATATCAAAATGGACATGATATTCAGGTCATCCTGGTGTTTGTGCCTTGGTGCTTATATCTAATCTGACATTTTGAAAACAAAATCAATATTCATATATCCTTGGTTGTTGACCAGTAGGTGTTGTATTGATTCTTGCGCATACAAATTGATATTCATATGTCTATGGTTTCATAGCTAGTGGGCATTGTATTGATTTATCTGGTTACCTAAAATTTCAATGATGATAACAAATCGACATATGATCAGTGACTAGGTCCTAGGTCTTAGGTTGCATTTCATACTGCATGTCTTTTTGCATTTTTGCATGTTTGCATGATCTCACAATGGTTGGATAAACTTCAATGCTTAAACGATTCTTCAAATCGCATCTTCAAGTCTAACAAGAGCTGAATCTCACACGAAGGTTCCTCCAACGAAACAGCAAGTAGAATCCTTTTTCGAGATCAAATTCAAATATGAGATCATTCATATTATTAACTACTTGCATATTCGACCTTCAATCATCACAGAAATCCAGTATTCAACTTAATTGATTATCTTACATCAAACTATCAAAATTTCAACTTGGTCAACTATGGCCAACTCATAGTTTCACCTAGTCAAACTTGGTCGTCTGGACCTCTAAATGATGCAAAATACATTCTTGGACGTGTTTAACCACTTCTCAAATCAATTAACATGCTTCTAAACTATCAATGCTGACTTTTCTTGTCAGATTTCAATTTCAATCCCGAAGGGGGCATGGTATTGCACATCATTCAAGTCTGTAAATCTAATTTTATCTGGAATCTGTTATCTTTCATCAGTGATCAAGAAAACAACCACATCTAGTTGCTGATTCATCAAAAGTCCTCATCGCTCAGGGAAAATCTATCATCACTTGGGGCATATCAGGTTTGTCGATCCATATAAATCTGGTATCCTCCTAATCTTGTAATCTGTATCGGCTTTTTGCAACCATAAGTTCATTAGTGTTATTTCCTTGGTTCTTCAGCAACTAAAGGGTTCGGATGTGATACCTGCTAGTTTTGCTAAGACAATCGAGTCTAGAACCGGTCACTCACTTCTTCGCAATCATAAGGTTCGGAATCAAGCATTTTGACACATTTTTTTTTTCGCAATCCTTGGTTCATCGCTGCTATAGTGAACATTATCTTTGGTCATTTAGGACCTATTATCTTCATATCAAATCAATATCAATCAGCTTCTGTCTCATATCAATTATCAATTTCGAATCAGTTTCATATCTCTATCAAACACAGACTGTCTTTGAACCACTGTGCTTCACACAGTAATTCAAAGAGGGGCAAAATGTAATACCCCAAAAATGGGCTATAAGTTCATTAACCTCCTACGTCTACAAATCAAACAAAATCAACATCAAAGTCCTAATCTAAGGCACATCTAAACATTATCGAATCCTAATTGATTATCTTAAATTCTACATCAGGGAATATTCCTAATTATCTTAATTATCTTTAATTTAATGATTATTTAGCAATAAATCACATTTATCCTAAGTTTGATTAATTGAATATTTTCATATTTAATTAATTAGATTTAATATCTTGCCACTTAATTATGTAATTAAATTTAATTCTATCTATTATTAATTGTATTATTTAATTTTGACAATAAATCTAATATCCTATGAATAATTGATTAAATTTTTATTTAATTAATTAAAGCAAGTTGTCATTATTTAATAATATAGTGTTTAATAAAAGTTTGATTAAATAATTGATTAACCCATAAATCAATTATTTATTTTCAAAAATTAATTAAGTTGAGCATAAATCACTTTATTTATTTAATTAATTCATAATTATTATGCACATTCAAAAGAAACAGTTAAACTCCAAATTAGAAAATCAATGCAAAGTGTTGACTTTTTAGAACTCAACATCCTTTTGGAGTTCAGAAAGCTGATCTAAACTCTAATTTGAGTTAAAAAGCTATTTTTGCATGATTTGCATATTTTTGTGAATTAAATTATCTTTATTATCAGATAACTCAAAAATCAAGTTGAGTTAATTTGAGTGATTTATGGCTTTTATCCATGCACCTCTAAAGCCCTGGATTTCTATAAATTAAGGCTTCAGCTCATCTCAAAGCATCTCATATTTTTGCACAATCACTTTGGAGAATTAGAATTTGGAGAATCAAAGCTTATTGTGAATCAAGGCTATTGTGAGATCAATTTGTTTTTTTTACATTCATTTAGATTCTTTTTCATATCATTGTTAGATCATTTTAGCAAATCAATTTCATATAGATTAGATTTCATATCAAGTTTTTATCATTCTTATTGCATAGAAAATCCAAAAAAATAGCTTAATTGCATTCAATTCATGTCTAGATCAATTGCATTCAAATCCTTCATTTAGGTGTCGTCTAGGTCACTGATCTCGATAACAATCTGAGAACATCAATCTTGCACCTACTAGAAGGCAGTAAATCGCTTGGTTAAATTAGATTTCAATTTTGCACGATTTTGATTTTTGCTAACCTCTAATGTTTTACTGAAGTGTTGTGTCACAGATCAGGTACAAAATTCACACACACAGCCTGCGTTTGTCAATATTGCTTGGCTTGGTTAGTTGTTTCATTGGTGCTTGGTTGTTTCTCTAGTGCTCGGTAGTCTGGTTTACCGACTGGAGTTCTTGGCGGTTTGGTTGGCCAACTTGTTGCATTTATTATTGGTAACTTTTGTTACATTCTCCTATGTAGATCTTGAGACCAACATGGAGAATTTAATAATTGTAAGGCTATTTGAGAGCCGGGTTGTATTTCATTTAATATTTGTTTGTAGGAGTTAATTGTGTCATCCAGCCGACTTGTGGCTGATGATTAGTATTTATAGGATGTTTGGGTAGATATTTTAGGCATCAAATTAGGAGTTTAGGAGTAGATCTAGGGTAGCAGATAAGTGAAGTTGTGGAAAAGATCCAGCGAGATCTAGCAGATCAGATTGATTTCTGATAGTTTTTAATAGTGGAGCTAGTGGTTTGCATGCTTTGAGACAAGGAGATTTCTTGGTGTCTTACGATCTCAAGTTTAGATATGCCTTAGGGTTTCCATCAGTTGCTGATAGTTTTCAAAATTGAATTAGCTGGAGTTGTGTTGGATCATGTCAATCTTATTGAATTACTTGTTGTTTGTAATTGGCCCTAACCTGGAAGGCCTTACAACCGGGCATGTTAATGAAAATATTATATTAGGCATATCTTGTTGTGTTGTTCCATTGTGTTCTTGATTGGCTACAAGGTTGGACTGTCCCTAATTGGATCCACCATCCTTTGACTGTGTCAGGTGGTATCAAAGCCGAGTTGATCTTGTAGAGTGAAGGTTAACCTAGCAAGGATGATCTTGCAAAGTTGATCTTTTGGGTGAAGAGATCATATGATCTGGGTTGCAGATCCATGGCACTAGACTTGTGGAATCTTGGCCTAGTTGTTTGTGCGAGGTGGCAGGTTGCAATCTAACTTGCATGTAACTTGGAGGTTGTCACAAGGTGGTCGGTGTAGGCTTTTGTTGCAGAGGGTTTTCTTATCTTTAAGGATGCCTCTGAGAATATTGGACCCTAGAGTGATCACGAATCTCTGTGATACTATGGAATCTAGGATTACAGAGAAGGTGAAATCTAATTTTAGATCTGAGATGGAGTTGATGAAGAATGACATAGTCACTAAGATCATGAGAGTTGTTGCTGGTGTGCCTCAAAATGTTGGTACTAAAGATGGGTATGAGGAAGCTATTGGATCTAGTGGTGATGAGTGAAGGGATAGATCTGGTGAAGACAAAACTTCACGGTTGCATAGATGTGGAGCTTGATTAAGTAATAGTTACCGAATGGAAGTCTCTACTTTCTCTAGTACTTTAAAACCTAAGAACTTGATTGACTGGATTGGTGAACTTGAAGATTTCTTTGAGCTAGAAGAAATTGAAGATCCTCTTTAGGTGAGGTTGGCACAGACAAAATTAAAAGGACATGATGCTCTTTGGTGGAAAGAATTACAAAGAGATAGAGAAGATGAAGGTGAAATGAAGATCAATCAGTGGATGTTGATGATGACTAAGTTGAAAGCTAAGTTCATACATGCTGACTATGAGCTTGACTTGTTTAAGAAGTAAAATCTGAAGCAGAAGGATCTAACTATTGAAGATTATACCGAGGAGTTCTACAAGCTTACTATTTGGTCTAGACATAGAGAACTTGGTAAGGAAAAGGTAGCTCAGTATGTGAATGGTTTGAGATACAATATCCAGGATGAGCTTGGTTTGCTGAAGATTGATTTGATTGAAGATGCTTATCAGTATGCTTTGAAGGTAGAAGATAAGTTGAAGAGGAAACAATATGGTAATCCCCGAGGGAAGGAAAATATTGATCACTCGGTGAAGGATAAACTGACTGTAGAAGATGAACAGAAACCTATAGAACCAAAGAAGAAGACAGGTAGAGTTATCTTTAAGGGTACTTTCTATAACTATGGTGAAGAAGGACACTGTTCTTTTGAGTGTACATAGAAGAAGCTTGGTGACCGAAAAACTGCTATGGTGAATGAAAATGTTGAGAATGAACTTGAATCTGAGAACTTGTTGGTTCGATGAAAATTATTCGGTACAAAGGAGGAACCTTGTCAGAGGAGTAACTTGTTCAGGACTTGGTGCAAGTCTAGAGGTAAAATTTGTAATGTTATTGTTGACAGTGGTAGTACTAATAATTGTGTTGTTGAGGACATGGTTTAGAAACTTGGTTTGAGTAGAATGAGACATCCACATCCTTATAGGATTGGCTGGTTGCAAGATGATCATGCTCTAGAAGTAAGAGAACAATGCTTTGTTGATGTTCAGATTGGCTAGTATAAGGATCTTGTGTTATGTGATATTGTGGAGATGAATAGTTGTCATGTATTGCTTGGTAGACCTTGGCAATATGATTGTAGAGCTATGTATGATTATGTGAAGATTGTTTTTACAGTTGAGAAGGATGACAAGAAGTTTTCCCTAATGCCTTTGTTGGATACAACACTCGGTAGGAAAAGTCTGAGTATTGGTAGCTAAGTTGAGTTGGTAGATCTTGAGAGGATGGATGATCAGTTTTGAGAACAGACCTGTGTGTTATCAAGGAAAGACTTGAAAAGACAGAGGAAGCTGAAGTGGACGAGTATGCAAAGTGAAAAGTTGGAGGACTTGTATTTGAAGAACTAGTTTGGGGTTTATGTGCTAAATCCTGAAAGATGTTCTTCTCACATATGAGCATCTTTTTGAACCTAGGGTGTCTGATGCAGGGGCATTCTTGGGTCCTCAGTGAATCTGCATGGTGGTGTATTACTTGGTCAGTGTTACTCGGTTGTAGCTTTAACCATTGGTTTTGGTTATTGAAGGAAGCTCGATTGCTAAAGGAACTCGGTGAAGCTTCTGGTGCTCGGTGGAATTGGTGCTCGGTAATGCATGCATTGCTCTATATTGCTTGGCTTGGTCATTTGTTTCACTGGTGCACAGTTGTTTCTCTGGTGCTCAGTAGTCTATTTTACCGATTAGAGTTCTTAGTGGTTTGGTTGGCCGACTTGGTGCATTTATTATTGGTAGCTTTTGTTTCATTATCCTATGTAGATCTTGAGGCCGACATGGAGAATTTAATAATTGTAAGGTTATTTGAGAGCCGACTTGTATTGCATTTAATATTTGTTTGTAGGAGTTAATTGTTTCATCCAGCCGACTTGTGGCTGATGATTAGTATTTATAGGATGTTTGGGTAGATGTTTTAGGCATCAAATTAGGAGTTTGGGAGCAAATCTAGGGTAGCAGATAAGTGAAGTTGTGGAAAAGATCCTATGAGATCTAGCAGATCAGATTGATTTCTGATAGTTTGTAATAGCAAACCTAGTGATTTGCATGCTTGGAAACAAGGAGATTTCTTGGTGGCTTGAGAGCTCAAGTTTAGATCTATCTTAGGGTTTCCATCAGTTGTTGATAGTTTTCATAACTAAACTAGCTGGAGTTGTGTTGGATCTTGTTGATCTTGCTGAATTACTTGTTGTTTGTAATTGGCCCTAATTCGGAAGGCCTTACAACTAGGCATGTTAATGAAAATCAAATTTTAGGCATATCTTGTTGTGTTTTTCTATTGTGTTCTTGATTGGTTGCAAGGTTGGACTGTCCTTAATTGGATCCACCATCCTTTGATTGTGTCATAAAGTAAGTAAAAGAGAAAATAAGTAAGAACAAGAGCACTTGGAAACAAGATGGAGAAGGTAGGACTTTGAATCTTAATTTGACTATCATTAAAATCTCAGATCATGTTGTAACCTCAAATTTGGAAGGTAGGGACCTAAATATTTATATCCTAAAATTTTCATTAAAAATGGGAAGGACAAGTTGATTTGTTCCTGGCAAAAACTGATGAAACTTTCCTAGAATCTAAAACTATACCTATACTACCCAAATCTAAAATCTCATCTCTGTAACATGTTCCTGCACACATAAAAATTGGCAAAAAGGTTGTGGAAATGGGATTGTCTTGGTCAAACCCCTATTTAGGAGTCAACCTTGAAATTTAATTGAAATTGTATAAGGAAAGATGAAATGGAAGGTAGATCTGAAACATAAATCACCTTATACCTTGATGATGCAATGCCTCTTTGGATGTGAACAAAAGTGTTGATGCAATAGCTTGAACTCCACAAAATCCTAATAAGAAATCATGAAACTAGAGCCTTTAATGATGGATGTTGAAGCTTTCCATAGTGCTAGATGAAGAGAAAGAAGAGTGCCTTGAAGATATTGAAGATTTTCTTGATTGATTGTGTGAGATTATGAATGGCTTCTTGATAACTTGCACTTGATATATGGCTACCAAACGAGGGGAGATGATGTCATTTATACTAAATTCCCTCCATTTGAGATTCAAAATTTTTCAAGGACAACTACAAATCTGAATCTTGGAGGAAAACCCTGCAATTGGGCTTTGGGAAAAATTTGGAACCAAAACCTAAGGGACAAGTCAAGTACTGGAGTTGTTCCTAGGGATAAGTTAGCTAGTTGACTTGTCCCTAGAAAAAATGGCTCAAATTTCACTGGGATGTTGGGGAAGGTGAAAATAAGAAAGGGAAGAAAATGGAGGTTGTTGTGAGGTTGAGGAAGATCCTAAAAACCAAAAATAAATAAATAGGTCCGAGGTGAGGAAATTAATTATTTGATTGGAGGTAAAATGGAGGACCACGCTTAGAAATAAGGGCTAACGTCAAGTTTTAAACAAATAATGTCAATTTCAAGGTCCAATAAGTACTAGAAGAATGTGGAATAAATGTGGGAACCCATAGATAATAAAATGGGGCTAAAAATGACCACCTAATAAGGGTCATTAATTTTGTAGGATAATATCTTTAGCCTCAAATTTAGAAAGTGTATGATTCCACCTCATGCTCATGGTAAAGTAGAAGAAAGAGCGAGAAAGATGAGAATCATGGGCAAACTACAAGGAGATAAGATATCGCTAAGTTTAAGGACATAAACCCCCAAACCAAGGATCTTACTCATACATCCATATGAAAGGATACATAAAACAAAAACAAAATCCTAAGCTGTACTAAGGCTCCAAGTCAACTAGTTGAAGAGACCTTGCTAGAGAAAAGTCTCAATTGCTAGCATCATGCTCAGAAAGCTATTGCAAGAGTACAAGTGATCACATGAAAAGAACAAGAGCACACATCAAAGATAAGATAAGAGTCCATAATCCAATCAAATAGAAAAATTTTATATGCTATGGAATCATGGAGGATTCAATGAGACAATCATGGATGGCACGGGCTAGGTAATTATGTTGTGCTAAGTGTTCCACGAGAGATAGATGAGAGAGAGAGAGAGGAGGAAATGGTCTAGAAAATTGTGCTATGCTAGTTCCACCCATCAAACAGATTGTAAAGAGGGAGTTGATATTCTAGTGTATGCTAGTCAACTCATAAAAAATTATGTAAATGAGAGGTTGAATGTTCTAGAAAATTTTATTATGCTACTCAACCCATGAAAAAGATAGGTGAAATAGTATAGAAAGTTGTGTTATGCTAGTCAACCAATCTTGAAAATGTATGCAAAGGAGAGGTAAATTGAGCTAGCATGTTGTGTTATACTAGTTCAACCAATCCTAAATATGTGAAAAGGAGAGTGATCTAGACCTAGAAAGTTGTGTTATGCTAGTGTACTCTACCTATCATGCTTAAAGTAAACAAAATATTTGCAATAAGGAGGCCATGTATTCCTCCCTTAAGATGGAAAATAAGTACTATTTTGACATCTTAAGGAAAGCATTAACAAGGATAAAGTACTTTTAATGCCAAGAAGGTATCCAAAAGAAACATCCAATCCCATCCAAATAGGTCACAACTCCTATGAGCTCAAGGAAGGGACGAATGAAAATAGATACGATGAAATAAGTGTGAAAGAGATCCTTGTGAAGGATGTTGAAAAGAGATCTAGAATAAGAAAGGAATAATTCACACCTTCCCCATTGATAGGTAAAGGGGTTCTTTAAGGAAGGATGACACACTTTTAGCGCCCAAGGTAAAGGATTTATTTACCATGAAAACCCAACTACGTATAATGAAAAAGGTTTTGATCAAGGATGCATATCTCTTGTGTAGAAGAGAATCCTTAATGTAAACCAAGATTTATATGTGATATTGGATATCACATAATAGAAAAATATCACATAACCAAGGGAAAAGTGAATCCTTAGAGAGGATGAGACATATTGATATAATACCCTTGCCCCCAAAGTGTGGAGACTAGGATAAGGAGAAAGAGGACCTATTATGTTACGTCTAAAGTATGATCACATCATGAATGACAATAAGCCCCCAAATTATAGGATAAAAATGTCACATAGTGTGGAGAAACATAAGAGGGACTTAAATGTTATTCAAATAAATCAAGATTGAAAAATAACTCATTGTGACATGTTGTGAATAATGTCATTTCAATGAATTGTTGAATTTTGTGATGTAAGGCTTGACATTCATTAATATTGTAGTCATGATATCAGTGCTACACGTAGAAAGGAAGATTCATAAGATTTTGATTATGCTTCTTTTTTCATTTAGGTCGAGTAATCACCTTAGCATTAAGAAGGTTAGGAAAAATGATATCTTGATTAAATGTAGACATAGTAGAAGTGTTAGATAATAAAGGAGAGGATGTTGAAAAAGGAGAATACTCGAACCCAAATGATTCAATAGGTTTCTCACTATTCTCAATGCTTTGTCACATACATCCTAGACTATACTTGAGATTATGAGATGAATTGTTTTGAGAATTGGGTTGAATCAATGACATACTAGGTCATTTGAAGGGTCCTATATTAGAATTAGAAAGTTTTTATTCACTCACAAAATATGGTGTAAATTATAAGGACCCCCAATCATCATCTAAAAGGGAAATTGTAGGAAAATAAGTATGATATTGAAGTAGTAAATGATGATAACAAATCCATTCATATAATGAGAGTGCAAATACATACAAAAATGCATGAAATAAAATATTTTTGTATTTATATTTATATTTATTATTTTGAAACATGTAATCATGCAAGAATTTAATGAACCTACGCAACAATGTAATGCATGAACCGAATATCTAAATACATACAATATAGAAAAGGTATGATGTAAATATTGACTATTGCAATGCATACCAATAGATCTAGACACTACATCAAAGTGGAAATGTAATGAAAGGAAGATATAACAACCAAAACCAAAAGGAGGAAATATTATGAGTTGGGTTCACCAAAATTTGTAATAAGAAATAGTAAGAAATGCTAAGATGTAGACCACTCGCCAATTCTTACATATATTGGAATGCAAAGCCTCCCACACAATAAATTTGATTAGCACAGCCAAAGGATGAAGGATGGAAATGCAAGATCTATGATTTGCAGGGTTTTAATTTCTAATAGATATTTTTGAATGGTAGATCTGATATAATAAAGTAAGTACAAGAGAAAAGAAGTACAAGTGCACCTGGAAACAAGATTAAGAAGGTGGGACTTTGAATTTGAATTTGAATGTCACCAAAATCTCGGATCCTCCTGTAACTTCAGATCTGGAAGGTAGGGACTTGAAGATTTATATCCTAAATTTTTCACTAAAAAATGGTAGGGATAAGTCAACTTTTTGGGAACAAGTTGGCTAGTGAAATTTTTCCTAGCAAAAACTGATGAGACTTTCCCAAAATATTAAATTGTACCCGCACTAACCAAATATAGAATTGCAGCTTCCCAACCTATTCCTACATAGAGAGAAATGGGGAGAAAGGTTGTGGAAAGGGGTTTTCCTTGGTCAAACCCCTATTTAGAAATCAAACTTGAAATTGAATTGAAATTGTATAAGTAAATATAAAATATAAGCTAGAGCTAAAACATAAATCACCTTATACCTTGATGATGCAATGCCTCTTTGGATGTGAACACAAGTTTTGATGCAATATCTTGAACTCCACAAAAACATAATAGGAAATCATGAAACAAAATCCTTGAATGATGGATGTTGAAGCTTACCACAATGCTTGATGAAGAGGAAGAAGAATGCCTTAAAGATATTGGATATTTTCTTGATTTCTTGATTGATTGTGTGAGATTATGGATGGCTTCTTGATAGCTTGCACTTGATTGACGGATACCAAATGAGGGGAGATGGTTTTATTTTTTAATAAAATACCTCCATTCGGGATTTAAATTTTGTTGAGGCCCACCACAAACCTAAATCTCAGAGGAAAACCCTGCCATCAGGCTCCAAGAAAAACTTGGGCCCAAACCCTAAGGAACAAGTTAGGTACTCAAAATTTTCCCAAGGACAAGTCAACTAGTCAATTTGTCCTAGGAAAAATTGGCTCAAATCTCATAGGGATGTCAGGGAAGGTGAAAAGAAGTGGGGGAGAAAATGTAGGTTGTTGTGAGGTTGGGGAAGATCCCAAAAATAAAAGAATATATGAATAGGTCCTAGGTGAGGAAATGAATTATTTGATTGGAGGTAAAATGGAGGACCACACTTAGAAATAAGGGCCAACCTCAATTTTTTTTAAAATAATGTTAACTTTAAGGTCCAAAAAGTACTAAAAGAATGTGAAATCAATGTGGGAACCCATACATACTAAAATGGTGCTAAAAATGAGCACCTAATAAGGGTTCTTACTATTTAGGATGATACAATATTTAATGCAAATTTGGTAACCTACACTAACATTATCATACAATAAGTTGCAAAAAAAATAGAAAATCACATTGCGGATATAATTTCCCCCTTATGCCTATGAGAAACATAGTAATACTTGAACCAATTCTATCAACCGATGAGAATACAATACATAATGAAATTAATTTTATATAAAGATTAAGAAAAAGGAGATTATGACAAGACGTTTACTTTTGAAGATTTGTTGACTCAAATTGACATGCACAAAGATGAGTACATAGAAGCAATATAATCAACATTCACAAAACTAACATTATTCCTAAAATGGACATCCAACAATTATTTGGAATAATAGTTTTGTAAAGAAAATACTTGTGTTATGGGAATAAAATATTGATGCCCAATTTGTATTGAATGCATATACAATGACAATGTATTGCTCATCATACATGACAAAAGTAGACAAATAGATGAAAAAAAATATTTAGAAGAATATGTAAAGACCATGAAACAACAAAAAATGATGCCATGCAAATGATTTATAGTCTTGGAAATGATTTTCTTAAACTGCAACAAATGTCAAACTATCTTGAAGTTCACATCATCCTATTGCTACCCTTAATTTTTAGTTCTCAATAATGTGTATTTATAAATACATCTCTGCAAGACAAACATATATTTATTCTAAATTCAAAATCACTAATGAGCATTGAACCTGATGAATCAACTCAAATCATGTGTAAATCAATTATAGACCACTAAATAACTCGCCATATAGAATTGAAAGAAGTTTCTCTAGTCTAGTTTCCTTCACAATATCAAATTACTAAGTGACAAATAGTAAAGCCAAAAAAATGCAATAATTAGATTTGTTAAATATAATAGGCACCTTGACTATGAAAACTATTATAGATAAAAATTGTTAGTATACATTTCTTTTCACAATAACAAAAAATACAATTACAAAAGAGTTTATAACAATTCAAGAAGCATATAATTATTATAAAAATTAAATCAAACAAAATGAGAGAAATTATACATACAACTTTAATTCAATATGGGGAGGTATAGACAATGCAATCAAACAATTTAAAGTAGATCAACTTGATGAACTACAACTGATTTAGAACCTAATTGAAGATCTGTGATTGGAGATCATCGAGTTACTGATTAGATATGTAATATGATTAAATTAGTAATATGTTGTCATTGATGTCAACTAGTTTGACAACACTTATTTTGTAAGTTACTATAACTAAGCATCTATAGAAAAGGAGTAAGAGAGATGAAGAACAGAAAGATCTACATGAGGAAGATGTATATGACAAATGAGGATAAAGAATACATTGAGTAACTTGTTGATGAGTCTATGACCTTATGTTATTGACTTGATTATGTTTCATTCATCTATGATGAAGAAAAGAACTGAAAGACACAAGGCAGTGTGGTCGGTTGATGAAGCATCACAGTCTACACCGAGCAGTGTAGTGTATACCAAGCACAATATAAACCAAGCTTGTGTTCACCGACACATTTCTTTGTTAACCGAGCAGGAGAAAGGAACTAAATGATTAGTTTAGCTGATAAGGATTGATGAGCTGTAAAGTACATCAAAATCAGTGATGCAGATAATGTTTGTTATGAAGATCAATGGCTAGCATAATTCAAGGAAGATCTAAAGGATGAAATCAAACGTATTATTGACGCAACTGCCGAGGAAGGTTTAAGTAGAAAAATGGATGAAGGAGAATAAGTGAAAAAATCTAATGGAGGAGAAGAAAATGGTTTACTTGTCTATTTAAGAGATCAGAGTTTCGTTATGAAATGAATGTCAAAAGAAGGACTGCAGAATTATCACATGAACAAGCTTCATGTATGCCTGATCAAACTAGTTAAGGAGAACCTAACATTAGAGTTTACCGATCATAAGAAAGCTATTATCAAGCGACAATAAGTCATTGATTATTATTGATACATAATTGTTATACTGATCAGAGGATTTGATTGAGCATAATATAGATCTGAACATCTGCAATTGAAGTTGTATTATAATCAGATTAACTGCTGTTACATTTTAACCATTGTAAATAGAGAAATATCTTAACAGAGTGGACTTGAAAGTCTTATATGTTTCATTCATAGAGTGAACATTATTATCCTGTCAACCCCATAGTGAATGTTGGTTGGACGATAACGGTTTGTCTAAATCCTCTAAGAAGGTCACACCTAACAATGTGTTTGTAACCTTTAATAGGGTTGGGTCTTCACTGACCTCACTTCAGAAGAGTGAACATTTTTGGGTTGTTGGTCCCAGGTGGTTTTTCCCTTCACAAGGTTTCCACGTTAAATATTTTGTGTTATGTGTTCATTATGGTGATTGTTTTTTATCATACTTTACATATTACATGTTAGATTTGGTCGGTAATCATTAGTTGTTATTTGACTGGTAATCGGTAAAAGCATAGATAGTATAGTATTTTAAGTTACCGAGCTGCAGAAGTTTAAGTAAATTTTTTTGGATTATACATTTTGATTTGGGACTGTGGATAATTGATTCACCCCCTTCTCAGTTATTCTAACAATTGGTATCAGAGTTGTGGTTGCTTGGAATAGAGTTTTAAGGACTTCAACACAAAGGTCTCAAAATGTTTAAGAGGGAAGTGCCTAAGCTAAACAAGGATAACTTTACAATATGGCAAAGTCGAATGAAGTTGTATATATCTAGAATTAGGAATTCTACCCTAGTTCTGATGGAGAATGGATACTTTGCACCACCCAATGGTCCCTTGACCCTTGATCAACTAAGAGACAGGCATGAACATAATGTTACTATGATGGAGATTGTTGTTGCTTGTTCAGATGTCAAATTTGAAGACATCAAGGACTGTACTACTGCTAAGATGATGTGGGATAAACTAGCTCAAGTTTATAGTGGTGATGCAAATGTCAAGAGAGAAAGAGCCGCAAGCTTAAGAGGAAGATTCGATGACATGAAGATGAAAGAAGGTGAAAAACATTGTGTAGTACACAAATAGAATAAAAGAGGTAGTTCATTCTATTAGAGCATCATATGGAGTTATTGATGAAGACAATGTGGTAAGAAAAATCCTAAGAACCCTATTGCCTATCTATGCAATCAGAATATCTACAATTCATGAAAATAGGTCAGCACCTAATAACACACTCACTCTTGATAATCTGATTGGAAAGATTACAGCATTTGAACTAAACAATTATGATAATAGTGTTGTACCCAATGTTGAATCTACTTTTATGACTTCTCTGAAGATTGGTAAGTCTAGTAGTAGAAATAAGGATGATAGTGATAGCAATACTGATGATGAGCTTGATAAACTTGAAGCTCTTATGGCTAGAAGGTTACCTAAAGGGAAAGGAAGGTATAGAGGCAAGTTACCTTTAGCATGCTTTAACTATAAAGAAGTTGGTCACATTGCTACTAGATGTCCACACAAGAAAGATGATGATAGAACCAAAGACCGATCTGAAGGAAGCTATGGGAGAAGATACAATAGAGGCTATCGACACTACAATAGAGACAACCGAGACAATAATGACAAAGGCAATAAGGTTTGCTACATTGCTAAGGAAGAAGATATCACTGATACCAACATTGATGATGATGTGGAGGTAGTATTTGTGGCAATGAAGGATGATTTCAAAGAAGATGAAAGGTATGTAGAGACAACACTTATCTCTAAGGTTAATAAGAATGATACATGGATTATAGATAGTGGCTATACACATCACATGATTGGTGATGAAGAAAAAATTAATTATATTGAAGAATACAATGGAGGATTTGTAAGAATGGGAAATGATGCACCCTGTATGGTAAGAGGTAAAGGATCCCTGATGATAAATGATAGATTGAAATGTGAAAATGCTTATTGGGTAAGAGGATTAAACTATAACTTGCTAAGTGTGGCACAACTGAACAATTCAAGCCACCGAGTTGCTTTTGAGAGCAAAAAGGTGAAAATATTTGATGATGGAGGAAGACTTGTTGGAACTGGTACACAATCCAGAGGTAATCTATTTTATCTTGATAATGATCAGTCTTCTTGTTTATTGATGAAAGATGAAGATGCATGGTTGTGGCATAAGAGGTTATGTCATGTGAATTTTGATAACATGATTAAAATCAGTAAAAAGAAAAGAGTTAGAGGTCTGCCTAACTTGTCAAAGCCTGATCATGTTATGTTTCATGAATGTCAAAAAGGTAAGATGACTAAGTCTAGCTTCAAAAGTAAAGACTATTCAACAAATAAGATACTTGAGTTGGTTCATACCGACCTATGTGGTCCTATGAGAACTCAAAGTTATTATGGAGACAAATATTTTATTCTTTTTGTTGATGACTATACTAGGTTAATGACTATCATGTTCTTAAAAGAAAAATATGAGGCATTCAAGATGTTTAAGTGGTATAAAGCAAAAGTAGAAAAAGAGACTGGTAAAGATTTGAAATGCTTAAGATCTAATAGAGGAGGTGAATTTATCTCTGATGAATTTACTAATTTTTGTAATGAGCATGGTATTAAAAGGTAGGCCTTTGCACCGAGGACACCACAATAGAATGACATTGCTGAAAGGAGGAATAGGTCAATTGTTGACTGTGCAAGGACATTAATGATAGAAAAGAATGTTGCTCAAACATATTGGAGAGAAGTCGTTAGCACTGCTGTCTATGTGCTAAACTAAGTACAACTGAAGGACACTAATAGGACACCCTATGAGTTATGGTTTGGACACAAATCCACTGTAAGTTATTTTAGAATTTTTGGAAGAAAATGTTTTATTCTAAAAGATGAAAGAAATGAGAAGTTTTACTCAAAAGGTGATGAGGGGATATTTCTAGGATATTCCAGTAAAAGTAAAGCATACAAGTGTCTGAACAGAGTTACAAATAAAATGATTGAGAGTACTAATGGTTGAGTTGATGAGTTTGATGATAAGAATATAGAGGAAAGCAGAAAGGAACCTGAGGACTAGAATAGATTCACTTACATTGAACAACTTGAGTATCTACTGAAGCCACAAATAGTGACAATCAGTTAGCAAGAAAATAATACCAAGGAACAGGAAAAAGAAACTGACGAGCAGGAAGGACCTACCGAGCAAGCAAATGAACCTGCACGGGATGAACAAGAAAGAAGAAATTAGATACTAGTAATTTTTGTCAGAAGACACCATATTGAGACACAAATAATTAGAGATAGACAAGCTAGCATGCAAACAAGGAGTAAGACATGTTAGAGTAATAGTCTTTTGGGTTATTAATTAAATCATTTTGATCTAATTACTAACTCACCTATTCACTCTAGTTGCTTAATCCAACCTTAGGGTTTCCCTTTTTAGGGTTTTTTGATTCCTTTTATCAAGATTCACCTCTTTGTATTTCATATTAGATTATCATATTGTAATATTGTTCATAATAGAGATTGTTCTTTTGAATGTGCATATGATGTCTTTGGCTTTTTGGCCTCCTTAGTTTTCTCGCTTTCTATTCTTTGCTTCCTCCATGTGACAGGGTTATGCATGTAGGTGTTCTTGGGAGATTATTTTTTCACCTAATCTAACATGGTATCAAAGCCATCTTACTGCTCATTGTTCATGTTTTGTTGAAGTGTTTCAAAAGCTGGAGGTTTTCAAGGTTTTCAGAGGTTTTTATGTCGATTTAGATGGGGGCTTTGTTTCTAGTCACTTTGGGCTCAAATAGACATCTCCATTGAGCTTAGAGCACCCAAAAACCCTAGAATCCATATAAAATTTGTCCATTTTGGACAACGTTGGCTCTAAGGCAAAAAAAAAATTGGTTTCTAGTGTCGTACGGGCACAGAAACTGAGAAAAATACCAAAAAAAATCAAATTTTTAATTTTTTTTGCATTAAAATAACACATGCAATGTATTTTTTTTGGCACCACCACCATGCCATCAACACTCCTCCGCCACCAACCTAGCACCGGCTCACACCACCGCCGGCCCAGCACCGCTCCGCTCAACTCGGCCCACTGGCTCTGCTCCACTCAACCGGCTCCTCCGCCAAACGTGCCGCCCATTGGGATTTTAGCCCCATGACCTCTTAAAACCCCTAGTAGTGGTCACATGGGTGACCAGAAGCTATGCTCCAGCCCCCTATGTGTGCCATGCACCCAGGGGCTCATTTTTTTCAGCCCCAGGGGCTTAAAATTTGTTTTTGGAGCCTTTCTGACCCCCTGATGCTATTTTTGCTCTATCTAGAGAATACAAAGGTCTTTTTCAAACTTCTTTATATCATCAAAAAGATCTTTTTGAGCTCTTTCCGATTATGGAGGTTAGGTTTTTTGGCTCTACTATTTTGATAGTGTTTCTTGCTATCAAAGTCTGATGTCTATTTTGCCTTCTGGGAGCCATATCTTGCTCATCCAGACTCTATTTTTGGCAAACTAGATATTGTCGGAAAGCTGGTTCTATGAGTTTTGTAGTGGCAAGAGTCTTTTATCAAGATTTTTCTCTAGGTTCTTTCTCCTCTGAGTTTTTCACTTTCGCACTTTGGTGGATTACTTGGATTCTACAGGTCCTGGGATCTCTTCTTCTGTTCTTCTGGCTCACTCTTCTTTCTGTCTTTCTGAGAATTGTAAGCTTCTCTTGTTAAGAATTAATTCTAGAGGTTGGTAGCCATTTTTTAGCATTTGTTGTTGCATTCATGACTATGATTGTCATTGATGTCAACACAATGATCTTTTAGAGACTACCAGACAAGAAGACAATGTTTTGATTAGTGCACATGGGATATTGCAGTTGGAGCTATGCGATGTTGAGTTTATACTCTTTGATATGTTATATGTATATGGTTAAGAGCATAGATAGTAATTCATTGATTCATGAAAGTTATGAGCATTTTGGTAAAAGTAGTATTCAAGCAGTGTTCCTGAGTAGCGGTTTATGGAAATCGGATGATATATCCTAATTAGGATGGAATCTGGGTTTACGCAGTTAAAGGAAAGTTTGAGACACATTGATGGTGATGTGGTTCATAGTGCAAACTTTGAGGTTGCACGAGTGAAGAGATATTGCATTTGGAAGCTGACAGTTTTGTGTAATTTTTTATGTAGCGTATGGAAACTTTTATTTTATAATTGTGCGCCGACTCATTTGTAATTATTTGAGTGTGGTATAAAGGAAGGAATGTTTTTCCTTATTATATGTAGTGGAAATATGAAAGAAGTGTGAGCATGGTTTGGTTGCATGTGAATGTAAGCATGAAGTGAAGAAAAGAGCCTAAGAGGTTGTGAAAGTGAAATTATGAATGAAGACATGCGAAGTATAGAGATTTGGAATTGAGATCTGGTATAGCAGTGAGTGTGGTTTGGCATAGTAAGGAGGTAACATATTTCATATTATTCTACTGAATAATATTAAGGTTATTTGGACAGTGTGTTCAGTGATCTTACCCTGAAGTTGTTTGGGCAGTGGGTCCTTCTGTCTTCCATAACTCTTAATAGGGTTAGAATCTTTTAATAGGGATTCTAAATCTCCTAACAGGGATTTATATATACTGAATGTATTTCATAAGACTCCTAACAGAGTCCATCCTCTCATAAGGAATATTCATATTAGTGCATCTTTTGTGGGCATCATTCCCATTGGAGTTTACTCTTTGATCAAGAGGTTCCCTAGCCAACATATCTTGTGTTATTGTGCCATTGTGTATGAATATCTTTGTATGGTTAGTAATTGCATTGCTTACATGGTTAAATGTTGTTGAAGATGTTAAAATTTATAATTATCTAACAATTGATTCACCCCCCCCTCGCTCTCAGTTATCTTGGTAGACTTTACTTTCTAACAATTGGTATCAAAGTGGTAGGTCCTTGAAAGGAAAGTTTAACAACTTAAGGAGATCCATGGTGAATTTTAGGAAAGAAAGCCCTAAGTTTGATGGAGTAAATTTTGACAGCTAGAAGGAAAAGATGAAGACACATCTATTGTGTTTAGGACCAGGCTATTGGTTGATTACAAAGAATGAAAGAACTATAATTGAAGAAGATAGTCTTGAAACAAGTTCTAAAGATGAGGTAGATCTATTCATGTGTAACATACTTGCAAGAGAATCACTCTTGATAGCACTTTCAGAGAATGAATACAGTTAGGTAAAATGTTTTAAGAAATCTAATGAAATTTGGAAAGCTTTACACTCTACTTTTGAAGGTGATGAACATGAAAAAAGAGCTAGATTACATAATTGGATATGTGCATTTGAAGATATTAGAATGATGGAAGATGAATTTATTAGAAGCTATATTGGTAGAATGTCAGAAATTTTTGTAGGGATAAAATCTTGTGGAGGATCAAAGATAGAGAATGAAGTGATATGGAAAATTCTGAGGACATTGACTCATGTATTTAAGCAGACAACACAGATGATTGAACAAGTTATACCTTTTACTACAAACTTTACAAGAGAGACTCTTCTTGGAAGATTGGAAGCAATAGAGATGAACCTAAGGTTATCAGGAGACTTACCTAGAATGGAGACATCATTCAGTGCTCTTAGTATTCCTCCTACTTTGTCAAGAAGTACTAGTGTGAGTGGAGATTATGCTAGCAGTAGGAGATCTAGAAATGAAGAAGATAAGAAGATTGAAGAAGGTATTGCCTTGCTTGTGAAAAGAGATCCACTAATACATTTGGGGGCATTTTGTGATGGCTATGTGTCGAAATTGTGACAGCTATGTGTCGCAATAGCAACACCCATAGACGTCGCTATTTTTTAGTCGCAAATTGTGATGTCTATGGGTAGCCGTCGCAATTGCGACACATATCCCGTCGCAATGTGACTAAGATTTGTTACCGGCATGGCCGTCGCCCCCCCGTCGCATGGCTTTGGAGGGCCATCGCAATCGCGACGGACCTCCCAAGAAATTGTGACGGGCGCCTGCATCGCATTGCGACGCCCGTGGGTGGATTAAAAAAAAAATCAATTTAATACATTGCTAATGAACCACATTAATGCTTTTTTTTTCAACAAATGAGGACAGCCACTGTAAAGACAACATGATAATGTACACTCACTGTAAGGACAGTCACAAATGAGGACATCTCACAGTGACTGTCCCTAGTGTAATTGCCACTTGAATGTATTGCTATTCAACCACATTAATGCTTTTCTTCTTCAACAAATGAGGATAGTCACTGTAAAGACAACATGATAATGTACACTCACAGTGAGTGTACATTATCATGTTGTCTTTACAGTGACTATCCTCATTTGTTGAAGAAGAAAAGCATTAATGTGGCTGAATAGCAATACATTCAAGTGGCAATTACACTAGGGACAGTCATTGTGAGATGTCCTCATTTGTGACTGTCCTTACAGTGAGTGTACATTATCATGTTCTCTTTACAGTGAGTGTACATTATCATGTTGTCTTTACAGTGTCAATATATGCATTATTACTTAAACTGAAGAGTACTCTAAATAATATGTCATTGTGGAGTTCTGATTGCTTCCAATTTGATATACGCTTGTTCTACTTATGTATCCAGCATCATGTAAGAAAAGTTGATGCTTTTAAATAGATTCATTTAGCCATGAAATGCCTGTGCATGTTACATACAAGATTCCAAGGCCCAAAACTGATTACTCATTATAATTCATGTACAGAATGATAATCAACCACAACGAGGCATGCGTAGGCGCTGCTTAGATTTTGAGGCATCAGAAGCTCGTAGAAGAAACTTGACCAATGGCTCATGGAATGCAACAAACTTATTGCCTAAAATAGGAGCATTGGTAACCACAGATGATGGTTTTGAAAAGAACACTTCACCATCAATGTCACGTGAGGGAACTGCAATTTCTGATGGCAAGTAACTTGTAGTATATAAGAGAGATGCAGGTACAGATGCTGGGAATACATTGCTAATGAACCACATTAATGCTTTTTTCCTTCAACAAATGAGGACAGTCACTTTAAAGACAACATGATAATGTACACTCACTGTAAGGATAGTCACAAATGAGGACATCTCACAGTGACTGTCCCTTGTGTAATTGCCACTTGAATGTATTGCTATTCAGCCACATTAATGCTTTTCTTCTTCAACAAATGAGGATAGTCACTCTAAAGACAACATGATAATGTACACGGGCTGTAAGTGTACATTATCATGTTGTCTTTACAGTGACTGTCCTCCTTCAAGTGGCAATTACACAAGGGACAGTCACTGTAAAGGCAACATGATAATGTAGAGAAACGTTGTCATTTGTATTTTCAACAGTGCCGAGAGAGATTCCCTCCGCGAAATCACAGCTACAATTTCTGAGTACGTTGGGTTTATTTTTCTTTTGTCATTATTATGTAATCTGGTATTCAGCTGTTACAGAGCTAAAATACCCAGAAATGAGGACATATCTGTGTTGAATTTATTGTTAGCGGCTTTGGTTATTTAGAAGTTTAATTTTATTTGTTCATCTTTCAAGCACAAACATTTTTTGGACCGTAACATCTTCATTGTTTCGGGTATGCAATGAAACAGCCGTAACTTGCAACTACCTTCACGGTACTTGTGTACATTATCATGTTGTCTTTATAGTGACTGTCCTCATTCAAGTGGCAATTACACAAGGGACAATCACTGTGAGATGTCCTCATTTGTGACAAGGATAGTCACACATGAGGACATCTCACAGTGACTATCCCTTGTGTAATTGCCACTTGAATGTATTGCTATTCAACCACATTTATGGGCCCGTTTGGACCACAGCACATAGTAGCATCTACAGAGAAGAATATCCCAGGTGTAACAAGTTGTAAGAATATACCAACAGTTCTAAGAAGTTCCCTAGCACATAGTAGCATCTACAGAGAAGAATATACAACATGAGGGCAGCCACTGTAAAGACAACATGATAATGTACACTCATTGTATGTGTACATTATCATGTTGTCTTTACAGTGACTGTCCTCATTCAAGTGGCAATTACAGAAGGGACAGTCATTGTGAGATGTCCTCATTTGTGACAAGGATAGTCACACATGAGGACATCTCACAGTGATCGATTGTCCCTTGTGTAATTGCCACTTGAATGTATTGCTATTGAACCACATTAATGCTTTTCTTCTTCAACAAATGAGGACAGTCACTCTAAAGACAACATGATAATGTACACTCATTGTAAGGACAGTCACAAATGAGGACATCTCACAGTGACTGTCCCTTGTGTAATTTCCACTTGAATTACACAAGGGACAGTCATTGTGAGATGTCCTCATTTGTGACAAGGATAGTCACACATGAGGACATCTCACAGTGATCGATTGTCCCTTGTGTAATTGCCACTTGAATGTATTGCTATTGAACCACATTAATGCTTTTCTTCTTCAACAAATGAGGACAGTCACTCTAAAGACAACATGATAATGTACACTCACTGTAAGGACAGTCACAAATGAGGACATCTCACAGTGACTGTCCCTTGTGTGATTGCCACTTGAATGTATTGCTATTCAGCCACATTAATGCTTTTCTACTTCAACAAATGAGGATAGTCACTCTAAAGACAACATGATAATGTACACGGGCTGTAAGTGTACATTATCATGTTGTCTTTACAGTGACTGTCCTCCTTCAAGTGGCAATTACACAAGGGACAGTCACTATAAAGGCAACATGATAATGTAGAGAAACGTTGTCATTTGTATTTTCAACAGTGCCGAGAGAGATTCCCTCCGCGAAATCACAGCTACAATTTTTGAGTACGTTGTGTTTATTTTTCTTTTGTCATTATTATGTAATCTGGTATTCAGCTGTTACAGAGCTAAAATACCTAGAAATGAGGACATATCTGTGTTGAATTTATTGTTAGCAGCTTTGGTTATTTAGAAGTTTAATTTTATTTTTTCATCTTTCAAGCACAAATGTTTTGTGGACCGTAACATCTTCATTGTTTCGGGTATGCAATGAAACAGCCGTAACTTGCAACTACCTTCACGGTACTTGTGTACATTATCATGTTGTCTTTACAGTGACTGTCCTCATTCAAGTGGCAATTACACAAGGGACAGTCACTGTGAGATGTCCTCATTTGTGACAAGGACAGTCACACATGAGGACATCTCACAGTGACTGTCCCTTGTGTAATTGCCACTTGAATGTATTGCTATTCAACCACATTTATGGGCCCGTTTGGACCACAGCACACAATAGCATCTACAGAGAAGAATATCCCAGGTGTAACAAGTTGTAAGAATATACCAACAGTTCTAAGAAGTTCCCTAGCACATAGTAGCATCTACAGAGAAGAATATACAACATGAGGGCAGCCACTGTAAAGACAACATGATAATGTACACTCATTGTATGTGTACATTATCATGTTGTCTTTACAGTGACTGTCCTCATTCAAGTGGCAATTACAGAAGGGACAGTCATTGTGAGATGTCCTCATTTGTGACAAGGATAGTCACACATGAGGACATCTCACAGTGATCGATTGTCCCTTGTGTAATTGCCACTTGAATGTATTGCTATTGAACCACATTAATGCTTTTCTTCTTCAACAAATGAGGACAGTCACTCTAAAGACAACATGATAATGTACACTCATTGTAAGGACAGTCACAAATGAGGACATCTCACAGTGACTGTCCCTTGTGTAATTGCCACTTGAATTACACAAGGGACAGTCATTGTGAGATGTCCTCATTTGTGACAAGGATAGTCACACATGAGGACATCTCACAGTGATCGATTGTCCCTTGTGTAATTGCCACTTGAATGTATTGCTATTGAACCACATTAATGCTTTTCTTCTTCAACAAATGAGGACAGTCACTCTAAAGACAACATGATAATGTACACTCACTGTAAGGACAGTCACAAATGAGGACATCTCACAGTGACTGTCCCTTGTGTGATTGCCACTTGAATGTATTGCTATTCAGCCACATTAATGCTTTTCTTCTTCAACAAATGAGGATAGTCACTCTAAAGACAACATGATAATGTACACGGGCTGTAAGTGTACATTATCATGTTGTCTTTACAGTGACTGTCCTCCTTCAAGTGGCAATTACACAAGGGACAGTCACTGTAAAGGCAACATGATAATGTAGAGAAACGTTGTCATTTGTATTTTCAATAGTGCCGAGAGAGATTCCCTCCGCGAAATCACAGCTACAATTTCTGAGTACGTTGGGTTTATTTTTCTTTTGTCATTATTATGTAATCTGGTATTCAGCTGTTACAGAGCTAAAATACCTAGAAATGAGGACATATCTGTGTTGAATTTATTGTTAGCGGCTTTGGTTATTTAGAAGTTTAATTTTATTTGTTCATCTTTCAAGCACAAACATTTTGTGGACCGTAACATCTTCATTGTTTCAGGTATGCAATGAAACAGTCGTAACTTGCAACTACCTTCATGGTACTTGTGTACATTATCATGTTGTCTTTACAGTGACTGTCCTCATTCAAGTGGCAATTACACAAGGGACAGTCACTGTGAGATGTCCTCATTTGTGACAAGGACAGTCCCACATGAGGACATCTCACAGTGACTGTCCCTTGTGTAATTGCCACTTGAATGTATTGCTATTCAACCACATTTATGGGCCCGTTTGGACCCCAGCACACAGTAGCATCTACAGAGAAGAATATCCCAGGTGTAACAAGTTGTAAGAATATACCAACAGTTCTAAGAAGTTCCCTAGCACATAGTAGCATCTACAGAGAAGAATATACAACATGAGGGCAGCCACTGTAAAGACAACATGATAATGTACACTCATTGTATGTGTACATTATCATGTTATCTTTACAGTGACTGTCCTCATTCAAGTGGAAATTACACAAGGGACAGTCACTGTGAGATGTCCTCATTTGTGACAAGGACAGTCACACATGAGGACATCTCATAGTGACTGTCTCTTGTGTAATTGCCACTTGAATGTATTGCTATTCAACCACATTTATGGGCCCGTTTGGACCGCGGCACATAGTAGCATCTACAGAGAAGAATATCCCAGGTGTAACAAGTTGTAAGAATATACCAACAGTTCTAAGAAGTTCCCTAGCACATAGTAGCATCTACAGAGAAGAATATGGGTCAACGAGGTTGACTTCAAAGCCATGCAATCTAATGGTAATAGTAATATCATAATTTGACATACTATCAGAAATACTTCCTAAATAGACTATTCAATCTTATAAGAGATGGATTCATGAGAACTATTATTTATGAAATATGAGTCAATGAGTTTAATTAAAAAAATTACACAATCTAATTCTTGTAAAAATATCAAAATTTGACACATTGAAAATACCTTCCAAAAGTATCGTTAATTGATTAATATGAATCACTACTCATGAAATATAATTTTATAAACCTAATCTAAAAACTACACAATAAAAATCTTAATAGCAATATTGTAAGAAACTATTCCCAAAAGCAAGCCTAATAAAATTTGATGAAAATAATTTTTGTTTCACTCAACTTTGACATTCACAACTTCCTCTTTTATTATAATAAGAAAAAAAATGTCTTTTTAGATATACCTCATGAACCATACTTGAATAATCTATCATTTTTCTTCTCAAAAACATATTTGCAGAGCCTGCTTCTTTTACTTGTTTGTACTTTTATCTCTCTGATGGAAAGGGTTCCTTCAGGACACATTTTTCCAAGTTCACTGCTTGAGATATTTGAGGAGGGTTCCCCTGCTTGAGTATCCATCCAACCCATATTCGAGTAGTTCTACAATTGCACAGTCTAAATTAATAATACTGACAATTGAATGACGAATGATGATACATAGAATTGATATAAACTAATCCTAAAAACACTAAAACATTATTAATATATTTATATTTCATAAATAAAATTGATATAAAAGATTTGGAAAGATACATTAAAAAATAGAAAAACAGTAATTTATAATAGAAGGAAACTTAAATTGCTATTTAAAAAAAAAACAAGAGTCGTAAATCTTATCATTTTGTTTCATTATCATCCATAAGTACACACCTCTAGCATAATAATTATATTTTACCACCCATAAAATGAAAAAAAGATTTTCACAAGAGAAATTGAAGCTAGATTATAAAAATGAACCATCTTATTGGAAACTGGAACTGTTATCATACCCAAAAGGACTACAAAATTTCACCTTATCATACCCAGATTGTTGCTTTGCCTGGCGGAGGGAAATTTGATCAGTAAAATTGACACAGAGTATGTTGTCTCCATTGTCATCCTGGATAACAAAACACCAACTTTAATGGGCATGTACTGTCCCTTGTGTAATTGCCACTTGAATGCATTGCTATTTGATGCAGGGGCATCCCTAATGCAAGCCAAAGACACCATGATTGAAGGAAGTTGCTATGAAGCCAAGGAGTCAAATCCTATCAATTGGAACATAAGATTTTCACCTTGGAGCTTTGAAGGATTGACTGGTGAAAGGTCCTTTTGATTGACAAATCAGAGTCTTTTTGAATGACAATAAATTAGAATAGGAGTTTTAGATGTTTTCTTGGTTTGTAATAAATATTAAGGATTGATTTTATCTCCTTATAAACATCCACTTGTTGGACACAAGACCCCTTGGTGACTTATAAACCTTGGGCATCTTTTGAGTCCTTGGATGAAATGAGCATAGTAAGTGTTTATTAGGTGTCTTTTAGATGTTGTTAAGAAGTTTGAAGGTCCAAAATAACTTTAATAAGGTTCCTAAAGTTTCACAACACATTTTTAACCTTCTCGGCAAAGTTGTTTGCAAAGTTGTAATGCAACTTTAAAAGTTGCTTAGCAAAGTTGACATTTGTTGGATAAACTATTCTAACCACCTAGATGGTTGAACCAACGTTTGGAGAGCCTATTTTAGGCTTCAAATGGTCGAAGACAGACAGAGAACCAGTATTGTAATCATTTTGCTTTCATAAAAAATAAAAATAACCCTATTTTAGTGCATTTCTGGTGAAAAATGAACTCTGTACGGCTGTACGGATGGTGGTTGGATGATAAAATTTGCCTGGAAGTTGTAATAGTGACATCTGATGCTTTGGAAGTTGGTTTGATTGATTCTCTTTGTTTTATATCTAAGTTATTTCAAATTTTCTGTGCATTGTTTACAAACCCTCATTTTCAGGGTTTGACTGATGTAAAGACCTTAACTCACATTTCAACCATTGGAATTCCTTCTTCCTTGGTGGAATGAGAGTTAAGGATGTATATTTGTATATTCTAAAAGCCCTGACTACTCTGCATCACTATTGAACCACATTAATGCTTTTTTCCTTCAACAAATGAGGACAGTCACTGTAAAGACAACATGATAATGTACACTCACTGTAAGGATAGTCACAAATGAGGAAATCTCAGAGTGATTATCCCTTGTGTAATTGCCACTTGAATACATTGCTATTGAACCACATTAATGCTTTTTTCCTTCAAGTGGCAATTACACAAGGGACAGTCACTGTGAGATGTCCTCATTTGTGACAAGGACAGTCACACATGAGGACATCTCACAGTGACTGTCCCTTGTGTAATTGCCACTTGAATGTATTGCTATTCAACCACATTTATGGGCCTGTTTGGACCACGGCACACAATAGCATCTACAGAGAAGAATATCCCAGGTGTAACAAGTTGTAAGAATATACCAACAGTTCTAAGAAGTTGCCTAGCACATAGTAGCATCTACAGAGAAGAATATACAACATGAGGGCAGCCACTGTAAAGACAACATGATAATGTACACTCATTGTATGTGTACATTATCATGTTGTCTTTACAGTGATTGTCCTCATTCAAGTGGCAATTACAGAAGGGACAGTCATTGTGAGATGTCCTCATTTGTGACAAGGATAGTCACACATGAGGACATCTCACAGTGATCAATTTTCCCTTGTGTAATTGCCACTTGAATGTATTGCTATTGAACCACATTAATGCTTTTCTTCTTCAACAAATGAGGACAGTCACTCTAAAGACAACATGATAATGTACACTCATTGTAAGGACAGTCACAAATGAGGACATCTCACAGTGACTGTCCCTTGTGTAATTGCCACTTGAATTACACAAGGGACAGTCATTGTGAGATGTCCTCATTTGTGACAAGGATAGTCACACATGAGGACATCTCACAGTGATTGATTGTCCCTTGTGTAATTGCCACTTGAATGTATTGCTATTGAACCACATTAATGCTTTTCTTCTTCAACAAATGAGGACAGTCACTCTAAAGACAACATGATAATGTACACTCACTATAAGGATAGTCACAAATGAGGACATCTCACAGTGACTGTCCCTTGTGTGATTGCCACTTGAATGTATTGCTATTCAGCCACATTAATGCTTTTCTTCTTCAACAAATGAGGATAGTCACTCTAAAGACACAATGATAATGTACACGGGCTGTAAGTGTACATTATCATGTTGTCTTTATAGTGACTGTCCTCCTTCAAGTGGCAATTACACAAGGGATTTGTGTTTTCATTTGTGTTTTCAACAGCGTCGTAACCCTCCGCGAAATCACATCGGGATATAAGGGCAAAACAAACAAGAACGTTGTCATTTGTATTTTCAACAGCGCCGAGAGAGATAAACAAACTTAAAACTCAGACTTAAGAAAGATGAAGGCAATGCTTCAAAAGGCCGATGCCCTAAATATGGGAAAACACAATACCACCATTAAACGATGCCCTAGTCACCGTATCAATGCTGCCAACTCCGTACCAGTATGCTGACTGCTCACTTTCATCCTGTGATAAAGGTAACTTCATTAATCATACTTGAAATGGCAGCATACGAACTAAAGATGATGAACATTTATAAACTAAAAGTTTAAAACTACAGATTACAAATGTAGTAGTTTCATACGAAAAGAACTTGATGTCTGAAATTTACCATTAGAAGTATCCAAAGGAATACCACAGTACTGTTGAACTTGGAGAATCGGAGATGATCTACACAGCAAGGTTCAACAGCTGTAAGGACTGTTACACCATCTTTAGCATTTAAATACATTTTCTCCTTGGCTTCTGGTGGATCCTCAAAGACCCCCAATGACGTTTTCCCTACAATTATCAATTGTTTGTCAGTATGAGATATTAATAAATAAACATTAATCACAATATTAGGCAAACAATGTTCTTGATGTCTGAATCTAAATCACAGAAAGCTCTAATAAAGCAGTTCTCAGTTTCACATTAAACTAAGTTTCAATTTCAAATGGTTATAATAATTTTTGCAAGTTATAAGTAGCTGGTTACAGTATATGACATAAAAAGAAAAAAAATCATTTCTATTCTTTTCTTCTTTTTCTCTTTCAACGAAGCTTTTGCACCACACAAATGCATACCAAGAATTTCTCAGGAGGTTTCAAGACCATTGCATACCAAACTTCTTCTCTGTAGATGCTACTGTGTGTCGTGGTCCAAACGGGTCCAAATAGACCTAGTGACTCTAGTAGGTCTCCAAAACCTGTTCTGCAGCAATAACTCTTCAATTTGACAAAGGACCTTATGAACTTATATGTTTTTTGAGTACCCTTTTTGATGTTCTAACAATCCTCCAACTCCCAGACCTTGACTCCACTCCAGCATATCAATGTCCTTATTGAGTCCGCAGACCTAATGCATGCCTTTGGGTGTGGGTTCCAAAACAAGGCATTGAAAATGGGTGCATGAAACCAAGATCAGAGTTTGAAGATGTCCACCATGCTCTAAAGATCTAGATTCAACAAGGTTTGAGGTCCTTTACTTGCCGCTACCCTCTGATCTTGCATAATCCATCAACTCCTAGTCAAGAACATTGAGATTCTTGACCTAGGGCTTGCTCTTGAAATTCTCTGGCTTAGTATCCTGTTCCAAAGCTTTTAAAATATGAAAATAAACCCCCTTAACTTTCATTTTACAAAGAACAGAGGATATCCTATGGTTTATTTGCAAGTTAAGGCCATTTGAATGCAATAACCCAAAAAATGAGGGTTTGACAGAACAACAGATAAGAAAAAGGAATAACTTTGATATAAGGTGTCTTGAATCTACCAAATAAACTCTCAAAGCATAAGATATAAATACTCTAACTTCCACACTGGTCTGCCCTCCCTTTCACATCCGTACACTGTACAGTGCTTGAAGGAAATGCACAAAAAAGGCTCTGAAATAGTGGCTCTATCTGACAGAGAGTCCATGCTAGGCTTCATGACTAACCTAGAGCACATTCCTTGTTATGGAGGAAGTTTGAATGGTGAAGAACTTATGGAATGGATAGAGGACCTAGATAACCATTTTGACTACAAGTATCTTATTAATAACCATTTTGACTACAAGTATCTTATGGATAGAGGACCTTGATAACCATTTTGACTCATTTAGTATCTTATTGAGCTTCACTTTGTTTCGAGAATATAGTTTAATATTCTCTACTAAACAAGGCCAACCACGTGAAGGTGGAAGCTCATTTGGCCCCACCCCCCTCCCCCTAACATCACTCTACATTCCCCGTTAACATCTAACATTCATTCATTCTTTCAATTATTAATAAAATGTAACATTCAATCAATATCACATGATAACATTCATTAACACATTAGATTCGTTAACACACAACATTCATCAATATGAAAATAAACACATAATTCATGAACATTCATTAGCACATAATTAAATTCATTGAGACATAAAATTCAGTCATTATCAATTAAGGTATTTAGATGACAATCATTTCTTTTTTCTCTTTCTAATTTTTTTTTCTATGTAAGCTCTAAGAGGAGCATCAGTGTTATCATCAATACCCCCCTCATCAGTTGTTTTGTTCTTTGTTCTTGATGATCTCAAATTCCTATGCTGCTGCAAAGGGGGGTCCTCTACAATAACAAATAAAAGAGTTAAATTTAAAATATTTAATTATAATTGTTACAAGTATTTAATTATTTTAAAGAACATAACTGTGGTGCTCTTTAATTACCTGATCTGGCCACATCATTTTGTCTAGACTCAACCTCAACATGCTCATGAGCACCGACCCCTCGATCCTCTACAGTTGCTATACAAAATGTTACATTAATCCAAACACCAATTGTAATTACATATAAAAATTTTAATAGCAAATGTATACCTCCACCACTAGGATGCACATCATGCGAACCTTCATTATGCATAGATTGTGTAGAAGGATTGTCAGGCTGCATTCCAATATCCTACACATTGTTATCATTGCTTTCTTAAAACAGATATACTCACTTTATATTAGAACTTAACATCAAATAGACTAATTGGTAAAGTATTCAATTTGAAATAAATTTCATTTAGCTTATTTACCTGTGGCTCAGATGCATCATTATTTGAACCTTGCACACTGATTTCAGCTCGTAGCCGTTCAGCCACGGCTCTATAGCCTTGTTGGAAGCCAATTCTCTTGTCCTCTTCTGTGAGGCATCTATTGAACTCTGACCCCTACATTTTTTCTTGGTATGGTGAATTTTACTTGCATTGTTTGATCAAAAAAAATTTCCTTGCAATATATAAAAAAATTGATACAAGTTTTCATTTACTAATACTTACAACTTGTGCTTGAAGTTTGGAAAAACCACCAGAGCCGAGCTTGTGTGTCCCGTGCTTTTCTAATCTTGCCTTTGTTGCCTTTGATGTGTCAGGCAATCTATGAAAAGTTTGAAATATGTTAGAGACCAGTATAGGAAAAATTTAGAGGTTAATTAGTACATAATTACATTCTCAAAAGTATCACATACCTTGCTCTACTCTCTACTGGCGTAATTCCTTTTTTCATGTCGGCTTTATACTTTCCATCCAAAATCAAACCCTGCCACTCAGCCTCAAGAACACAGGGCGGACGCTCGTGCCTTGGGTTAACCTCTAAATATTTCCTGTACTGGTCCCTAATATACTTCAAACATAAACCAACTCTTTCAAGGAGCTTGTTTCTCTCGAATGCACGAGGTCCAAAAAGCTAGGTCATACTATGTACAAGATCATCCTTCAACTTTTTATCTTGGTTATTCCACCTTTTAAGTAAAAAAAAACATGTTAGACTCATAAATGAAGAGAAGCTACCTTTAATATAGTTCAAGAAATTGATGAAAAGGAAAACTATTCTAGCAATGATATGAAATCAAAATAGTGGTTTGGGGTTTTAGTTAGGATATGATGTTCCACCATGTACATATGGTGGGCCCGAATATCCGCAAACACTCGTCACCAAGTTTTCGCCAAAAAATATCATTCCCTACAAAATAATCATGGGATCATTAGTCGATGAAGAGTGATCAAAAACTAAATTACTATTATATCACTATAGAATAATAATAACTTTAAAGTACCTGGAAGTTTGGATACTTTTAAGGGAACGCCTTCATCGTCGCTGATGATCAATACGCAATCCTTCACCGTTGCCGTACTAGGAACACGGGAACATCCAGGAAATGATGTTGCATCGGGACTTGTTGCATCTCCTATTGCAAAAAATGAAAACCATTATCAAATGCCTCCAAGAAATAATACTTCAAGGGAAATAAATTGGTGCAGAGCACGCATGGCACAAACACAATCAAGGGATCTACATCGTAAACACATAACACTTAAACACATAACAAAAGAGAGAAAAAGAGGGATTTGTGTACCAGTAGATGGTGCAACAGTTGGTGCATTTAGGCTGTGTGTTGTTGACATGGCAGTCGGCAAGACATTTGTGGCTGTCCTGGATGGAGGCGGCGTTGTCATATCATCATGGAAAGGAGCTGAAGAATAAAATTGTTAGAGCATGCATAAATATAGAATGCGTGGACTAGCATGGACAAGATTGTTAGAGCATTAAAAAAAAAGATTGTTCGAGCATGTATTGTCAATGATTATGATCATTCCTATATATATTCAATGGAAAACACAAGTGGGGAATGGAACATGTGATCTACCTGAACCACTTGCAATACCGGCCTCATCATGGGAATGGGGTTCAAAATTACGCAAATAACTCTGTAAAGACAATGCATCCATATTTTAATTAATGTCATAAAAGAGCATAACATAAAAACCATTATTGAACTCTTGTAATAATTAAAAATTTCATTAATACTTACTTTAAAGTTTTCAGAAGTGCGCAACAACTCAGCTGCCCTGTCTTTTATTTCCTGAGTCTGAGGATGTATGGATACCAAACGTAGAAGTTCTTTCCCAATTTTCTTTAGCAGCTTTTTAATGGAACCGATCGGGTCATCGGTCTCTACTAAATCAATAAAAAAAGGGTCCACAAGGGGGGACTCCTGAGGGACTACAGGTTGCTTTCCCTCTCTCCGACCACCGGCCCTCTGTGACAACAATAGTATTAGTATTATCAAAATTACTCCAAAATAATGAAGAAAATAACATTAAAAAAAATAACATTTTGCTTCTATCTAGTTTGCACAATTACAATGAGTTTTACCTGCTCATGTGTAGATGAGCTAGGAATATCGTCAACATCACCTTCGGGCGGTTGCTCCATATTGTGCCCCTGTGTCAAAGATCAAGTATAAAAATGTTAGCCAAAAATTTAATAACTAAATGGTATGTTGGAGTCATTGATTAGAAGTTGGTTTAATAGTATGTACCACCCCCATGATAGTAGCCTCGTTTGTATCTATGCGGTTCAAATTGTAATCAATAAGCAGCTCTTCCCCTGCATGTATTGATTTTATCGCACAGATGAATACACGATTTCCCTCGCGCACCTCAAATATGCAATTGGGTTGCTTTATAGTTGACCCAGGTCATGTACTATTTATAAAACCTGCAATATTCCCTGTTGCTTTTGGCCTTCCATCAATGTATATAGCCACACTTTTACTTTGATTATTGTCTTGCTGTTGTATATAATTTGCTGAGAGTGCATACCTACGCATACTTTTTTTATATTGAACAATATGCATCCAACTTTTGTAATCGTAACATGGTCCAACATACTCCATCAATTCAGAAACTTTGTTGTAAGACACCTTTATGCCATCCATAGAAAATAGGCCCAAACCATGTAATGATGATGGTGCTATGCGATATATCCTCTCATTAACACAAAAATCAGTGTTTATTGGAGGAAGTTCCTTGGGTACCCAATGTTTCTGTAGATGTTGGTACCTCAAGGGCACCTCGATGTCACCTTTCATCTCATCATCATAAGAACATGACCCCCCTTGAGCAAGGAAAAATTTCATGTGTTTATTGAATTTCCTTCTAGTCCTTTGACCTCTAGTTAATCTCCCTATTCTAGATAAATTGCATGTCTCACTTTCCTCTTCTATTCCTATATTTCCCTCACTCGAGGAAGACACTTCTGACAAATACCTATTTGCTGGTACCTGCAAATGGGAGAGATCTTAGAAGACATCAATCTTACTATTGATAAGTGTATTAAATAGACTTTCTATAAGGTGTATTGACTTATACCTGTCGATCCATGAGACTGTGCGGGATGCTCTTGAAAGGGGTTCAATTTCCTGCAAATGTAATTCAATTATCGTGAGCATAATCACATCATAATCATAATCACATCCATCATAAGCATCACATAAAAATTAAAAACATTAAAACGTACACATTATAAAACTTATAGCTTTTAAATAGATAATGAATAAACTATGTAACCATTTAAGACAAATATATTTCTATCAAGAAATGAATATTAAATACATTAAGGATTGATGGCATACCTTTAAATTTCATCATCATCATCCTCATCATCATCATCATCATCATCATCATCATCCTTGTCATCGTCGTCGTCATCATCGTCCTCGTCCTCGTCGTTGTCATCGTTGTCATCATCATCAACATCATCATCATCAACATCAACATCATCTTCATCATCATCATCAATAACCGCATCATCTTCTTCTTCTTCTTCATGAAAATTTGTCTCAGGAACATCATCCAATAATTGTCGATCATGATCATCATCTACATCATCTTCTACTTCTTCGGTATCTTCTTCTTCCATCGCATTATACTTTATCGGCCTTCCTCTCGGTTCATGTCTAACAACAAATGACCAACCCGGTTTATGTGAAACCTCTGAGTAAAATACCTACTCACATTGGCTTGGAAGAACATAGGGCTCATCCCCAACTGGCTCAAACGACCTTGTATTAACCATTGTAAATCCATTATCATGTTCAATAACAGTTCTATTAGGATCATTTGGATTAAGTCGTAGCCTGTACCATTTGACAACGAAGAGTACTAATTTGAAGGAACTAAAGTCACACTCAAGTATATCATCCAAAATGCCATAGTATTGATTTTTAGACTCTTGAAGATCTAAGTCATTTCTAGATGAAATATTAGTCACTTGAAAGACTACAGTTATTCCAGAATCACAAGTTTTCTTCGTGTCATCCAACACTTTGACGCGAAATTTTTGACCATTACAGAACATACCCTTGTGGTGTTTAACCTGCAATAATATGTGAAACATGTCAAAATTATTATATCATGAGTTGATAAACATACGGGTGATTAATAATTTTGTACGTACCTGAAAATCTCTTAAACCATATGCTAAATCTATTTCCCTTTGCGTAATATTAGAATCTCCATTACGATGAGCTTCTTTAACCAATGAAGATACACCTTCCCATGTTAATGTGTGACCAGAATGTTGACATCGTTCAATCCATACCGTCATCCAATCAAGATTGTTTGCAATATACAAATGTAGTGCATCCCACTCTCGAGCAACTGTACAAAAAAAAAATAGATGACTTACAACCGATTTATTTTGAAGATTAAGAAATAATTTATTACAATAACATCTTATAATTTATTACCTGTCACTTTCCTCAATCTACCTTTCCCCATCAAGTACTCCTCTTTGAATTTTTTAAAAGGGTCGAGATCCCAAATGCGATCTACATGGATATTTGAAGCAAACTTAGGAAGATATTCAGTAATGTACACCATAGTCTGGTATACCATGTATCCCTCTACCATAGAACCCTCAGGATGTGCTCTTTGTCGAACCAAAGCCTTCAAAGATTTCAAGTGCCTCTCAACCATCCACATTGACCTAGTGTGTGCAGGTCCACACAATTCAATCTCCTCAACTTGGTGTATGAGGTAGTGTTCTTGTGCATTGAAAAAAGTTGGAGGTAGACACTTTTGCATTTCACACAATAAATGAGGAATTCTTCTCTTCCAATAGTTTATATCTTCTTTATGGATTTCTTTAGATGACAACCACCTACATTAAGAGATTCAAGTCACAAAAAATATATAAATACGAGACTTTAAAAAATAATATACAATAATTACATAGCAAGAAAAACAAATCGCGAATATAATAAATATATACAACAAATTGAACAGATATTACTGCTTACCTCATGTATTTTCCAAGATCATATATCACTTGTTTGATGTTATTGTTGAAGTGCTTTGGGAGAGATAGAGGTAGCACGTACTGCAGTAATTATAAACCAATCATTTCATTATTTTCTAACATAACATAATGAATAGTACACGTAGTTTATGAATATATTGTAAATACAGAAGAACATAACTTACCTTGATGAAAGTATACCAATCATGCGTTTTGAGCCCTGGCCCAAATTCACTTTTCTTTGATATGAGATTGCTTATGTTCCTAGCAAATCCTGTGGGAAATCGAATTTTTCGTATGACTTCTTTTATGGCATCACTTTGCTGCTCCGTTAATAACCAAGGAAGGGCACTTATATTAATCTGATCTCTATTGCTATTTGAGTGAATGAAATTCTTCAGTGCATGATTGGATTCATGAATGTCATTACAAATTTTGACAATTTTTTCTTTGTCACGCCTTCCATCCAGTATTTTCCACAATGTCTCTGTTATATTCTTTCCAACATGCATAAGATCAAACAAATGCACAATTTGTAGGTCCTCGTAGTAGGGAAACCTACTAAATTGTCTGGGATAGCTTTTTAGTCCCTTTGGAAGGTTGTCAGTAGTGCCTTGACGACCTTCACGATCATCAATTACATAATTAGTAAACAAAAATCACAATAGAAATATATAAATTACAAACATAAACCATTAAGTGGAACGACATTACCTCGACGATTAATTCTATTATATTCCAACTTCCATAGGCGAGGTGTCATTCTTTGTGGCTTTGATGTAGTCTCTTCTTTCCCATTGAAAAGATGTTTTTCTATACTTCGATACTTATGATTCCTGTGGAGGAAGTGTCTGTACTCATCAAACACATGCTTTCCTAAACTTTTTGAATGACGAGATTTCATCTTTGGACCACAAACTGGACATGCAAATTTTCCCTTTGTTTGAAGACCTACAAGATAATGATATAATTGGATTATTAAATATGTTGATTTTTATAATTAGAATTATCATGCGCAACTTGAATTCACTATAACATACCACAAAAATGTGTTAGCCCTGGGGCATCATGTATTGTCCATACAAGTATTGCATGGAATTGAAATTGTCTTTGTCCTATTGGTCTAGACACGTCATACATAGTGACACCGTTCCATAACTCCACCAACTCGTCAATAAGAGGCTCAATATATACATTCATATCTTTAACTTGATATTTACCTACTTGAATGAATAGTAACATTACATAATTATTGTGACCATTTTACTGTAAGATTTGTAAGTACATGTAAATTAATAACTATCAAATGATAAAATACCTGGAACAATCATTGCCAACATAATGTGCTCCCTCTTTATTGACATCCACGGAGGAATGTTATTGTTGATAACAAAAATAGGCCACACCGAGAAAATAGATCTCATCTCTCCAAATGGATTGACACCATCCGCTGCCAATGAAAGCCTGAGATTACGAGGTTCTTCTTTGAAGTGTTGCCACTTTTCCTCTATGTGCATAAATGCCGAACCATCCATAGGGATTCGAATAATGTCATCTCGACTTCTATTGCGTGCATGGTAATCCATAAATTGTGCCAAGCTAGTACACCTGAATAATTGTCGCATCCGTGGAATAATGGGGATGTAACGAAGAACCTTGTGAGGCACCTTTTTTGTTAATCGATCTGTTTGATATCTACTCGTATGACATACAAGGCATTGTGTTGCAAATTCATGTTCTTTATAATATATAATATGATCATTGGGACAAGCATGTATTGCTTGATACTCCATTCCAATATCTTTCATAATAGCAGATAATTCTCGATATGAGTGAGGTAGAATATTTGATGGTGGTAACAAAAACTCGCCTATCAATCTACAGCAAAAAATATAAGTTGTTAATATAAATAATATTAGTGGTACATTATTCACCCTTTGTTAACTATAAAGACATATATGACATACCTTAACATACGTGACATTGTTATGTTGGATAAACCATTCATAACCTTCAAGTTCAACAACAACAATACAGTAGAGAGAAGAGTTGTTTGGGAGTCTTTGTATAGGGGCTCGTATGCCTTCTCAAGTAGAGGTACATCAAGGCTATCATCATCATCATGATCAGATCCGCTTGGACTAAATGTGTCATGGATCAATGTATTTATACCATCATCTTCAATTGTGTTTTCTGGCGCATGATCATCATCTTCCATGGGATCATTATCTTCACCTTGGATATTCGCACCCCCATGTTCCTCCATATCATGTACTTCCCTGGGGAGATCAACCTATATAAAATTGATTAACATAAATAAACCATGATCTTCAACTCATCATCAAGTGATTTCATATGTATATAAATTGTTAAAATGATATAATGAACAACTTACCAGTGGATGATAGTCATGCCCCCCTTCAATGTGACCATTCTCCCTACAATGTCTCTTAACTGTTTTGATTAGCAATCTTCTACGGTTTAAGCCCTTACAAATTTTGCAGGGACAATAACATTTTCCATCACCTTTTCTTTTCAAGTTAGACCACAATCTAGCGATTGTCTCCCTATTTTGTTCTTCACTTATATTATCTGACATGATCGTTCTTCGCAAGAAGCAAAAATTGGGCTATGAAAACTTCGGTCTACAACTTTCAGTGACTAAGCAAAATTGTCAAAAGTACACAAATCTTCTTAGACCTAGTTAAATCCTTTAATATTTTAAAAGTCTAGTTAAAATATACATTAGATTAAAAAATATACAATTTTCATGCCTGAGCGCGCGGCTACGACTAGTGCAATGGTCTTCTTGCTTAGCTCTAGAAGCTCTCTAGCAATCAAAACATATAAGCTACAAGGCCTAACAGCAATTTCAAAACATATAAGCTACAAGGCAAGACATATTACATGACATGGCAAAAGGATTAAAATATACATTAGATTAAAAAATATACAATTTTCAAACCTGAGCGCGTGGCTATAACTCGTGCAATGGTCTTCTTGCTTAGCTTTAGAAGCTCTCCAGCAATCAAAACATATAAGCTACAAGGCCTAATAGCAATTTCAAAACAAGGGTCATCAAAAGAACCAAAAACAATGTGTGCAAACAATACCTTGTGAAGTGGTATAGACAATTAGAAGATGCTACTATGTGCTAGGGAACTTCTTAGAACTGTTGGTATATTCTTACAACTTGTTACACCTGGGATATTCTTCTCTGTAGATGCTACTGTGTGCCATGGTCCAAACGGGCCCATAAATGTGTTTGAATAGCAATACATTCAAGTGGCTTACACAAGGGACAGTCACTGTGAGATATCCTCATGTGTGACTGTCCTTGTCACAAATGAGGACATCTCACAGTGACTGTCCCTTGTGTAATTGCCACTTGAATGAGGTCAGTCACTGTAAAGACAACATGATATTTTACACATACAATGAGTGTACATTATCATGTTGTCTTTACAGTGGCTGCCCTCATGTTGTATATTCTTCTCTGTAGATGCTACTACGTGCTAGGGAACTTCTTAGAACTGTTGGTATATTCTTACAACTTGTTACACCTAGGATATTCTTCTCTGTAGATGCTACTATGTGTCGTGGTCCAAACGGGCCCATAAATGTGGTTGAATAGCAATACATTCAAGTGGCAATTACACAAGGGACAGTCACTGTGAGATGTCCTCATGTGTGACTGTCCTTGTCACAAATGAGGACATCTCACAGTGACTGTCCCTTGTGTAATTAAGTATTGTGGGGAAGCATTCTAAATAACCAAAGCTGCTAACAATAAATTCAACACAGATATGTCCTCATTTCTAGGTATTTTAGCTCTCTAACAGCTGAATACCAGATTAAATAATAATGACAAAAGAAAAATAAACCCAACGTACTCAGAAATTGTAGCTGTGATTTTGCGGAGGGAATCTCTCTCGGCGCTATTCAAAACATAAATGAAAACCCGCTTGATTTCGTGGAGGGAATCTCTCTCGGTGCTGTTCAAAACACAAATGACAACCCACTTTGTTCAAAACACAAATGATAACCCGCTTGATTTCGCGGAGGGAATCTCTCTCGGCGCTGTTGAAAACACAAATGACAACGTTCCTTTTTTCTTTTGCACTTATATCCCGACCAACATAAGGTCCATTTGTAATACAACATGATAATGTACACTTACAGTGAGTGTACATTATCATGTTGTCCTTAGAGTGACTATCCTCATTTGTTGAAGAAGAAAAGCATTAATGTGGCTGAATAGCAATACATTCAAGTGGCAATTACACAAGGGACAGTCACTATGAGATGTCCTCATTTGTGACTGTCCTTACAGTGAGTGTACATTATCATGGTGTCTTTAGAGTGACTGTCCTCATTTGTTGAAGAAGAAAAGCATTAATGTGGTTGAATAGCAATACATTCAAGTGGCAATTACACAAGGGACAATCACTGTGAGATGTCCTCATGTGTGACTGTCCTTGTCACAAATGAGGACATCTCACAATGACTGTCCCTTGTGTAATTCAAGTGGCAATTACACAAGGGACAGTCACTGTGAGATGTCCTCATTTGTGACTGTCCTTACAATGAGTGTACATTATCGTGTTGTCTTTAGAGTGACTGTCCTCATTTGTTGAAGAAGAAAAGCATTAATGTGGTTCAATAGCAATACATTCAAGTGGCAATTACACAAGGGACAATGTCATGAGCCGTGACATATTGAACTTAGTATAATAATAAAATGATTAGATGATATATAATAATCTATTATTAACGGTATATAACAATAATATATAATTATTATCAAAAGATAATAATAATATATAGTTAGCATAATAAGTAATATGTTAATTAAATAATATTAAAATATTAATAAATAATATAATTATGATTATAATTATAATATAAATTAATAATAAATAATTATTAATAAATTATATATATTATATTATAATAATATATTAAGTAATAATATTAAATCAATTATTGATATAATAATTTTAATATATAAATAATATTAATAAACCTCTCAATATAAAACAATATGTTATCACTATAATAATATTTATTATAATATTATTAATATTACTAACATCATTAATTATAATATTTAATAATAACAATAACATTAATAATAATAATAATAATAATAACGTTTAAAGCAATATCGAATATCTGTAATCGATATACATCTACATTAAACATCTGCATTATCTATCACGATGAGGAATGAAGAAGTGATACAACAATCACTAGTCATTACACATCGATACCATGAGAGGATGATTAATGAACCAAATACTATGAAGTCAAGATCAACATGATATGAATAAGGGATAGGTCGCTATGTGTTTCAGAAGATGTATTAATAAGCAAGAAGGATAACCATTCATATATTATAAATAATCATTAATTGCACAAGTTTAGACAATGACATATCCGATAAAGCAATATCAAACATGAAGACCCGCTAGCAAATATGCACCATCACTTCCTATGTTATCATGACAATAACATAAACTAGATTGAATTCTACTATCTATATCAATAGACACCACATAGGAGGATATCAACTAAAGGATTGAAAGATTATCGATTGTCTGAGATAAACCACATCTTGTAGAAACACAAAAGCATCAGTGATTATATCACAAGCTATTGATGAATGAGGCATCAGTCATGGATAATAAGTACAATGTATCCTTAAGTATTAACAGGAATGGAAGTCAATTTGAAGATCAAACTCCATTACCAGCAATCAACCAATAAATGGACAATTATCAGAAAATGATATCGACTTATATCAGAGTAGAAAGATTGGATATCATCATAACAATATGGGATAAGGCAAGAGTTAATATCGATTGACTAAATACTAATGATAGTTAGACCAAACTAATACAAACACAATGGATGTTAACTACTGGTTGCACTACCAATTAGGGAAGATTACCTTCATAAAAAGATTTGATATTGAGTCAATCTGGGAGTTATCTATGATCAGAAAATAATGAAATAATATTATGTGAACTGTCGGATTATGGAAAGGTGTGATTAACAAAGGGACATGGAGGAAGAAACAAGACACGTCTCATTCATAGCATCTCTTCATTTGTTAAAGACAATATAAGAATGCATTCTCGTCAGTCACTCAAGGCATCATTAGAACTTTATTTACTTATCCATATTTGGATATACTCAATAGAGCATCTGCCTTTGGCAGTTTGGTTTCAAGTTTATCATTGCAGATCAGAGACAACACCATGATTGCACAGATAGAAAGGATAGTCAGAAACAGCATCAATATTTGAAGTTGCAAGCATATAATTCAGAATCTGAAATAGCAACATATCACTCATAGCGATATTACACATTTGCATAATTACATCATCATATCAGACACAGCAAATACATTGCTGTAAGCAATACTTATTGATTGTATATCGATATTGTTTATATCAGACATACCATCATTATACTATCACTATAAGTGATAGGAAACATCATATTCATAGCATATTTCATATCATTATATCCGACAGTGCTATTAAACATATTGGTATCAATATCATCTTGCACACATATTGTGATTGAATCTGAAATAGTGGTTGATATCTTAAGTAACCTCCATTACTTAGTTTAATTGTAAGTATCTGATAGAGTAAGTCTGAGAAGTGGAGTAATTGTTCCTATTTTCCAAGTTAGCCAAAAAGGGGACATTACAGACAATCACTGTGAGATGTCCTCATGTGTGACTGTCCTTGTCACAAATGAGGACATCTCACAATGACTGTCCCTTGTGTAATTCAAGCGGCAATTACACAAGGGACAGTCACTGTGAGATGTCCTCATTTGTGACTGTCCTTACAGTGAGTGTACATTATCATGTTGTCTTTAGAGTGACTGTCCTCATTTGTTGAAGAAGAAAAGCATTAATGTGGTTCAATAGCAATACATTCAAGTGACAATTACACAAGGGACAATCACTATGAGATGTCCTCATGTGTGACTATCCTTGTCACAAATGAGGACATCTCACAATGACTGTCCCTTATGTAATTCAAGTGGAAATTACACAAGGGACAGTCACTGTGAGATGTCCTCATTTGTGACTATCCTTACAGTGAGTGTACATTATCATGTTGTCTTTAGAGTGGCTGTCCTCATTTGTTGAAGAAGAAAAGCATTAATGTGGTTCAATAGTAATACATTCAAGTGGCAATTACAAAAGGGACAATCACTGTGAGATTTCCTCATGTGTGACTGTCCTTGTCACAAATGAGGACATCTCACAATGACTGTCCCTTGTGTAATTCAAGCAGCAATTACACAAGGGACAGTCACTGTGAGATGTCCTCATTTGTGACTATCCTTACAGTGAGTGTACATTATCATGTTGTCTTTAGAGTGACTGTCCTCATTTGTTGAAGAAGAAAAACATTAATGTGGTTCAATAGCAATACATTCAAGCGGCAATTACACAAGGGACAGTCACTGTGAGATGTCCTCATTTGTGACTGTCCTTACAGTGAGTGTACATTATCATGTTGTCTTTAGAGTGACTGTCCTCATTTGTTGAAGAAGAAAAGCATTAATGTGGTTCAATAGCAATACATTCAAGTGGCAATTACACAAGGGAAAATCGATCACTGTGAGATGTCCTCATGTGTGACCTTTGTGAAGGCAAGTGCCAATTTGTACCCAAGTTACCAATATTGTGGCAAAAGTGGGAATGAAGCATTTAGGGGTCAAATTGGGCAAAGAAGTGTAGAAGTGGCCTATGTGAGGTCTAAATAGCCTAACTAAGTCATGGTTAGGGTCTTATGGTGTTTGAACAATAAGTTTTGAACCAAAATCCCAAAGGTTGTAACAAGTTGTCAATGTTGTCATTCACAACATTGACAACATTTGTGCAAGGGAGCATTTTCGAGTAAGATGGTTATGTAACTATATGAAACCATTGAATTAGGCATCAGATCAACTATAAGAGGCCTCCATCGATCTGTGCAAAAGGTTGGGGGGAAAAACATTTGGAATTAAGAAGATTTGTAGAGTAACACGGTTTTAGTGAATTCTTGAGTTTTTTTGTTTCTTTGTTTTCAGTTGATTAATGGATTAGATAGCTCGCAGTGTCTATTGGAAAAGTTAGTACAAGTTGTTTTTTTATTTTGTGTTGTGTTTTTTTTGAGTTTTGAAGCATTCCAACTAGTTTGTTAATTCTTTTGTTAAGTACCCTATCATTGGTTTGAACCAGGCAGGTTGAACAAATGGAGTCTTAGCTCATCATTCCATTGTCAATTTTGTACGGGCTCTTGGAATGGGTGAGGAGACTCCATGTACTATATGTTTGGAAGGAGGGGCCCTGGGAAGCTCATTTTCTATGTTTGCAATGATGTCCTAGGTGAGTCAGTTGAGCACAGTTAGGGATGACAAATCATTACAAGAAGATTACAACAAGTTGAATGCATTGGTTGCTTCAACTAAAATCTCATGGAGAGGTAGACACACATCTAAAGAAGCCCCAAGTCAAATTAGAAGATTGGGTGAGTTTCTTTGGCTGCTAAGAAAACAAACTCTTAGTCAGACTGTCCAAGTTGTGTCAAAATACTTGTTTTCAGGCATGGCTGTAGCAGTTGGTGTACAAAAAATCTAGGAGGAGAAGACCTTAGATATCTTGGAGTTCTCAATAAAGTGCATCTGAATCCTAAGCCCTTTAGGTGGCTTAATATAAACAAAAAGGCTTGACAAAGGCCTAATTGCTAGCAGCCTATTTTTGGGTGCAATTGGCATGGTTTGATGAACCGGATTGAAGTACTGATGAAAAGTATAGGTGAAGGAGTAATATTGAAACCAATAGAGGTCCTAGTGGCCAGCCTCTCCATGGAGTAAAGTTCTAGTTGAATGTGTTTCAATTTGTGAAGACAAGACTAGGAGTGTCCTAGTAGCTAGATTGGTATTGAGCAGAGTTCGTTGTATTTCTTGTTGGTGTGCACTAGTTGAAGGAGTGGGATCTTGGGTAGAGATACCTAAAGAGTGTAGGGATAGTTAAGTACCCTATCAAGTCAAAACATTGGCCTAAAGAGACCCTAGTGAAGGATAGGGAGTGAGCAAGACAAAGTGTTACATCAATTAACAAGATCATTTTTTGGTAATTGTGTACATTATAATGTTGTCTTTACAGTGACTGTCCTCATTTGTTGAAGAAGAAAAGCATTAATGTGGTTCAATAGCAATACATTCAAGTGGAAATTACACAAGGGAATATCACTATGAGATGTCCTAAGTGTGACTGTCCTTGTCACAAATGAGGACATCTCACAGTGACTGTCCCTTGTGTAATTGCCACTTGAATGAGGACAGTCACTGTAAAGACAACATGATAATGTACACAAGTACCGTGAAGGTAGTCGCAAGTTAGGGCTGTTTCATTGCATACCCGAAACAATGAAGACATTACAGTCCACAAAACGTTTGTGCTTGAAAGATGAACAAATAAAATTAAACTTCTAAATAACCAAAGCCGCTAACAATAAATTCAACACAGATATGTCCTCATTTCTGGGTATTTTAGCTCTCTAACAGCTGAATACCAGATTACATAATAATGACAAAAGAAAAATAAACCCAACGTACTCAGAAATTGTAGCTGTGATTTCACGGAGGGAATCTCTCTCGGCGCTGTTGAAAACACAAATGACAACGTTCTTGTTTTTTTTGCCCTTATATCCCGATGTGATTTCGCGGAGGGTTACGGTGCTATTGAAAACACAAATGACAACGTTCCTTTTTTTTTTTGCCCTTATATCCCAACAACATCGCAATTGCAAGTTAGGGCTGTTTCACTGCATACCTGAAACAATGAAGACGTTACGGTCCACAAAATGTTTGTGCTTGAAAGATGAAGAAATAAAATTAAACTTCTAAATAACCAAAGCCGCTAACAATAAATTCAACATAGATATGTCCTCATTTCTGGGTATTTTAGCTCTCTAACAGCTGAATACCAGATTACATAATAATGACAAAAGAAAAATAAACCCAACGTACTCAGAAATTGTAGCTGTGATTTCGCGGAGGGTTACGGCGCTGTTGAAAACACAAATGACAACGTTCTTGTTTTTTTTGCCCTTATATCCCGATGTGATTTCGCGGAGGGTTACGGCGCTGTTGAAAACACAAATGACAACGTTCTTATTTTGTTTTCCCTTATATCCTGATGTGATTTCGCGGAGGGTTACGGCGCTGTTGAAAACACACATGACAACGTTCCTTTTTAATTTTTCTGCTTATATCCCGACAACGTCGCAATTGCGACAGTGACAAATGTATTGTCGTCGCAAATTGCGACGGTGTCGGGCTATATTTGAAAAAAAAAGGGCAAAACCGCATGACATTTGCCTGCCGTCGCAAATGGCCGTTGCAATTTCACCCCAAATGTATTAGTGAGAACTAGATAGTAAGAAAATTTTTAAATGTTGGACTTGTCAAGAATATGGTCATTTTGCATCTAAATGTCCTAAGAGAGTTAAGAAGTACATAAATAATTTCAAGCCTAGAAGATCTAAGGAATGTTATTATGCTAATGATGAAGATCTTGAAGCTAGTATAGAAAGAACTTTGAGTGAAAGTGATATTGAGAATAATGATGAAATAGGATTTGTAACAATTAAAGAAGAAAATTCTGAATCTGATGTTAAAGAAGAAAAAGCATTAGTTTCCCAAGTTGAAAAGAAAACTGATTGGATTATAGAAAGTGGTTGTTCACATCATATGACTAGAGATATGAAGAAGTTCATAAAGTTTAACAATTATGATGGAGGAGTTGTTAGAGTTGGTAACAATGCACCTTGTTTGATTAAAGGTATAGGATCTATTACTCTTGATGGAAAGACTAATACTGATGATGTTTACTTTGTTGATGGATTGAAACATAATCTTTTGAGTGTTGGATAGTTAGTTGATAAGGGATATCAAGTTTGGTTTACTGAGAAAACTTGTGTGATAAAGGATAAAGATGGAAATCTCATTGGAACTAGATCTAGAACCAAAGGTAATGTATTACAGTTGAATTCTACTGAGATGACATGCTTGAATACTAAAATTGATGATAGTTGGTTATGGCATAGAAGGTTTTGTCATATAAACTTTGATAACATTGTGAAAGTGAGTACTACACTTGCAGTAAGGGATTTGCCTAAAATTATGAAGCCTACTAACATGATTTGCAAAGAATGTGTGATGGCTAAGCAGAAGAGAAGTTCATTTCCTAGTAAGAAGTTCACATCGGCAGAGAAGTTGGAGATTGTTCATACAGACTTGAGCAGTCCTACCAGGACTAGAGGATTCTATGGAGAAAGGTATTTTATGATTCTTGTTGATGATTTTACAAGAATGATGTGGATTGCATTTTTGAAAAAAAAATCTAAAGCATTTGCTAAGTTTAAGATCATTAAGAATAAAGTTGAGAATGAATCTGGAATGAAGATTAAATGTTTGAGATCTGATAGAGGTGGAGAATTTACTTCTAGAGAGTTTAACACTTTTTGTGAAGTAAATGGTATTAAGAGACAATTTTTAGCCCCTAGAACACCTGAACAAAATGGTATTGCAAAAAGAAGAAACGGGTCAGTAACTGAAGCAGCAAGAGCTATGTTATTTGAGAATGACTTGGTGAAGACATTTTGGAGAGAAGTAGTGAATACAACAGTATATACAATGAGCATAGTACAAATCAGAGTAGACATAGATAAGACACCTTATGAATTATGGTTTGGACATGCACCCTTAGTTAAGTATTTTAGAATTTTTGGAAGCAAATGTTATATAAAGAGAGATGATGATATTGAAAAGTTTGATCCTAGAAGTGATGAAGGTATTTTTCTTGGATATTCTTTGAAGAGAAAAGCATATAGATGTTACAATAAGAGAACTAAAACTATTGTTGAGAGCGCAAATGTTAAAGTTGATGAGAAGTTTAAAATTCAGGAAAGAATGCTTGATTATGAATCCGATGAAGAAGCTAATCCTTAGCCTAACATTGAAACTACTAAATTATTCTATGAGACTAACAATGAATTGTTGAATGAGAATCATATTGCAGAAGAAATCAGAGAAGAAACTAGAGAAGAATCTAGATAAGAATCTACAGTTGAAGCAAGATCTGTGACTATGACACCAAACAGGTATCTATCTAGACATCATCCTATTGAACAAGTTATTGGAAGTTTGGACAGAGGAGTTATGACTAGAAATAAGGTACATTTATGTTTGATTTCTCAAATTGAACCTAAATCTACTAATGAAGCTTGTGAAGATGAACATTGGATTAATGCTATGAAATAAGAACTAGATCAAATTGAAAAGAACAAGACATGGGAATTGGTTCCTAGACCTAAAGACAAGAATGTGATTGGAACTAAATGGGTATTCATAAACAAGATGAATGAACAAGGAGAAGTAGTAAGAAACAAAGCAAGATTAGTATGCAAGGGATATTCATAGCAAGAAGGAATTGACTATGAAGAAACCTTTGCACCAGTAGCAAGACTTGAAGCAATAAGAATGTTTTTGGCTTATGCAACTTTTAAGAAATTCAAAGTGTATCAGATGGATGTGAAGTCCACATTTTTGAATGGTGAATTGGAAGAAGAAGTCTACATTGAGCAGCTTGAAGGTTTTCCTTTGACTCAAGAAGGAGATATGGTATGTAAACTAAAGAAAGCATTATATGGACTAAAGCAAGCACCTAGAACTTGGTGTGCTAGATTGGATAAATATTTGTTGAAATTGGGATTTACTAAAGGAACTGCAGATAGTAATTTGTACACAAAAGAAATTGAAAATGGATTGTTAGTTATAGTTATTTTTGTTGATGACATTATCTTTGGAGGAGAGGATGAAGCTAGTGACAAATTTGCTGATGAAATGAATACATAATTTGAAATGAGCATGATTGGTGAGATGAAATACTTTTTGGGATTACAGATAACACAGAACAATGATGGTATCTTTGTTAGCCAAACAAAGTACTTGAATGATTTGCTGAAAAGATTTGGAATGGAGAATGGTAAACCAGTTGGAACACCTATGGTTACAGGACACAAACTATCAAGCAAAGATGAAACACCAGTAGTTGAGCAAAAGAAATATAGATCCATGATTAGAGGATTGCAGTACTTAACACACACTAGACCAGATATACAACATTCAGTTGGAATGGTAGCAAGATTTCAAGCTGACCCTAGAGAGTCACATTATGCAGCAATAAAGAGAATATCAAGATATTTAAGAGGCACAATGGACTATGGATTGTGGTATGAAAAATCTAATGATTTCACCCTATGTCCATATACAGATGTTGATCGGGGAGGTAGTGTTGATGATAAGAAAAGCACAAGTGGTGGACCCTTTTTTCTTGGAGGAAGATTGGTTTCCTGGTTGAGCAAGAAGCATAATTGTATTTCACAGAGTACAACATAAGTAGAATATGTAGCAGTAGCAAACAATTGTAGCCAGATAACTTGGATGAAGTAGATGCTGAAGGATATTGGATTTAAATTTGTTGAACCTGTTGTCATACATTGTGACAACACCAGCACAGTCAATATGTCTAAGAATCTTGTATTGCATTCTAAGACCAAACTTATAGAGATCAAGTATCATGTTGTAAGAGAGAAAGTTGCTAAGAAAGAAGTCAAACTAGAGTACATAAGCACAAAGGAATAGATAGCAGACATATTTACAAAGCCTTTGCCTAAGGGTACATTTGAGTATCTGAGAGGTATGCTTGGGGTTATGCCCCAACCTACTTTTGAGTAATGATGTAGTTGATTGCATCCGTCCAATGGTATATGAGCCCTATCTTTTTCTGGATTGGATGTTGGTACTTCCTCTATGGGGGAGTATGTGTATCTGAGCTGAGTCATGAGGACTCTTGTGATTGTATTTTTTAAAATAGTGTCTTTTGACATTGAGTTGTTGTTGACATAGTGATGAAATTTCTATCATTGATGTCAATGGGGGAGAAGTGTACATGAAAAATGTTGTGTACCATCTGTTGGAGAGAACTTAATAGGATAACGAAGCAAGATTTGATTGATGAAGAGGATTTGAAAAATTTTCAGAGTATCAGTGTAGCAGTTGTATACACTTAAAAATGGTCACCTAGACTATTAGCCCCTTTTGCTAAATTATAAATTGCTTATTCTTGATCAAATCCTTGTGCTATCATTTATTCGATTATTTTCTATGGGCTAACCATTTTATCCTAAGTTTTTATTTATTTAAAAGGAATATTTCCTCCCCTTTTAATAAATAAAAAGCCCACCTTTTCTTCTTATCTTATGTTGCACAAATAAAGCATTTAATTCTTATTTATAAAGAAAAAAAAAATAAAAGAAAAGAAAAAGTACTTTTTGTCTCACATGGACATAAATTAAATGCTCAACATAAAGTAAATGCTTCTAATTTTCTTATTGGAGGATATTTGTGCACAAGGATCAAGCTTCTTTTTTTCTCCACCGTTGATTAAATCTTTTGCCTCTTAATCTCCATGGCCCATTCCTTTTTCATTCCCTATAAAAGGAGAGCTCTCTTCCTCATTTGCACACACAATTTTTATGTTATTGTTATGCTACAGGTTTTCTAGGTCATCTTGGAGCTTTTGGAGATATTCTTGCATCTAGGGTTTGAAGATTTGGAGCATTGTTGGTATTCATCTTGGATCTTCATCAACACTTTATCTTCTTGTCTTTATTCTTGCATCATCATGGCTTTCTTGCTTCATAGTTAGATTTCATTTCTTGCATCTTTCATTTTCATAGCTTAGCTTGCATTGTACTTTCATTTCCATAGCTTAGCTTGCATCTTCATTCTTAGCTAGCTTGCATTGCATTGCATTTCATTTGATTCTTGGGGATATTGGCATTCTTTCCCTTGTCTTCATTGAATCTTCCATTGCATGGTTTACTAGCAAGGTTATTGGCTAAATAGCTCTAGCTGAGAGCATTCTTAAAACCCTTGCACTCCATGCCTAGGGAGCTATGGATCGATTTGTGAGGCCTCATTCTTGAGTTCTCTTGCATGTAATGATTCATAGAAGTGTGGTCACATTTTCACCATACATTTTTGGCACCCACCGTGGGGCAACCCACCTCTTGCATGCTGGTTTTGATTATTTTTGGAGCTAACCCTTGTGCAGATTTGTTTGGAGATGAAAAAAACCCTAGATTTGAAAGATTTGACCATATCTCCCAAACAGCTTGGTGTTCTAGTCTGAAAATTTTTTTGTAGGTTGGCGACATATCAGAAAAGCTCCAAAAAAATTGTCAAAATTTTTGGAGGTAATTTGTATTTTTTATGATTTTTTCTTTATTTTTCATAAACAATCAATTTTTGGCGCAAATCAGCATATTGTTTGGAAATTTTTATATTTCTAGAAAGGTCTTCAAATTCTATAGGGGGTCCATTCACTATGTTTTTAATTTAGAAATCATATCATAGCTCATTTGGTTGATTTATAAAATCTGGTCTGTTTTGGTAAAATGGCTCTCTAGGGCACAAATGAAGAGATTTTTCTAAAATTTTTATATTTTTGGAAAGCTCTCTATTTTTTGATAAAGTTCTCTTTTCTACATTTTGAGTTTAGGGTCCAAATTCATGTGGTAAAAATCAGATCTTGTTGACTAGGTCAAATGCAAAAAAAATAAAATTTTGTGATGGGTATGCACTTATTTTTCATTGTTCATTGCATGATATGAGTTATCATTTGGATTATTTGCTGATAATCATTGCTCCTAACAATTTATTTTCAGATCTAACCTTAGGGTTTGCATAAATTGGATATATATTGCATATCTTGTTTGCTTGTTCTCTTGTCTTGTTCATTTGAAGGTGCTCTTGCTTTCATGGAAAATGCTTAAAATCTACTAAGCGCGTTGCATTGGACTTGAGGTAGTTTGTTATATCTCTACAACATTTGGATTTTGGGATTAAAATTGAACCTCTCATGTGTTTGGCTTGAGTGTTTACATGCTTTCATAGAACACATTTCAATTGATGCTCTTAATGGGAAATAAATGAACATAGATTTGCTTTCATACAAGTTTGTGTAAGTGAATGCTTGTGTTTAAACCTTAAGTAATTCTTGGTTCCAATATCAAATATCTCATTGAGTGATTGGGGGCATGGATTCATTCCTTATTTACATAGAGAGTTAAATGCACCACCTTGTGGACTCACTCTATGTTTGCTTGGAAAGTTAAATATTCCATTGGTACACCCCTTTTTCATTTGTGAGTAGTATTGATAAGCAACTTTAGAGTACTTGTGATTGATCTAGATTGCTATCTTGGGTTATTGGAATCGCTAATCTGCCGGCCCCTCATTTCCGCCCTGTGGTTGCAATCTCAGCACCATATTAAAGGGGAGGGGTCAACAGGAAAGAAGCATTAAGTGCTCCACTTGGCAACCCTTTTGTGCTTTTTGGAACTCACTTGTTTTCTAAGGTGTGGACTCACTTTGAGTTTGTGTGAGGAGTTAAATGTTCCACTTTTTTGGACTCATCTCATGCTTACTTGAAGGGTTAAATGTACCACCTCTAGTGCTCTAAATACTTTTGATAGTGAATTACTTAGTTGTTATTTCTAGAAGGCCTGCTTGGGGACACACCACCTCAAGGGACGACCTTAACTCCTGTGTTCTGGCGGAGTATAAATAGCGGGAGGTGAATCGAAAGACACCTCTCTTGGGAATTGAGTTTGATATCACTCTTGGCTAAGCCTCAAAGAACTTTATACCTTTGAGAAGTGAAGGAGGAGATTTGGGTTACCGTCTCCCCCTGGCTGTGTGATTTTGGATTCTTCTCATCTACAGATTTGGGCCTCACGTACCTTGTGTATATCGAGGACTCCTCTTAGAAAGCCATGTGTATCCTTGTAGATAGCTTGCTAAGGTGTTGTTGTGTTCTATGTGCCTGCTAAAACATTTGAAGAACATACACAAGTAGAATCTTTAAGGAGTAGAAATACTAAGTCACTATTCTTGTTCATGTGCAAGGTTGCTTTGCCCCTTGCTCATTGTTTGAAGACAACTGCTTGCTTGAACTCCTTGATTGCTGTCTTATGTGCTTGATCCATGATAAAAATCTGTTGATGTACTTACTTGATCTTTTAAAACACTTCAAACTGATATTTTTATGTTCGTTGGTCATAGAGTCGTACGACTCTGCAAAAGTGTCACCCCACTTACTGGAAACTATCATCTGGCTTAAGGTGAAGTATCACCCTGTTTGCCTGAGAACTATCGCCTGGGTCATTTCTGTTGTCCTATCATTGTTGCAATCCAGAGCTGCTAAACTTGCATTTTAACCTATCGTAGAGTGTCCTTTTCTATTCTTATCTGAAGCTAGTTAGTTATCTACATGCTTAGATTTGTTCTAGACTGAAACAAATGAGCTAAAATTATTGGATTTGAGCTTAACGAATGCTACTCTTGATCACTTGTCACATCACAGTTACCTCTCTAGCTACTTGCTTATTGAGCTTCTTGCTCGCTGCTTGGCTTTAGTCAATTGATTGCTATAAGTGCTTGAGCACTTTTGACGAGCCATCTCTCTATTGTTCTACTTTGACAAGTGATCTTTATTAGCTTTGCTTATCTCATATCTGAGAAACTTTGTCTCATTCTATTAGTCAACCAACATCTCTTTTCATGCCGGTTACAACTCAATCTCAATTTGAGCAGGAGAATCACCCTCCGTTGAATTATACATAGTTACCTTCTCCAACTAGACACTCATGAGCACCCGCTAGCAACGACAGTTCTAGTTCTGACCAATCTAAGGATTCTAAGGCTACTCTGTGGTACAAAGGAGGTTTCCTCTTTTCTGCATTCAAGACCCCGAAAAACACAGATAGTGTCTCACTCACTTTGACTGAACAAGAAAAATTTCAACAGTTGCAAGCACACTTTAAGCACAAGGATAACCAAGCACGCTTAGAAAAAGAACACAATCAACAAAGAATGGATGCTACTAGGCGCATGGCTTACAGAGGGACATTTCATGAGCAACCTGAGACTAGTAATCATGAGCATAGACCTCTTTTTACCAATGGAAACAATGGCAACAACACGCCACCAAGATCTCCTCTAAGACCTACTTTTGGTGTGCCTTCTTCACCTCCTAGACCTCCTCCCTCTCAACATGAGGCAGAGGAAGATGATGAGATTTCTAGTGAGGATCTTATGAGATTTGAACAAGATGTGGTCTCCCAACAAATGATGCATAAGCTTTTAGAGCGTAATGGTGATCAATATTTTCAATAGATGACTTCTAGAGGATACAAGCTTCCTCCTGGCTATGATGTTAAACAAATTGTCCAACAAAGAGTACCAACTGAATTGGAAGTCCTTCAGGAAGAACTGCGTCAGACAAATCAACGCCTTACCCAAATGGCAATAGAAAGAGAGCTTCCAAAGGTCTCTTTTGTAGAATCAATTTGTGCTCTTCCTTTTGATAAAAATCTATACATGGTCCCATTTCCTAGGGATATTGAGGTTCCCAAATATGACAAGTATGATGGAAATGGTGATCCCCATGATCATGTATGTCACTTTTATGCTCTTAGTATGGACTTTCTTCATGAAGACACATATCTTCTATGATTATTCCCTCGAAGCTTAAGAGGACAAGCTTTAGAATGGTTTGCAAAGTTGACACCTCCTTTGAAGACTTTTGATGAGTTAGCTATGCGCTTCACACAACACTATTCATACAACATCCAACAACCTGTCACCGTGATAGATCTTGGTAATCTAAGACAACATCAAGGTGAGCCATTTGCAACTTACTTACAATGTTGGAGGTCATTGTATTCTCGATATCCTTGTCAGCTACCTGAGAGAGAAAAGATTGACATTTTTGTCAACACTCTGGTGCCTGAGCTATATTATGATCTAAGGAAACAACTATTCCCTTCTTTCAATGACATGGTTGAAAGTGCATATCGAATTGAGGATGTAGCTATAAGAAAAGGGGATATTGTTATTAATAAAGATGTTAAAGGCAATGGCAAAGACAAGAACAAACCTTGGAATAAGAACAAGTATGTTGTTAATGATGGGGTTGTTGACGCTCCTAAAGTTAAAGAGCCTGCTTTCAATCTCTCCAATGCTATCTATGCAACAAAACAACAAGAAGCTGCCAACACTCGCAGTGCTCCTAAACCTCAGTATGCAGATAAGCCTAAGAAGTCATTTCGAAAGTGAGTCTATACCAAATTGGCAGAACCTTATGATGTGATCCTTAAGACTTTGGTTGATAATGGATATCTTACACTTCCTGATAAACCGGGTAACTGGGATCCACTAGATAAGCCTGATTGGTGGCGAGAGGATTCTTATTGTCATTATCATAGAAACAAGGGACATCCGACAGACAATTGTTTTAGGCTTAAGGATGATATTCAGGATCTTATTGAGAATGGCACAATCTCCACTAATGGCTTAACTAGAAATTCTAATCACATAGCTTTCAAAGATCCTCTACCTAAGCATGATAAGGGGGAAACCTCTCAAGCACATAAGAAGAATCATGATGCTAAGATCAATTACATGTATCCTTCTAATACACCTGTGATCAACATGGTAGAGCCCGTTGAGAGTGTTCTTATGGTAAGATCTCAAGATGATAATAAAGCCAATCATGGTAAGCCAAAATTGGTCTTGCAAACACGTGGTAGTTCATCTTCCTGAAGTGAGACACTGAATGCTGTTACTAGGGGGCAAGCCAAGATTGTCCTTAAAACTGCGCAAGATCCCAAGCAGGCTTTGCCTTCCAAACAAGCGGCTCCTTCAGCCACCCCTAGCTATGATCTTGTCCAACATTTGCAAAAGATGCCAGCCCAAATATCCATTTTTGAGTTGCTTCAGTTATCCCCTTTGCATAGAGAAATCCTTGAGAAAGCTTTTCATACAGCACATGTCCCCAAAGACATTGATCCAGATCAATTTCAGGCTATGGTCAACCACATTTCATCTCCACTATCTCTCTCCTTTTCTGCAGAAGATGACATATCTATTGCTCACCCTCATAATTTGGCTTTACACATTGAAGTTCTAGTCTACAACACCCAAGTCCGCCGAGTCCTGATAGACAATGGTGCAGGGTTAAATATTGTTTCTTTCAATGTCATACAACAGTTGGGTTTGTCAGAATTTGCTGTGGATTCCAAGAAGAAGATTACTATAAAAGCTTACGATGAAGAGGAAAGATCTTCCAAAGGTCTTGTCACACTGCCTGTCCGAGTGGGTCCTATCACAAAAGATATTAGCTTCCAAGTATTGGACATCCCACTCGCATATAACATTCTTTTGGGTCATCCTTGGATCCATGACATGTAGGCTGTTCCTTCCACTTTTCATCAGTGCGTCAAATTTCCATACAATGGCACTGAAGTTGTGATTCCTGGAGACCATACTATTGCTATTAATGCTCTGGCTGCTGCTAAAAAATTTGTTCCTCATAATGAACCTTCTGTTGATCCTAGTGCGTCTCTAGTTGCTACTGAGAAATCACTTAAGATGATGAGCCTTGGTATGGGTGAATATATGCTAGATTCATTTGCTTCTATACCTATTTTTCCTAGGTCATATGGGAAACCTTCTGATACAATGAAGCCTTCCACTTCTGCTATGGTGATCTTTGATACTTTCATTCCTTCATCCATTCCTTTAGAAGAAGAAAGAGAAGAACAAGCTATTCAAGAATGGATCTATAGAGAAGATTCCAGAAATACTCCCATGCTCAGTAATTCAGACACAGATATAGATGAGTCACCACTACACACTATGGCTCACATGGGAGATGTTCTTCCTTCTACTTCACTTCTTTGGGGGGAAGCATGTATGCCTACTGATGATATTGCTGAGTCTTCTATGTCTAGAACCTATGTTCCTAAAGAATCATTGCACTATGATAGACAACGTCACAACATTGAGCAACTGCTACAAAGAGGTGATCTATCACATAACGACATGAGTGTTTCTACTTCTCAGCATATTAAGCCTCTTCCAGAAGATTCTTCCATGACAGATATGGATGTTGATGTAGTTCATATTTCTCATAACCCACCCAACGTAGTTGATGAGTCTTGTGTTGGATCTGATGAGTTTGTTCCCCGTATTGCCTTAGTGGACTACGTTGGTCCTCCTATGACGAATCTAGATCTAGTTACTTTTGGAGCCTACCCTATAGGCTCAACCTCTCTTGTTACCAGAGATGACATCCCTCACATAAATGCTATTGAACCAGTCACTCCATTTCATCTCGCATCAACACCTGTTACTTCTTCCACTAGCGAACTAGCAAAAAAAAAGATTGAATCAGAAATCAAGCATCACAATCATCAAGTCAAAAGAAAAGAGCAATGGTTGGATGGTGAAAACCACATTGTGGCGGTATCCGAACCTAAGAAAAGTAAAGATAAAAATTTTCTCAAAAATAATGACTCCAAAATAAAAGATGAGAAGCTGATTCTCTACAAACAAATGGTGCATTACTTCAAGCATGATCTCATAACTGTTATACTTCAGCCCATTCATAAAGCTGAGAAAAGAGTTGCTAATGCCTTGGTTACTTTGATATCCATCTTACAAATGAAAAAGCATAAATCTTGCTTCAAGTTCCTGGTGGATGAATTACGCTATCCTGCTCACAAATCTTACAATCCTACCATCTTTCCATGTCTTCCACCTCATACTCCTCCATGCCATTATTTCCGCCATCCCTTACACTTTGCCTTTGTCTCTGGTGGCTTGTATAGGAAGGGTCTAGATGGAACTCTCCTTAGGTGTCTAGAAATAGAGGAGTCAGAAAAAGTACTAGCTGAAATCCACGATGGCATATGTGGATCACATTCTAATGATCCTCCACTAACTCAGACATTGCTTAGGGCTGGTTATTATTGGTCAAACTGGTTGAGACCTCCTATCATCACAGCTGTAGCATTTGGGTCTGGGGCCTATCAGTTCTCTACATCAAAGGAAGCAGATCTTTAATGCCCATTCCTGTCTAGGGCATTCCTTGTATATACTTTATGATCCTAAAAAAATTACAAAAAAAATCATATATGATGCTGAAAAAAACCTAAAAAGCATATAAAGTACTAAAAAAATGAGCATCCTAGTGAAAACCTAGCAATAGGCACTTTGATGTCTCACCAAAAAAATAAAAAAATAAAAAAAATAAAAAAAAAAATAGAAAAAGTGCCTTGGTGAAAACTTGGAAACAGGTGCCTTGGTAGCAAAAATACAAATTTTTTTTAAAAAAGTCCTGAAAAAATCTATCAAGTGGTGAAAACCTGGAAACAGGCGCTGCTTGAGACCCTCTGCACCTATGTCTATCAGTCTTGCGTGGCGCTCTTTCGCTCCACTTCTCGCTTTGCCTCTCCTAGCCTGGAATTGATTCTTGTCTTAGTCTAGGGGGCATATGTTGCTTTAAGCTTATCTTGGGTCTCTTTGTGCGTCTGGGTTTCTTGGGCAACTTGGTTCCAATGGTGTTTTTCAACACCACCCCAATGGTGTTTTTCAACACTACCCTTGCATCAAGTGTTTCTCAACACTTATCAGATGTCCTACCTGCAGTCTAGTATGATGTGATATTTCTCATTTGCAGATGCAATACTCAAAGTTTGACTCTATGACCTACACACACGCACTTGACTTGCTGAGATTTGTTTGAATTTATTTCTTTGCATGTTGTCTATGATGATTTCTTTGCTGAGTGGTCTCTCCCTGAGAAGTTTTCGATGATGCATAGCTAGAAGACTGAGGGTATGAGAACATGTTTTATTGCTTTTTCTGCTTGTGGGTATATTTTGTTGATCCTAACTGTCATGAGCATTTATGCTGGTCTTACTTGACACTGTGGATTGACAGGGTATTATCCTTGACTATTTTTGTGCAAGTGCATACTTGTAGCCATCTTGACTTTCCTTGTGTCTCGATGCGAGTATAATCTTGCTATATTAAACTTAGGTAATCTCACTGTGCTAGTCATCTTGACCTACATGTCTTTGATGCCTAGGTGAGATTTCCACATTCCTATCTGATAAAGATCATATTCATATTCACATAGTTATGCTAGTGTGTATTGTATGATCTTGCGACGCTACGAATAACGCTCGATGATGAATATTAGATGTCTATTGGCTTTGTAACCTTGCAAGTAAACCACTTTTCATGTAGCTTGCATTTCTTAGGTTCATGTTAGTTTAGTTTTGCATCTTGCATATGGAGAGAGCTCTCCTTTCATTTTTCATGGACTTGTTAATCAGCTGCGCTCACCTTTCGCTTCTTCCCGATCATGTCTTTCACTTTCTTGTCTTTCATCTCACATCATTTTCTCTTCATTTCAGGATCCAAACTGAAATCCACATTCACCTTGACCCTTTCTCCTTTTTCCGCACAGTTGGCTGACCTTTTGAGGCCTGATCCTTTGATCTTCGCTGGGGCATCATAACCTCTTCATCCCCATCTCTTTCAACCTTCTAGTCTTTCATTCAAATCCCAAGTTCCAATTCCCCCCTCTATGGTGTTTACGGGTTGAGGGACCGATAGGTTCGTGCCCCGTATCCCATGTGTGGGGCATCCCTTCATTGGTTGATGGTTATTCTATTATCTTTCATCTTTGATTATGATTTCTAGTGATTTGATCATGTTGCTCTTGCTTCTGCATTCCCTCTACTTGATTTCGCTTTCGATCCCGAGGAGGCAGACACATCATATCTTATTAGCTATCTCTTTCCTAAGTGTTCAGTACTGTCACTACCAGGCTGACCATGCAAGATTTTCTATCTCTCTGTACTTCATTCTTTGGAGTCAGATCACTATCTTCTTGCCTTCTTGGCTACTTGCTTGCCTTCTTGGCTATTTTATTCTTTGACTGCATGTGATCCCAAATCGATCTCACATCTGTCAAAATCGCTATTGCTTGCTTTTTTGGTTGTCTGCTTGCCCCCTGCTTCCCCCCCCCCCCTCCTCCCCCCCCCCCCCCCTCCTTGGCTGATCTATTCTTTGACTACATGTGTTCCCAGATCGATCACACATTAGTCAAAGAGGGGCAAAATGTATACACCTAAAAATGGTCACCTAGACTATTAGCCCCTTTGCTAAATCATAAATTTCTTATTCTTGATCAAATCCTTGTGCTATCATTTATTCAATTATTTTCTATGGGCTAACCATTTTATCCTAAGTTTTTATTTATTTAAAAGGAATATTTCCTCCCCTTTTAATAAATAAAAAGCCCACCTTTTCTTCTTATCCTATGTTGCACAAATAAAGCATTTAATTCTTATTTATAAAGAAAATAAAATAAAATAAAATAAAAAGTACTTTTTGTCTCACATGGACATAAATTAAATGCTCAACATAAAGTAAATGCTTCTAATTTTCTTATTGGAGGATATTTGTGCACAAGGATCAAGCTTCTTTTTTTCTCCACCATTGATTAAATCTTTTGCCTCTTAATCTCCATGGCCCATTCCTTTTTCATTCCCTATAAAAGGAGAGCTCTCTTCCTCATTTGCACACACAATTTTTATGTTATTGTTATGCTACAGGTTTTCTAGGTCATCTTGGAGCTTTTGGAGATATTCTTGCATCTAGGGTTTGAAGATTTGGAGCATTGTTGGCATTCATCTTGGATCTTCATCAACACTCTATCTTCTTGTCTTCATTCTTGCATCATCATGGCTTTCTTGCTTCATAGTTAGATTTCATTTCTTGCATCTTTCATTTTCATAGCTTAGCTTGCATTGTACTTTCATTTCCATAGCTTAGCTTGCATCTTCATTCTTAGCTAGCTTGCATTGCATTGCATTTCATTTGATTCTTGGGGATATTGGCATTCTTGCCCTTGTCTTCATTGAATCTCCCATTGCATGGTTTACTAGCAAGGTTATTGGCTAAATAGCTCTAGCTGAGAGCATTCTTAAAACCCTTGCACTCCATGCCTAGGGAGCTATGGATCGATTTGTGAGGCCTCATTCTTGAGTTCCCTTGCATGTAATGATTCATAGAAGTGTGGTCACATTTTCACCATACAACAGTATTGGATTTTTGGAACATTGGATGTTTTTCATCTATGTTGCCATCAATGCCAATGGGGGAGATTGTTAGGAATGAATGCTGGAGGTTGGCAGTCATTCTGTAGCAGTTGTTGTTGCATTCATGACTATGATTTTCATTGATGTCAACATAGTGATCTTCTGGAGACTAGCAGAGAAGCAAACAGTGTTTTGATTAGCACACGTGGGATATTGCAATTGGAGCTATGCGATGTTGAGGTTATACTTTTTGATATGTTATATGTCTATGGTTAAGAGTGCTGACACTAATTCATTGATTCATGAAAGTTATGAGAATTTTGGTAAAAGCAGTATTTAGGCAGTGTTCCTAAGTAGCGGTTTGTGGAAATCGAATGATATCTCCTAATCGAGATGGAATCTAGTTTTGCGTAGTTAAAGGGAAGTTTGAGACACATTGACGGTGACATGGTTCATAGTGCAAACTTTTAGGTCACACGAGTGAAGAGATATTGCATTTGGAAGCTGACAGTTTTGTGTAATTTTTTATGTAGCGTATGGAAACTTTTATTTTGTAATTGTGTGCCCGACTCATTTGTAATTATTTGAGTGTGGTATAAAAGGAAGGAATGTTTTTCTTTATTGTATGTAGTGGAAATATGAAATAAGTGTGAGCATGGTTTGGTTGCATGCGAATGTAAGCATGAAGTGAAGAAAAGAGCCTAAGAGGTTGTGAAAGTGAAATTATGAAGGAAGACATGTGAAGTATAGAGATCTGGAATTGAGATCTTAGTATAGCAGTGAGTGTGGTTTGGCATAGTAAGGAGGTAACATATTTCATATTATTCTACTAGAATAATATTAAGGTTATTTGGACAGTGTGTTCAATGATCTTACCCTGAAGCTGTTTGGGCAGTGGGTCCTTCTGTCTTCCATAACTCTTAAACAGGGTTAGAATCTTTTAACAGGGATTCAAAATCTCCTAACAAGGATTTTATATGTATTGAATGTATTTCATAAGACTCCAAAAGAGTCCATCCTCTCACAAGGAATATTCATATTAGTGCATCTTTTGTGGGCATCATTCCATCGGGGTTACTCTTTGATCAAGAGGTTCCCTAGTCAACATATCTTGTGTTATTGTGTCATTGTGTATGAATATCTTTGTATGGTTAGTAATTGCATTGCTTACATGGTTAAATTTTGTTGAAGATGTTAAAAGTTATAATTATCTGATAACTAATTCACCCCCCCCCCCTCTTTGTTATCTTGGTGGACTTTACTTTCTAACATCTCTTTTGTAGCATTTTTTTTTTATAACGCACTAAGATAAAGTGCCTGCTTCTGCATATCTAGGATTTCAAGCACCTTGTGTTTGTTTGTACTCACACTCAGCTATAAAGTGCCATGATGGGGTTATGATGTTTTTCCTTTTGTGCTCATCCACCTTTGTCAAGTGAGTGTCCCTTCCATGACATTAGCCTCATGTTGCGTGTCCAAGAGATCAATTCTTCTTCTTCGACACCGCCATTTATCCTGTGCTTGTCCTTATGTTTGCACTGTTGGTGTTCCTGATTCTTCTTCTTGCAGATGTTTCTAGCATTTCATTCAGTGTTCCTATTCACCCCTCTCTCTATTTAGCATTATGGGGGGGTTCACCTGTTGGTTCTATTGCTTCCTTGGTTCAGTTGAGTGATCCACGTATTCAATTCTTGTTCCTATGTACTAGGCGGATGCAGTGGCTAGGCACCTATGCATTTCGGTGATGCTATTTTAGTGGGGGTTCCAACAATTTCTTCTGACAGTGTTTGTAGCTTCATGCTTTAGAGATGCTTCATGCTCTTTCTTGTTCCTTTCTTTGGGACATTCCCTAGATTGGAGGCTTTGTTTCCTTCATCTAGTTCATGTCTTTTTGGGGTAGAATTTTCCCACTGGGTTTTCTCTATTTCCCTACTTTGCAGAGATTTTGGTACTTGGGTACCTAATTAGGCCTTGTTGCTGAGACCCATCTTTCCTACTTTCTGTAGTAGTCTCCTAGGTTTTAGCTTCTCCCTAAGCTTATCTTAAGGGGGGGTGTTAGAGTAATAGTCTTTTGGGTTATTAATTAAATCATTTTGATCTAATTAATACTCACCCTATTCACTCTAGTTACTTAAGCTAGCCTTAGGGTTTCCCCTTTTTAGGGTTTCGTGATTCCTTTTATAAGGATTCACCTCTTTGTATTTCTTATCAGATTATCATATTGTAATATTGTTCGTAATAGAGATTGTTCTTTTGAATGTGCATATGATGTCTCTGGCTTTTTCACCTCCTTAGTTTTCTCACTTTCTATTCTTTGCTTCTTCCATGTGACAGGGTTATGCATGTAGGTGTTCTTGGGAGATTAGTTTTTCACCTAATCTAAACAAGACAACACAAGGTACATGTCTAGTTTGTGAATATGAACCGAAGAATGTAAAAGTTGCATTAGAAAATGATGAATGGGTTAATGCAATGAAAGAAGAAATAGAAATAGATAGAGAAGAACAAAACCTAGACCTTAGTACCCTGACCTAAAGATAAGAATGTTATTGGTACTAAGTGGATATTCATAAACAAGGAGAATGAGAATGGAGAGGTAACAAGGAATAAAGCTAGATTGGTATGTAAAGGATATGCACAAGAGGAAGGAATAGATTATGGTGAAATATTTGCACCTGTTGCTAGATTGGAAGGAGTCAGAATGTTACTTGCATATGCTGTACACAAAAAGTTCAAAGTTTACCAAATGGATGTCAAGTCATCATTTTTGAATGGAATACTTGAAGAAGAAGTCTACATAGAACAACCTGAAGGGTTCATGGATCCAGAAAAGAAAGATATGTTATGTAGATTACATAAAGCTTTATATAGTTTGAAGCAAGCACCAAGATCCTAGTATGAGAGGCTGCATACTTATTTGTTAAGTATTGGATTTGTTAGAGCAAGTGAGATATCAATTTGTATATGAAAGGAGATACTGATGATACAATTCTTATTGCTGAAATATTTTTGGATGACATTATTTTTGGAGGACAAGATCAAATTTGTAAGTCATTGCTAAATGAAATGAGAAGTGAATTTGAAATGTCTATGTTTAGAAAGATTAAGTTCTTTCTAGGACTATAAGTGATTCAGCAGAAGATGGTATAATTCATCACAAAATCCAAATATATCAAGGAAGTATTGAAGACATTGGCATGGAAGATGCTAAACCTATGGACACTGATGGCTACTAGATGTAAACTAACTAAGGAAGATGAAACTACAAAAGTAAACCAGACACTGTACCGATCTATGATTGGTAAGTTAATGTATGTAGTGCATAGTAGACCAGACATAGCACATGTTGTGGGAATTGTTGCAAGTTTTTTTGCAAACCCTAGAGAGTCACACATGGTTGCTACAAAGAGAATCTAAGATACCTAAAGAAAACAAAAGATTATGGATTATGGTATCCTAAGGAAGGCAAATTTGAACTCAGAGTCTATACCGAGCTGATTGGGCTGGAAATGTGGATGATAGAAAAATTACCACTGGAGGAGCATTTTTCTTTGGTGAAAGACTTGTTACATGGACAAGTAAGAAGCAGGCTTGCATTTCTCAGTCTGCAGCCGAAGCAGAGTATGTTGTTGTTGCTACAAAATTGTTCAAATATTGCATATATTAAACAAGTTCTGGAAGGTATGAATGGGATAATCACTGAGCCAGTGATTATATACTATGATAACACAAGTGCAATAAACATTCAAAGAAGCTAGTGATGCACTCTAAAACAAATCATATATCTAGTAAGTATCACTACTTAGAGAACAAGTATGGGAGAAGCAAGTTAAGATAGAATTTGTTACATCAAAAGACCATCTTGCAGACATATTTACAAAGCCTCTACCGAAGGATACATTTGAATACTTGAGGACTAGACTTGGGGTCTGTCCCCTATCTACCGGTCACTAATGTGATTTGGATGTTGCATCAACCTAATCTTATCAGAAGATCATACATGTTGATGCAGCATAGTTCACACTTTGGATCATGTCTAAGGTTGTGAAAAGTTTGGAGAACTAGAACATATTGGCATATAGTATATAGAGATACAGAGTATGCACCGGACAACAGAGAGTTACATGGCTACTATAGAGCTATATGTTTATTTGTTTCTCTAGCATTGTTGTCAAAGGTAGAGATAAAGAATATGAAATAATATACATCGATGAGAACACTGAAAACATCTATCTAAGGGAGAGACAAACTGAAAGAAAGAGAGAGCACCAAGATCAGTTACTGAGAATAGAAGAAGGAATCTGAGAACTGAAAAGATCATAACTGCAGAATGTCAAAGCTGCATTTGTAATGTTGTTAAGTAACCTAGTGATTACACATATTAAGCTAGGGAGAGCTTGTACAACATTTGTTCACAGAGTTGTAGAATACATGTTTGGTATGTGTATGGTATATTTCATATTACTTGAGTTGCCATCAATGCCAAAGGGAGAGATTGATGAACTATGACTGATTTAGAACCTAATTGAAGATCTATGATTAGAGATCACCAAGTTGCTGATTAGATATGCAATATGATTAAATTAGTAATATGTTGTCATTGATTGTCAACTAGTTTGATAGCACTTATTTTGTAAGTTACTATAACTAACATCTGTAGAAAAGGAGGAAGAGAGATGAAGAACATAAAGATCTACATGAGGAAGATGTATATGATAGATGAGGATAAGGAATACATTGAGTAACTTGCTGATGAGTTTATGACCTTATGTTATTGGCTTGATTATGTTTCATTCATCTATGATGAAGAAAAGAACTGAAAGACACAAGGTAGTGGTGGTCGGCTTGATGAAGCATCACAGTATACATCGAGCAATGTAGTGTATACTGAGCACAGTATAAACTGAGCTTGTGTTCACTGACACATTTCTTTGTTAACCGAGCAGGAGAAAGGAACTAAATGATTAGTTTAGCCGATAAGGATTGATGAGCTGTAAAGTACATTGAAATCAATGATGGAGATAATGTTTGTATGAAGATCAATGGCTAAGCATAATTCAAGGAAGATCTAAAGGATGAAATCAAATGTATTACTGGCACAACTATCAAGGAAGGTTTAAGCAACAAAATGGATGAAAGAGAATAAGCGAAAAAATCTAATGGAGGAGAAGAAAATAGTTTACTTGTCTATTTAAGAGATCAAGAGTTTCGTTATGAAATGAATTTTGGAAGAAGGACTACAAAATTATTGCACTGAACAAGCTTCATGTATGCCTGATCAAAATGGTTAAGAGAACTGAACTGCAGAGTTTACCAGCATCAAAAAGCTATTACCGAGCGATAGTAAGTCATTGATTATTGTTGATACATAATTGGTATACTGATCAGAGGATTTGATTGAGCATAATATAGATCTGAACATTTGCAATTTTTTTGTATTGTAGTCAGATCAACTGCTGTTACAAATTAACCATTGTAAATAGAGAAATCTCTTAACAGAGTGACTTAAAAGTCTTATATGTTTTCATTCATAGAGTGAACATTATTATCCTATCAACCCCATAGTGAATGTTGGTTGGATGATAACAGTTGGTCTAAAATCCTCTAACAAGGTCACACCTAACAGTGTGTTTGTAACCTTTAACAAGGTTGGGTCTTCACCGACCTCACTTCAGAAGTGTGAACATTTTTGGGTTGTTGGTCCCAGGTGGTTTTTCCCTTCACAGGGTTTCCACGTTAAATCTTTTGTGTTATGTGTTCATTGTGGTGATTGTTTTTTTATCATACTTTACATATTACATGTTAGATTTGGTCGGTAATCATTAGTTTGTTATTTGATTGGTAATCGTAAAAGCTCAGATAGTATAGTATTTTAAGTTACCGAGCTACAAAAGTTTAAGTAAATTGTTTTGGATTATACATTTTGATTTGGGACTGTGGATAACTAATTCACCCCCCTCTCAGTTATTCTAACACAACTTGCAACTGAAAATGAATTCAACAAATATATAAAGACAACTAATAACAATGAAACATACATGAGATTACTTCAAAATTGGACATACTTACAACATAAACCAAATGTAACTAAATTTGATATTGGTTTTCAAATTGTACAAAACTCAAACCTTATTGACAATGTTGAATACTATAAAGTCGAAAAAATGTTAAAAGAAGAAGAACAAGACATTGTAAAAGACATTGCAATTAAGAAAAAAAAGATAAACATAAACCATTATACATTTCCTCAACGGTGGTGCAAGAGAAAGAAAAACTTTCATAACAAAGGCAATTTCCCAAATACTACTCTGAATATACAATACAAATCTACTTTTGATCCTTTCAAATAAAATGTGGGTCATTATGGCTTACACAGGAAAAAACATTCAATGTAGGAGGCACAACCATTCATTCTAGATTACTAATTCCCTTTAAAAATCCACATTTGTCTCTCTTAGCAATGAAACAATAGATTCTTTACAAAAAATGTTCGAAGAATTACAAGTCTTACTTATAAATGAAGCATCTTTAATAAGAAGTCATTTTCTAGATCCAATTGATAAAAAGAATGAGACACATTAAATACAACCCAACAAAGGTTTTTGGTGGTGTTGATATAATATTTAGCAATGACTTCTACCAAGCTTAACCAATACAAGAGATTTACATTTTTTAACCTCCTATTGTGAACAAAGAAAAAGTACCATACACTTTTTCGATAGATTTGGTCAGATGGTATGAATTTCAAGCACCAATGTGTAAAAAAATGAATACTTCATTTCAATCCTAAAAAAATAGGAATTAAATCACAAAGTGGCAGTGATATGAAATACATCAATAATATTTGCTATCGCCAAACCTTGATTATCCCACATTCCCATTTATTTTCCATGGTGAATCAATCATATAAATGTAATAGATGAAGTAGATGATAATTATGGTAATGTAGCAATATATACAAGCCCCCCCCCACCCCCACAAAAAAAAATGGCACTAAAAATCAATGTTAGTTTAATTATTTTCATGAAACTATGACATTAAAGATGGACTAGTAAATGGAGCTGTTGGAATTTTCAAAATATACACAACTATAAACAAAAATAGGTATAATATGGATTCAATTCAATGACTTAACTATTGGACATACTCAGTCAACAAAATTAGGACATCTATACATCCAAAAACATTTGCAAACAATGGATGCCAATATTGTGAATTGCAAAGCCTCTATCGGAAAAAAAAAATTAAATCATGCAACAAGTGTTGTAATGCCTCGCCAGGGAACCGAGGAGATATTAACCTAAAACATGTTACTAAATTTATTGAATAATTTTTTTTGTTAAGAGTTTACAAACAAGATTGAATAACAAGGTGGAAGAAAATACATAAAGTCAATACATACTCTTAAACACAATCTCATTTACAAATTACAAATCTCAAGGGCTCCTTAATGTGGAATTATGTAAACAAATCTAAAACTACTAAGTACAATAATCAAGTACCACAAACTAATAACCATAATTATTACATTTGACATTTAATTACATGATTACAATGCCCATACCAAATCTCTACATCATACAAATACATACAAATACTCCATCTCATGAAATATTACAATGTTACAAGTGAAACCACCAATGATACCAAATACGATAACATCCTCTACACATGTTGCAGTGTATGTAACAATATCAAAATAAAAAGTACATATATATTCCACAAGGTATTACAATTGATACAAGATATAAGAATACAATAATACATCATAAAAAGATAAGATCAAATCTCCAAAAGAAGAAAAAAGGAAGAGGCAAAAACTACAAGGATCATCCAACACCAATACTGGAATATCAAATTGTAAAAAGGTTCACTACCACTTGACCTCGTGGAACCTAAGTGGTCCACTCCCACCATGCTGAGGAGATAACAATAGACCCCACTCAAATATCAAAACAAAAAGGAATACAAAGTAGACCTAAGAAAGAGATCCTATAAAGATCTCTATTTCAAATAGGTAAACACACATTTAGGAAACTTAAGGTGAAATCAGGGAAGTGTCATCACATGCGTCAACCCCTTGGGATGATCTCACAGGACTCCAACCCCCAAATGTGATCACATGCAAAACCATAAATCCTCTCGTACATACAAGGATAACCAATCATGCCAAACGTCAACGTCACCACTGGACGGGAAAGCATCTTCTCCCACTCCCATCCTTAGCCTTTACTAGCACTCAAGGCATGGGTGAGGCTTATCTGATTAATTCTTTTAAATCTATCCATTTAATGTATTATGTTATCACGGTATTAAGTAACTTACTAAGGATGCACACGTAGCCACTTACGGGCTCTGATGCCTCCAGAGCAAGCCACTTCCCTTCTAGCATCTAGATAACCTACCCTAAGCTCCCATCCATAATGAAACCAAAACAATAAACATACTTTCCATAAATCATGAAGCCAAAAAAGCCATCAAAATAATGTTGGGAGCATAGAAATATCTTATCCTATACAAGGATCAATTTGTCCATCTCAATATGGATGTAAACCATAAATCATCACATTGCCCATCTCAATATGCACATAACATAGATTATCCATCTCATAATGGATATCACCACAAGACAATGCAAATCCTCATATACACATATTATAATCCACTTAAAATCACAACATCCAAAACATCTCTCCAATCATGGAGTAAAACATAAGTCATCAATGTCAACTCTTATACCATAGAAAGATACCATCACAAGAACAAGGTGACTAGGTAGAAAATCTTGACACAAAAGAAATGGTTGTCACCTTTTAATGGTTGATAAAAAAATGATTGAGACTCGAAAACGCATAACCACACCTCAAAACCAAATTCACGAAGTGTCTATAAAATCAATAATCCAGGTTACGGTAATGTGATCCGTGGCCAAGACAACATCATAAAGAGACACTAAAACCCACACAAGACATGAGTCTCGGTTAAACAATAATCCTGATATGTTTATTAAGTTCATTTTGATTAATAAATAATTCACATATTCATTTAAATAAATTAATTTATAAGACTATATAAATTAATTTATTAATCATAATTACTAAATAAATAATATAATTAAATCTTACTTACGAATCTTTCATCACTAATAAATCAAATTATAAAATCTTTATATAAATTGGTTTATTAAAAATAACTACTAAAGCATAATATAACTACATCTTTTAAAAGAAAGCATTCTCAATCATTTTAACCCTTAAATAAATAAAAAATTCAATCATAATTCTCTTCGTAAAATCCATAAAAATTTTAGTTAAAATAATCGTACTATAACCATTTAATACTTATATATTAACTATATTTAATAAAATTAAATTTAAAAACATTAAATATTAAATAAATTTAATAATATCAAATTTTAATTAATATAAAATAAAGATCAAATAAATAAAAATTTATTAACAATTTATATATATATATATATATATATATATATATATATATATATATATATATATATATATATATATATATATATATATATATATATATAATTTATTGGTAAAAAAAATAATGGGGGTAAATACCCTCCCCCAGCTGCCATGACAGCAGTACACTGTCAGCGGATCTATCGTGCGATAGGTACAGTCTATCGCTAGCAGGCAAGCATGTCCATAGTGGCACGACCTATTGCGACAGGTACCACCATCGGTGGGGGTGGGGATTCCCCCCCAATATAAAAGTATATATATATATATATATTTATTTTTATTTTTTTAATATAAAATTTCCTGATAGACATTAAGGCCTAACACAGACCAGTAGGTTTCCTTTTTTTTAAATATATATACATACATACATATATATATGTGTGTGTATGTGTATATATATATATATACATGTATATATATATATACATGTATATATATAGATATACATGTATATATATAGATATACATGTATATATATATATATATATATTATATATATATATATATATACATGTATATATATAATATACATGTATATCTATAATATACTACATGTATATCTATATATATACATGTATATCTATATATATACATGTATATCTATATATATACATGTATATCTATATATATACATGTATATCTATATATAATACATGTATATATATATATATATATACACATGTATATATATATATACATGTGTGTATATATATATATACATGTATATATATAGATATACATGTATATATATATATATATACATATGTATATATATATATACATGTATATATACATGTATACTATATATATAGTATATACTATATTATATATATATATATATAG